>CM031374.1:94789748-95389748 GCA_018208015.1 Medicago ruthenica
AACAACAAAATCGTTTGTTAAAATAATTTAATTATAATTAATTGTTTTTAATTTTAAATAATTTAAATTAAAAAAAACAATTAAAACATTTTTTTTTAAAAAAAAAACGTGATGCAATTTCCCAGGGGTAACCCCTGGCAAAACTCCTGTCACTATTTGGTCAGACGATGTGACATGTGACAGTCTTTACAGTGTGACAGAAAAGGGGACAGTTGAGTCAGACATTTTGCCAGGGGCGTAGCCAGGAGAAATGCCAGGAAACATGCCAGGGAAATTGCCAGGGGTAGGCCCTCGCAATTTGCCAGGAGCTAAATCCCTGGCAAATTGCATTTGCGATGAGCGTTTTTGCGAGGGATGCTGCCCCACGCAAAAGCCCTGGCAAATTGCTTTTTGCCAGGGAATTTCGCTTTTTCCCAGGGATTTTGCCCCTGGCAAATTTCCAGATTCCTTGTAGTGGAGGTTCTATAACATCTCGTACGATGTTTTCATAACTGTTTCTGATTACAGGAATGTGATCAGATGCAGTGCCCCCACTAGCTCTCAATTTAAAAGGGAAATTATTCCGCCCCCACTAATGGTGTGCTTTCACTAGCGCCCCCACTATTCTTTATTTGAAGGGGTATTTATTTACATAGAAATCGGTATCGTTTAATTCTATGTTCACTTTAGCATTTAGGTTTTAAAACTTATATGCTTCGTTATTTATAGCATACCCAATGAATATACATTCATAGGCTCTACTAGTGAGTTCAACTCTCTTGGGGTCCAGAATCCAAATATAGTCCAGACAATCTCAAGTTCAAAAAATAAGACAAGTTGGGTTGTCTTTTCTTCAAAACTTCTTAATTAGAAATTTTGTTCTTAGACTTGGGTACTCTATTCAACATAAATTTTAATTTTTGTTATAAAAATTGAACGTATCAAGCGTATCAATTTTATTTTTTCAAAATTTACAGTCATCAATAAATATGATAAAATATCTTTTTATCATTTCTAGTTTATGTGTCATCAGGTTCGCACATATCATAATTTATTAAGTTTAGAGGTTGAAATTCCCTAAACACTTATTTATATGAACTTTTGGTTCATTCATCTTGACTGCAAAAAATAAGATTTTCTAGTCATATAACTTTGGAATTAAGTCCAAGTTACTCAAGTTTAAAGTTAACGCTTGTTCACATGATAAATTTTGACATGTCAAATATTAAAATCACACAACTTATAAAATAGAGGGAGAATTTAATTTTGAGCATATCATCAAAGGTGCAGTCTTTCCCCAACAAGAATGCATGATGCACAAGTCTCTTTTTAAGTCCGAGTCAACTCAGTCTTATTCAATAGAAATCTGAAATTCAGGTTCTTTCTTATTTTGGAGCATGTATCACGTCCTAGAGAATAATTTTCTTTTCGGACATGATTTGCAACCTCACATCTCCAATGCCAACGAATTTAATGTTGTTATAATATCCTAACAACACTTTGTTATTTACAGCAGTAGCATATGTTTTTGAACATAGCATAACCATAGCAAACATGGCGCGAGGCACTAATGTTTATCCACCATTTACTTAATTCACCAACTAGATTGATTTAACTAGTCATATCAGTGAATTTCTTTTTAGTTAGGTTAGGCAGCGTAGCAACAATTTACTTGCGGGACATATGACATGGTTTCTCACAATTGTATTAAAAATAAATTGTGAACCAGTGTCATTTCTTGATTGTGGCTGCTGATTTTTATTTAGGACCATTTTGGGGTTCCTATTCTGTTGGCAGTTAGAGTTACTTATTCACAGTGCGGTTCTGATTTTGAAAATAAATTTCAAACATATTCAAAACCGCATATGTGAATTTCTTAGTGTTTTTGTTATAACAGCAAACACTTCATTGTGTTCAATGTATAGATGTTATCCTTCTTTTATTTAGGGACAATAAAACTCGAGTTAGTAATTTCTTCCGTAGACATGGCAGAAGAAATCGTCTTAAAATTGTTGTTTTTGGATTTCCAAACTGTTGTATTTGGATTTCCAAATTCTATTTTGAAATAGAATATCTACCGAAGTTGTTACTAGGTTGAGTCACGACCAGGTCGCTCTCTTTAAGACGTTTCGTGGCACTGCCCAAAATTGTGCAAGGCAGACTATCAACCACGCCGCCTCCAAGATAAAACAAGCCCAGCTACAACTGTGCGGTTAACTACTGCACTGTAGAAAACCGTTCGAGATTTACACCCCCAATATGGTACTAAGACCACTCTTTAATACTGAAACCACTTTCTAATATGGTACTGTGACCACTCTATTATGGTGCTAGGACCACTCAAATATGGTGTTATCACCATTCTAACTTTTAACTTCTCCAAGAGTAGAAAAATATTGAAAGAATATTTATATATACCATTAAGATCATTCTTAATTCCGACGGGACATTATTATTTAAAAAGGGACTATGATCTTAAAAGTACTCTTTATTTCGAAGGAACATATATTATCGAAGGGACTATGTTCTTAAGACCTTTCTTAATTCCGAAGGGACATTATACCGAATAGGGACTAAGGTCTTAAGAACACTCTTAAATCCGAAGGGACAGAAAAAGGAGATAAGGAGAAGAATAGCTCGTTAACACAAGCTGGGGGGAGAAGAGAGAAAGAGTTCTCGACAACTCAATAGAACTCTTTGGTGTGATTTTTGAACTGAGTGAAGTCCTCTATTTATATAGAGATTTTGTAACTGTTTTAGCTAAAATTGCGGCAGCAGTCACTCTAATGGATAATATCAAAAAGAAACTTTATCACTAATCAGTTCAACAACATTTGTGGATAAGATCAAAAAGAAACAAATCCACAAAAATGGAGGAAACAAACTCATTGGATATGAATGAAGGAAAGATAAGAACTCAGTTGAATTCTTATTCTTATCACAAACAACATAAACTAAATTTATGGGAAGTGATATTCACGAATAAAAATAATAATTACTATTATTTTTATCAATATCAAGTATTTAAAATTAAATACCGCAATTTAAACACTACTAATGTGTGTGTTCTATTTTATGTGGGACCCTCACTCTCTATTTTTTCAATTCACATCACACTAGCTCAAAGTCTTATTACTTGGTGTTTAATCTTTCAATTTCCTTCCAACTTCACACCAATGTTCCAACAGATTTGTTGAAGGCTTGGTTCTTTTGACATGTTGGAAGCTATCATGGCTACTATTTCAGACTTTGAGGAATCTTGCTTAAAAATTTGTCAAGTTTTCAATGAAGATCAACTAGTGGTTTTTTGTATGCATTTGTGGAGCCTTTGGAAGAAACACAGTACTTTGGGAAGGAAAACTAGAAGACTATATAATTCCTGCTTCTAGTTGGACGTCTTCCATGCATGGCTATGTTAAATGTAACATTGATGCAAGGACTTTCAGCTCCACACAACGGGTAGGCGTTGGAGCTTACATACTTGATGGTACATAGAAATTGGGAACTGCATTCTCTACTTGGTGTGCGACTAATATCTCAGCAAGTGAAGACGAAGCTAGGAGACTGTTACAAGCTCTCAACTGGCTTATACGATATATTTAAATTGGGTAACTAATATTATAGAGACGGATTTCAAGCATGTAGTAGATGATATTGGTAATCTGAAGTTTGATATATCAGATAGAGCTGAGCATTAGAACCGAAATTGTATCAAAATTGGAGCTTGGTGGGGATTTGGAAATGAGTGTTTTAGGGAAGACTTCTTTGATGGTTTTGTATAGAGTTATGGTTTTGTGGGTTTTGGTTTTTGTGGATTTGAGCAGACTAGAGGCACTACCGTCGCCCCATTCACTCTTGCATCTTCATTCTGGATTGGAGGATTTCTGTTTAAGTTGTCTTATGAGAAAGAATGAACTAAGAATAGTGCACTATGATGTTGTAGTGTGTGTTAAATTGGAATTTTGTGTTACAATTCGAACCTAGAAGAAAGATGGATTTTTTTTTTCAGTTTTTATTTTTATTTTTCTGGGTTTTGATGATGATTGTGATGAATTTTTCTGTGTTTAGTGACGAAGATGAAGAATTTTATAGGTTAGAGAATCAGAGTAGTCAATAGTGGCCGATAGCGGTGCTATAGCGGTTGCGCATAGTGTAGCGGCCACGAACCACTACAGTAATCGTTGTAGCGGTGCAAAATTAAATAACGCCTGCTACTGCTATAGCGGCTTATCGGTTAGCGGATTTGGGTCTGCTGTTTGATTAAAGTAGGAAATTTCCAAATTGACCCTATTTTTAAAATCATTGAGGGCATTTTTGAAATTTCGTAAACCCTAACATTTTTCAACTCTTCTAAACACGACCTTGAGATCTCTTCTCTCTTTCTCTGTTCTCAACTCACACAATCTCTTCCTATGTTTCATTGTCTCCGATTCTTTTCCACTGTTTTCACACAATCTCTTCCTCTTCCGCGGTTCAGATCAATTTTGTTCTCTTCCTCTGTTTTCTTTTCCTATGTTCTTTCTTTATTTGTTTCTCTGTCTTTTGTTTGATGGCTCTGATTTTTTTTTTCTTCCTTTGTTTTATGGTTTCTCTGTTCTATTTTTCTTCCTCTATTTTCTTTTGTTTTATGGTTTCTCTTGTTTTATGATTTTTTTTTATTCGGTCCTATTTCTTTTGTTTTTTGGTGTTCTGATTTAAGGATGTTTCATGAGATTTGAGTGTTATATTTAATTTTATATATTTTATATTAAATATATGTTTTTTATACTTTATAGTATTATTCATGTAATTTGTCCAAAAAATAGTCAAATATCAGGGACCGCTACTTGTCATACCGCTATACTCTATCATGTTGTCCCACCTTTGGGATCAGCCACTACGCACCGCTATATGGGATTGACTACGATGTTGAGAATGAAGATGATGAAGAGGATGATGAATGTTAACGTTTTCTCACAAAGGTTAACATAATGGATTTATTTGGCTGACGGAGATGAACGGAGATGAGTTAAGAGACCAAAACGTAACGAAAAATTAATTATGGAACCAATATGAAACCTATTAAATAGTTAGGGACTGAATATCTGATTTACCATTTATTATAAGAATATGATACATTGTTACTTGAGCTTACCAATACCAGAGAGAAGAGCAAGCACCCTCTAGAAAAGAAAAACAGAGAAGAAACAAGCACCTGAGAGAAGCTTTCTCTGATTTGTTGCCAAGTCATTCACCTCTTCTATTTCTCTATATATTTTTTCGTTGTTGAGACCCATAACTGATCCAACCCACCGAGACAAACCGACCAACACATCTGAAACCCGCCAAAACCGAGCCAATCAACTGTCGAATTTGGGTCTCAATTTGGTGTCTTCCGTTTCATCTACTATGGCGTTTTTGGGCCCGAAACCACCCGGTGCTCAACCCTAATATCAAAGTACCAACTATGCTACTCGGAACGTTTTCACGTTTATTAATCATTGTATTTGGAACATTTTATTGAATGAATTGTCTTGATTTTCAAAGGCATCATTGTATTCGTTAGCGTAAAAAAACATCTAGCAAGGTGACATCAAAGGCAAAATTAATTTTCAATATCTATAATCTACATGTACATCCTCTGTTCAATAATTTCACGAAGATAAAAGCGACTGTGAGAGAGGCAGAATTCTCCATGTCACTGGTTCCAACTCTTATGTATGCCCCGTATCATTCTCATCATCAATGCCTGCAAAATTCTGGCCTAACCAAAGCGAGAAGCAATATATCAATAACAAGAACTGCTTAAAACAGGACAGGCATGTTTTTCTGCCAAGCAGCTTCAAGCAATTCATTTCAAAATATTATCATACAGCAGAATTCAACTGTGCAAACGTTGATATGAAACAAGAATCCACAAACCATTCAACTGCTACATTAATTGCCATACCGATCAGACAAACATATTAATGCATAGATAAGAATAGATCGATAGTGTCATAGCCGAGAAAAGGGACCTGCTCAAAGTGCCATCTCAGCTTGCAAAGCTGCCAATTCTTCCTCAGGAGTGGGCTTTGTATGCACCGGACGAGTAGGCCGCCCAGCTGGGACATGCACCGAGGCTTCTGGAGTTGTAATTGCAGGCTGAAGAAGCTGTTCTTCCAACTCAGCACCCTCTAGCTCTTCAAGTTCTGCTTCCAGTTCATCCTGAATGGCAAACAAATTCAGAATGCTGACCGAATATTTCACATAATACATATAAATAGACGCTTAATTACAAATCTATCAAAAGATAAATTTCTATAGCAGAGTGAAAATAAAAATTATTATTAGAGATAACCTCGTCAAAATCAGCAGCTGCACCAATTGGAGCTGACAATAATTCCTGAATCTGTTTCATGTTCTCAGTCTGTTCATTAATCTCATCCATGATCGGGTCAACATCACTAATATTCCTGAAAAATATAATATTGCAACTCAACAATGTCACAAATCAGTAGCCTAAAGATAAGGAAGAGCGTTAAACAAAAAAGGTTACATACATGAAGAATATTTTCCACATCAGAAAAATATTATAAATTTTTTTAGGTTTTAAAACAAGTAGATATACCAATAATAACAACAACAACAACCAAGCCTTATCACACCAAATATATACATACGAACATGCAAATAAATGTATATAGATCAGAATATCAAGAACAAAATCACAATATTTTTAAACATGAGTAGTGCTACATACGTTTCTTTTTGCATAGCCTGCATAGCAGCCGCTCCAGTTCTCAATGCGGCTACTGTTTCTGTGGTTGCCTTGGCACCTTCCAGCATTATCATCTGTAACACATATCACCAGCATAAGATATAAAAGACACTTAAAATCTGAATCATGTTGCACTCATAGTTACCAGAACAAGACTGAACTGGTTTCTCAGATCGAGAAAACTTAAGAACTGATCCTCCAATCGGTCAACTCAACCCTAAAAAACCAGTGCAAAAGTACTGGTAATCAACCAGTCAGCCCGCATTAACAAGTCACAGTTCATTGTTCAAATGATTGAACTGGTCCTTTAAATAATATAATAATAATGATTTTTTTATTACCAATTTATTTATAATCAATATGAGAAAAACAACAATTTGTAATGCAACAAGATTTTGCTACTAATCTCCTGTCTTCCCCCCTTCTACTCTCATTCTATATGATACTAGTATGTATGTTAGAAATAATATTGGTATATCACTTCAATTTCATACTGGTAATGTAATAAATCGATTGAACTATGGTAGATATTTTTATATTTTTTCTTTATTTATTTATTTATACATGTTTCACACACAGACCCGTAAATATAATATTTGTTTACTTTCATATGATTATATATTATTACTAGGTGCAGCACCAACACAAAAGCTCAACTGTTTTTGCATGAAAATCGCATAAAAGCCATCAGGAGAAAATTGTCAAATGCCTAAGTTTTGCAAGAAAAGTAGAAAACTATAAAAATGCCTTTGGGCAGATTTTTTTGTAGAAAACTGACAGGTGGCTGAGCTTCTGATCGGGTTTAATAGAGTGTATGTGTTGAGTCTATATTATAGTCTATATCTGTGTTAATATACAAAATGGTGGTTGAACTAGGCAGACTTGAACCTTTCTTTTTAGTGATTTAATGGTCAGTCCAGTTTTGAACCTTTTTAGTGATTTAATGATCAGTCCAGTTTTGAAAATAATGAATGTAACTGCTGGATATGAAATTTTAGTTGCTGAATAAGAAGTTGCACTGTCACCTGATCATGAATACGCAGCTGGAAGTTTCCAAGCTGCTCTACTTGCTGTTCATATAGCCTCTTCCTTTTCAAACATTGTATTGCCGCTGCAATAGATAGAAATTCAAAATGAAAATTTTACTAGAGATTAAGATATTATCGACTCGAGAACCTGCTCCACTGATGATGGATCCTAAAGAGGGGTGTGTGTGTTGAGATATTTTTAGCATAAAATGTCCAGGTAAAGCTTATCTATAGAAATTTGGTAAAGTGTACACCATAGAATGACCAGGTAAAGCTTGTCTGTGCTCACCCAGTCACTCCCACTTTCACTCGAGTCTTTCCTTTTTTATCTGATGGCAGAAATTATCAGTTTTACAGACTCAACTGCAAATTGATATTCTTAACCATGAAACCTGTTATACATAGTCAAAATGTTTTCTATCAGTACACATTTTATAAAATGGTGTGTCGTAGTAGGCACCCTCAACCTCTAACTACCAAATTATCCGACATCTGATCTGCCGTCCTTAACTGTTTCTATAGGTCATCTCTAAACATTGCCAAACCAACCACCTATGATGAAACTCTACCCTCTTTTCTACAGTGGGTGCTACCCAAGTTTCTCTTCGATGAAGGCTCAATTGATTTTGACCAAAGTATACATACACACATTAACATAAGTACAAATCATAAGAGTCCACAGTGTAGTAAACTAACATGGATCTTTAAATAGGTCACACTTGGACATGTCATTTATTTATAATTTTTAAATGGTACTAAACTAAAAAGAGTCCTTGAATAAGTCCACTAATACTTTAACATGTGTATTTAAAAAATAAATAAAAAGAAATTGAAAAGAAAAAGAATCATATGAAATTGAGATGGTGGGACCAACTTTTATATATTTTATTTTTTATTTTAATTGTAGGACCCGTTAGTTGCTGAAGAGAGAGAGTTGGTAACTAATAGGTATCCACTTTTTTGTTGCTCCAATGAGGGTCTTTAATAGGTTGTGGTCCTTGTTAAGTAAAGGACTCCCCATTGGAGATACTCTAAGGAGGGAAACACCTTGGGCCTGTTTGGATTGACTTGTTTGAGCTTATTTACTATCATAAGTTTTGTGATATTATTTGGGAAAACATATAAAAACAGTTTATGATGTTTTTAATAAGCTTTTTTCAGCTTATTTTCATAAGTTCTCCAAAATAATATATGGACACAATTTAATTTTATCTTTTGCTATAGAAATAGCTTATGCTTGAGCTAGAAGCTGAAAAAGTTGTTTATCCAAACAGGGACTATGGGTCCCAATTATATTCTTTTAAAAAAAAAAACATCCATGAGTTTTGCTACATACCCCTTTTATTCTTGGCCCTTGTAAATTCTTTGGCCCGTTCTACTTCAACCGCAGCCTTTTTAAGAAGCACGTTCTCCTTTTTCTCTAGCATTCCAAGTGTCTACAAATTCAAGCAGCAAAACACTTCAAGTTATAAAAAAATTCCCTCAAACTGTAAACCACTGCTAGAAACTAAATACAAGTTATTTATTAATTATTATTATTATAGAACAAAAAGTAGTATCCTTATAACTGTAGGCTTAATTGAGATATGGAACAATTGATATTCAACATCCACTATAACGTTGCTAATCAATTAAGAAAAACAAAACAAAACAAAATTATATTCCGAATAACAATATAAACGTAACCGAGTGGTAGTAGTTTAAAGAGTGAACAGTTATGTTAATAAATTATGCAGAATTCAGAAAGAAAAAATAGGAGTTTTATTTATTTACCTCATTTAATTTTTCTAAAGTTGTTAGAGTATTGGCTTGTTGATCCTGTTTAGTTTTACCAAAAAGCTTTGAAAACATGGTTGATTTCATCTTGTGAGAATTATGAAATTGAAATGAAACCCGGTCTCCCTGCAACAGAATCCAATATGAGAATTGTGAAATTGTAATAATGATGAGAAGAAGATGAAGGAACGAACCCTGTTGAAAAGTTAGGGTTTGGAATTAGAGGAGAGAAACGGGAAGGTGATGATAGAGAAGAAAACAAAACAAAACAAAACGAATTAAGATGAAAACGCGTGCGAATGCGATGGGTACTTCAACAAGAGAAGAAAAACGAAATAGAGAAAGAGAAGGATACTTGCTTTTCTCCCTTCTACTAGCGCGGCCCACACGGATTAGTTAGTTAGTTTGGTTCAATTATATTATATTCTGGGTCCCACACGGATTTGTACTTTCTTTTTCATTTCATAGCTGATAATACGTTTTCCTATTCGTACTATATTATCAATTATTATTATTATATATATATCATTGATAGTTCCTTCAAAAATATCATTCATAAGTTATGAGTTATACTTTTTGTTTAGTTTTATAATTGTTATTCAAAATAGTACTATTAATTCCTTTAAAACAACTTAAATAATAGATTAACTTTACCACTTCCATCCTATATAAAAAAACTATTGACACCGTACATATTAAAAATGTATCCTCAATATATATAGTTCAAGTTTGGCTCGTTTAAATAACGAACTTAATTTTCAGCTCAAGTTCAGCTCATTTGGTTCATGAACCAAGTTCAACGAGTTAATTTTCGAGTCGAGTTCCAAACTTTGTTCGAGTTGTCTCGGTTCATTGTCAGCCCTAAGCCTAAGTGTCGTTTGAATGCTGATTTTGTGTTTTTTTTACGGTCGTCTTGATAGTTTAAGGGTATGATTTGTCAATTGTATCATTTCTCAATTACTCTTACTTACTACTACTTAATGTTATCTATTTGAAAAATTCAAATTTGTTTTCTTTTAAACAAAGTTTGTTTTTTGTTATCGGCACATTTAAACTTCATTGAAACAAAATTTGTTGCCGCATATCCCATACATGCAAACTGTAGAGATTAATATCTTGAATTGGATAGGACCACAATAGATGATAGAATTTTCCCTCAAGAAATTATCGATTATTAATTTAACGAGTAAAATTTATTAAGTTTGGTTTTTTTGTCGAAAGTACACTGACATTGACGAATCTAAAATATGTTTTCTCTTTACATACCAATTCTACGTGTGTAAAGACAAATGGATTTATGAATGATGGAAAATTAAATTAAGAGTGTGTTTGGATGAGGTAATTGGAAAATTTTAAAGAATTTAGAATTTTAAGCAATTAAAATGATTCGATTAAATTGATTTTATTTCTCAATACTTTTGTTTGGATGGAGTAATAAAAAAATTCATTGTCATTATTTTTGGACAATTTTTATGAATTTTAATTTCTTGAGCCAAAATTAGGGGTCAATTTTCAAATTTCAAAAATTTTGAGGGGTCAAATTAAACTTTTTGAAAAAAATAAGGGGTCAATTTGCAATTTTTGGAAATTTATAGGGGTCAATTTGAAAAAATTTAGAACCAAAATGCAATTTTTTTTAAATAGTAATGCTAAAGCATTACCAAAATGTCATTAAAAGGAAAAGAAATAGATACCAAAAAAGAAAAGGGGAATTAGGTCTACACCTTTTCAGAAATATTTAAACCTATAGTTAGGCAACCCAAGATGGTTCCTAGCATATTCACATCTTAAGCTAACAGGAAGAGATGGGATCCAAACAAATGCAGATAGAGTTAAACCAAGATTAGCTAAACCATCTGCACAAGTGTTTCCCTCTCTATATATGTGTGAAGCAAAAAAATTCATGTTCTTGATTGTATACAAACAGTTAATCCATCTATTTCAAATATACCAAGGAACCATATTGTGAGACTTAAAAGCAAGCATCACCAGTTTAGAATCCGTTTCCAGCCATAAATTTTTCCAATTCCTGTCAGCTACAATTTCAATAGCTTTCATTGCAGCTGTGATTTCCGCAATAAAAGGGGAGTCTGTGATCAGATACTCAGCAAAGCAACCCTGACACAGACCATTGCAATCCCTGAAGATGCCACCATAAGCTGCCTTAGTTGGATTTCTAACTAGAGCTCCATCAGTGTTAACTTTCATCCAATTTATGAGGGGAGGACTCTAGAGGACTTCTTTGATGACAGGGGCTTTGGGAGGGTGAAGGTTAATGTTAAAGGCTTTGAGAATCACAAATTCTCTCATGTTGTTAGAAGCAGATTTTTGAATGTTGTTATCTGTGAGGGAGACATTGGATATTATCAGATTGAGGGCAGAGGGGTAGGAGATTTTTCTATTCTGAAATCTAGCTTGGTTTCTCACAAACCAAATGGTGTTAAGGATGTTTATGATACAAGCTTGAATGGTCACTTTACATTGGGGTGTCCACTGCCTATCACAGATTTTCCAAATGTTAATGGTGGAATTTAGATGGTAGGTGATGTTTAGAAGACTGTATAGCCAATGCCACAATCTGACAGCAAAAGGGCAAAGGAAAAATAGGTGAATGGTGGATTCTTCATCCTTGAAGCAGCAACTGCAAAGAGATGGAAGTTGAAAGCCTCTTTTCTGAAGCTTCTCATCGGTGGGAACTCTATCATGCATGACTCTCCAAGCAAAAAGTGATTTGGAGGGGGGTATATCAGGAGACCAAACAAGTTTGGCCCAATGAATTCTCTGGCCAGATTGAGCTTTGAGCAAATAAGCTTCTTTGAAGGATAGGTCACCATTGGAATTAGTTTTCCACATAAGACTGTCATTTTGTGGAAATTTGGGGAGGGTAATTTGCATAAGAAGTTGTCTGATGGCAGGAAAGGCTAGATGAACACTGTGAGGAATGTGCCATTGAGAGTTTAGAATGAAATCACAAACCTTAGCTGATAAATGCTTGCTGATGTAATTAGGGATTTGAAGTGTGTCTGCAATAGAGTTCTGACCCCACACATCATGCCAGAAATCAATAATTGTGCCATCCCCCACAATCCAGATTGAATTTTCCAAAACAGCTGAGTGTTCAGATTTGATGCTACTCCAGATTGAAGAAGAAATGTGATAAGAGACAGGTTTCTTGTTCTTGAAGGCCCTTTTTTTTAGAAGAGTAGCCCAAGGTTCTGAAGATTTGTGCATATCCCAGCAAAGTTTTAAGTTAGCAGACTCATTGAGTTTTGTGAGGGATCTAATACCAAGACCTCCCTCATCTTTAGGTTTACAGACCCTATGCCAAGAAACAGTCACCACCTTTCTTTTCTCAATGTCACCACTCCATATGAAGTTTCTAGAGCTTCTCTCAATATCCTTAAGAACTGAGACTGACCAGGAGTAAACTGACAAACTGTGAATCATCATACTTTGAATGACTGAGATAACCAACTGAGATCTCCCAGCAATAGATAGCAAGGAGGCTTTCCAAGCAGATAGTTTCAGCTTGATTTTATCAGCAATGGGTTTAAAGTAACTAGCTTTAGGCCTACCCTTGATAATAGGGACTCCTAAGTATGTAAAAGGAAAAGAACCTATATTGAAGCCCAACAAGTTAACAATGTGAGAAAGTTTTCCTGCATTAATGGATCCAGAATAGATAGTAGATTTGGAAGGATTGATATTTTGACCAGAACAATTGGCATAATCGGTAAAAAGCTTTCTAAGCAAGAATAGTGGACATTTTTCCTTTGCAAAACACCATCACATCATCAGCATATAAGGTATGAGAGGGAACAGAAAAGTCTCTAGTACCTTTGATGAGCTCTATCTTTCCTTGTAACACAAGATTACTGATACCTCTGCTCAGAACATCTTCAGCCAAACAAAACAAAAGAGGGGATAGAGGGTCTCCCTGTCTCACTCCTCTTTTGCATTGGAAATAACCATGAAGCTTGCCATTGACAGATATAGAAAGATAAGCTGAATTCAAAATAGCTTTTATCCAGTTGCAAAAAATGGAATTGAAACCAAAAGCTTTGATAACCTTTAGCAAGAAGGGCCATTCTAAAGTATCAAAAGCTTTGGCAATGTCTATCTTACATGCCATGTTACCCCCATAAGCTTTCTTGTGGAGGAGGTTAACTGCTTCAGATGTCAGACAGATGCAATCTTTGATGTTTCTACCTTTTATAAAGCCTCTTTGCTCATCAGAGATGATATGTGGCATAATAGTGGCAAGCCTATCCACTAAGATTTTTGAGATGATTTTAAACTTGAAGTTGGCAAGAGCAATGGGTCTAAACTGTGAGACTGTGCCAGCAGTGTTTGTTTTTGGAAGAAGCCAACATTTGGTAAAGAACTCCATGACTGCGTTAATCACATCATCCTTGATTATGTCCCAATAGATTTGAAAGAAAGAAGCCCCAAAACCATCAGGGCCAAGCGCCCCATCTTTGTTGAGAGAGAAGACTGCATCATGAATTTCAGTACTAGAAGGTAGCAAAGTTAATAAACTGTTCGCCTGATCAGAAACTAATGCTGGAATGTTGTCCTCCACCAATGAGCTAACCTGCAAAACAGAATTAGAACAAAACATATTTTTGAAATGGTTAGTTATATGTGAAGCTATAAGCTCAGGATCACTTATAATGTCATCACCGTTCCTGAGGGAATTTATGGTCTTGGTTGTGTTTTTTATCTTGGTTAATCTATGGAAATAGGAGGTGTTTCTATCACCCTCACAGTGCCAAGTAACTCTAGCCTTCTCCTTCCAAAAAACTTCTTCAATTTCTAAAGCCTTCTGAAGATCGACTTGAGCTTATTTCTCTTAAAAGGAAATGGAATCAGAATGACCTAGAGAATCAATGTTTTGTTGAATTTCAGATAACTTACTTTCTGCTTCTTTGACCAGAACATGAACATTTCCAAAAACTTGCTTGTTCCAAACTTTCAGGACATTCTTTAGGTTCTTGAGCTTCTGAAATAGAATGAACATAAGGCAACCATGGACTGGGACACTCCAGCTGCTATGGACAATGTTTCTACAATCAGCATGTAAACTCCACATAGTCATAAACTTAATCTGTGAAGCAAAAGTGGATGGAAGGTTTTGGAATTCTAACAGCAGAGGGAAATTGTCTGATGTAAGCTTGACCAAGGTGGATACACTTAAAGAGGAGCACATATCAATCCACAGATGATTGCATGTGGCTCTATCTAATCTCCTTTATGTAAGTCTTCTTCCCAATCTCCCATTGTTCCAAGTGAATTGTGCTCCTTTAGTGGGAAGGTGTATAATATTGTTATTATCTGACCAATTAAGGAAATCAGCCATAAGTTGTCTAGCAGGAACTGTTACTCCTCTATGTTCATGGGCCCCAGCTATTGCATTAAAGTCACTGATGCAACACCAAGGAATATGGTACTGGGATTGTAAAGATTGCAACTCATCCCATAACTTTCTTCTAGTTAAATGAGAGGTAGAGGCATAGACAACAGAGACTCCAAACAAAATAGAGTTATCTGTGAGGGTAAAACTGACATGCTGATCAGAGATGGCTAGAATGTTAGGTTGTAGGTTCTTTGTACAAATACACCATAAGTTTGGTAAAAGGTTGTTTCTTTGGTTAAAAGCAAAAACTTTCATATTTAGTCTATCAAACCAGCTAGCAGGGAAATTAGAGAAATTCATCCAGGGTTCGGCAATAAACACAAAATCAGGTCGATGATTACGGACTAACCTT
Organism: Medicago ruthenica; assembly: GCA_018208015.1. Taxonomy (NCBI): domain Eukaryota; kingdom Viridiplantae; phylum Streptophyta; class Magnoliopsida; order Fabales; family Fabaceae; genus Medicago; species Medicago ruthenica. The sequence goes on from CM031374.1 coordinate 94,805,039, forward strand.
TTAAGAGCTAACCTAGTAGGGGTGTTAGCAAGACCCCTTAGATTCCAATATAGGCCCTTCATCTGAAGGGTTTGGGGTTACCAGTTTTGGATCTGGTAGGGTAACTACTCTGTGGGACAGATGAGCTTTTCTTTTGGAGCTTTTTCTTGTGAGAGACAAGCTGGAAACCTGATTCATCAATATTCTGTTGATCTTCTCTCATTAAGGCTTCATCAATTATTCTTTCATTTTCTACTCTTGCCAGAGTTTCTAGTTGCTTCCTTTGAATTACCTCTTCTTCCTGATCAGCATGGTTAGCCCAAGATTCCTGGAGGAAGGCCATATCTTCTTGGATTCTTTGGGGAGTGGTCTCAACTTGGCTTGATCCTTGATTTGGTGATTGTATTTCTTCAATAGATTGAGTGTTGTTGACGAACTATGATTGATCAGAACTATGGTGAACATTATTATGTCTTTCTTGTGAATCGAGAAAGATAGCATCATCCTCTTGATGTGTGATGTTAGCATTTGTTCCATACTCATTTACTTCAAGCCCATTAACCCCTGCATCCACATTACCATTTTCTCCATTTCTGTTTCTTTTTCATTTTCAACTATTACCGCTTCTTTATTTTTTTCCACTGATTTCTCCAAATCCACTATCTCCACACCTTTGTTCTTTTCCTTAACATGTTGTTCTGCATCCTTAAAGGGATCTTTTCCTTCCCTTCTACCTGGTACATCCTCATTCACATTTTTTTCATTATCCACAGTTTTGTTTCTCCTACATCTGCTAGAATGATGTCCAACAATGTTACATGTTTTGCAGAACTCAGGCAAAATGCAAAATTTGAAAATTATAACAATGAAGAAATTTGAAATTTTTAACTTTTAGGTGCCATTTAAAATTCTCTAAATTTAACTTGAACAAATGCTTCATAAATTTTCATCACACTCTAAGATGTTTTTTGAAATGATATTAGTAATTAGTTTTTTTTAAGGGTGATATTAATAATTAGTTGTTAAGTTAATATTTTTTTTCTTTGTTTAGGTTTAAATTTAGTACCTTCAACTCTTTTAACCCTTAATAACTCATATGAGATATACTTATTCCTCCAAATTAGCGTTGAACATACAATAATTATCTGAGTTCATTTTATGGAATGCCCTCGAGTGGAGTAATCCCGAAGCACATTCCCCTGATAACCGGTGAAAATTCCTATCTGAGGCTAATCACCGGACTCCTCTTATCGTTGTGTGGACAACTCTCTCGAAGAAGTCCCATCCGGCATAATCCGGAGTCTGCTGAACACAACCTAACTTGCATGTGAACAACCCTCTCGGAGAAGTCCCATCCGGTATAATCTGGAGTCTGCTGAACATGCTTAATCTTTTAACATACGTGTGGACAACCCTCTCGGAAAAGTCCCATCCGGCATAATCCGGAGTCTGATGAACACGTTAACATAATATAAATCTTAACTTGTCATATGTATATCTGATACATCATCTGAACATATGCATATCTGATGCATTCATTACGTAAATAATCATGTGATACTTAACCTATAATATAAGGTTCTAAGCTTATCGTTCTCATAAGCCACTTAAATCATTGTTGGGAATCTGGACCCCTTAGGCCTATCTGAGGCCTTGAATATAATAACACATTCCTATCATCCTGGTGTTCTAAACCGAATACACCTCTATTCCTGCTTACCTATCATAGGTCCTTGACATATCGTTATCATATGTCACTCTTAAGAGTCACTAACTCAGTTGTATTAATTTCCCGTCCCTCGGACCTTTGTTTTGTACTTCCCATACGTTACCTATTCCTTGCTCTTTTATGATTTTTGCCCGTTAAAGGCCCTTAGGATGAGTTGAAATGGTGTTCTTTGATTCCATAAAGTTTTTGGAGAAAAAGGTTACGAAAAACCTCATTTACACGCGCCAGATCACCCGAAACAGCTCAGCTGACAACTGATGTTTCTAGTGAGCTCGCTATAGCGACGGGTTGGTCGCTATAGCGACCCTGTGCCGTCACCTCTGTTGTCAAACACGGCCGCTACCGGCGCTATCGCGGCGCGGAGCGGCCAAATTAAGCCTACCGAGTTGCGACGCTCCAAGGCGGAGCGTTTGGGCTTCGCGGCGAAAGCGGCCGAGTTTCTGGGTGGCGCGTTGCGGCGCTACGGGTCCAAAGCGGGCGCTACAGACCATTTCGGGTCAGAACCGGGTCAATTCGGGTCAGGGGCCAATTTTGTAATTACAAAAACCCTAAGTGACTTTTCAGCATCAAATGAACACAGACAGCCGCACAACAACAAACAAACTCTTCTCTTCAACTGTTGAACGTGAAAACACTCTCAAAGCAGCCCTCTCTTCTCTCATAGCACAACAACATTGATTTTCATTTGTTCACCACTCTATTTCACTCACAGGTATTCATCTTCTCTGTTTCACATTTTCTTCTCCGTTTTTAATTTCATCTTCTCTGTTTCACTGTTTCATTTCATCTTCCCTATGTTTTTAATTCTGTTTTTTTTTTAATTATGTTTTTTTTTCTTTCTAATTCTGTTTTTTTTATTTTATTTTTTAATTCTGTTTTTTTTAGTTTGTTTTTTAATTCTGTTTTCTTTTTATAATTCTTTTTTTTATTTTGTTTTTTAATTCTGTTTTTGTTTTTATAATTCTGTTTTGTTTTTATAATTCTGTTTTAATTCTGTTTTTGTTTTTATAATTCTGTTTTGTTTTTTTAATTCTGTTTTTGTTTTTATAATTCAGTTTTGTTTTTGTAATTCTGTTGTCTACCTTGAATTTTATTAGTAATTCTTGCAAGTATGTTGTTATGTTTTGTTTAAGACTTGTTTTATTTCAAATTATGAATACATTAAGAATTTTATTAGTATTTTTTTTCAACATTATAGTATTTTAGTATTAAAATATTAGTGTCCGCGTCACGGGAATAGCGCCCGCTACGCGCCGCGTCAATTTTTGGGGTGGCCGCGCCGCGCCGCTTTTCCGCATTGACAACAGAGGCCGTGACCAAAATGGTTCTGCTCGCTAGAGCGAGCTTATCAGTACAGAAAATTGTCCAGAAATTGCATTTTCCACCATTTTAACTCCATCCAAGTTACCCAAGCATCCCGAAGATGTTAGGAATGATTTTCTATTGCAAATTGATAGTTTAAAACATGAGCAAGCAAGAAATTGGCAAGCCAAAGGGATTATGGCACAAAAACCTCAACTTAGCATAAGATGAAATTACACACTTAAACTTACTCAAAGTGGGTTCTAAAACCCTAGGGAGCTCACCTAGCAATTGTGTGATCCTTGCCAAGCTTCCAATCTCCAAACCCTAGCTTGGTTCTATCTCCTTCCTTGATTCTTCCTTAACTTTTCCTTGCTCTAAATCTCTCAAAGCTAGCTTGCTTGCTTGTGTTCCAAGAGTTGAGGAAGAAAATTGATGGATGATGGCAAAGGAGAGGATGGGGCGAGTGATAAGAGAGAGAGATGAGAGAAATCCAACTTGTAGAGAGAGGGAGAAGAAGAATAAATGAGTGAAAATTGCCTTGGCTTAATATTTAAAGCCCCTTATACTCGAAATTACGCTTATGCCCTTGCTTGCTCGTAATTTCTCTGATACTGATAAAAGTTATGCCTACGCGGGATATTACACTCTACCCCCCTTAAAGAAATTTCGTCCTCAAAATTTAGAATCCTCTTGAGATCATATATGATTATATCCTTTCTACCTCTTTCTCTACTAGCCAAATCTCCAATTCAATTTGCTTATCGGAGTTTCATGGCTACTCTAGGGTCTGACATGTAGATTATTCATACACCTCGATTAAACCAGACTGGTTAAAACTGTTCTATAACCATGGTTTCCAACTCTGTAAGTCGATAAACGATCGGCATTCTCTTCCTTAACTGAAAGGTTTGATGTACATTACATAATTCCTTACATAGTAGGGTGTATGGTTATCTGAACCAATTTACCCGACTCTCTTGACTATACCTCTTGTTCACACATCGTGCAAATCCTTCTTAAAGTTACTTAGCCTTGGATACTTATACTGGATTCATAAGTTTCCTTCAGTGATCCTTTGGTCTTACCTCGACAACATCGGGTTAATCTCCATTCTCCTCAAATAATTCCACTGAATCCTTATCTTTGACTTTTGCCTCGTATGACGGCAACTCACAATCATGACCATACTATTCTTAATATAGAATTATTCCTATACTGAAAAGCATCTGACATTGAGTATTCTCAAATGGAAGTAAAGACTGCTGCAACTACCTCCATTATCTGAAAACAAGAAGGAGGCATCATCTACGGTACCTGCTCCTTTCCTTCTGACATACCGGTGTAACACTCATCACAACCATAAGTATTGCTTCCATTCCCACTGCGGGAATCCTTAAGGGCTCGAGAAATCTTAAAGGTTACTCGTGCTCCGCCTTAACTAGTCGACGACAACGTGTATCAATGACTTAGTAATTTTCCTCCTTACTAGGATCCTGACAATCTTGCCCCATTCAAGATACTTCTTGGTTGTATCGGGGTGAGCAGAACTGGCCTCATGAATCCCGTCTACACTTAACTTATTTCGTTCAAGACATTTCTTCTTTTCGAAAAGAAAACTCTATTCTGACTGCTACCAAAATAGCACACTTAACCTCATCAATCTTTTATTTATAACCTGAACTTATGTAGCCCTTTACTGTAGACTACTAACGATTTTGATCTGTATAAAACATCTTTTCTTACCTGTGAACATTGAGTTCAAGGATTTCCTAACTCCTCAACTTGTTCGGTATCAACATACCTGGTATACAATCTCATCTGAACATATATACATATGTGAGTCGTCATGTAGGTTCCCTAATGGGCTGACCTATCCAGAATAAATCTGAAGCGTGCCTATGCCACAACTTGTCAACATATATATATATATATATATATATATATATATATATATATATTGCCATACCCCATTTTTTGACTAATATTTTTCTTTGTTTATTATCTTGTTATTATTCATTATAATTTTTAATTTCTTACTTTTACCTTTTATTATTTTTATTATTTCATCTTTATTTTTAGATTTTTATTTATTAATATTTATTATCATTATCATTACTATTATTATTATTAATATTATCATTACTATTATCACTATTATTATTATTAATACTATTATTATCTTTTTTTCTTCATTAATAATATTATGATTATCTTTTATCAATGATATTATTATTATCATTATTATTTTTGTTTTCATTGTTACTTTAGTATTATCATTACTTTTATTATTATTTGTTCTATTGTTTATTTTAAAGAAAATAAAAAAAAGAGAAAAAAAGGGATTTCGCAGAGCGACGTTCTAATCGCTCTGCGAACTCTGCGATTTTTTGCAGTTTTTGATTTTTCTAATTTATCTTTCTTTTGTGTTTATTATGATTATTATTATTATCATCTATTATCATTATCATTACTGTTACTATCAATTTTACTGTTGGATTCAACAAAGAAAGAAAGGAAGCATGTGCCAATGAAAATCAAGGAAAGAAGGATTTTATGCCAAGAGAGCATGTGCCAAGCAAGTTGGCTGCCCTTGGGCAGCATTTGATCCCTCCCAATTGCCTGCTACTGACCTTGCACTTTCCAGCCAGCAGCTTGCTCATTTTCTTCCTTCCTTCTCCACCAAAAACCAGTCAAACATAGCTGCCAATTGCTTGCCCAAGGTTTGATTTTGATGCCCTGTTTCAGCTTTCTTTCTTTCTCTCTCAGAACAACACACTTGTTCCTCTTGTTTCTCCCAACCTCTGCACATTGCAGCACACTCTTTCCTGTTTGTCTTCTCAAGATTGCAAGGATCAATCCCAAAGGGCAGCTCAAGTTGCAAACAGCCCTGTTTTTCCATTTTTTTCATCATTTTTCTGTCAGAATTCAGCACCATTTGGGTTCTGAAATTGGCCAAGGTCTTGACCATAATCACAAGGCAATGTCACCTCTTCCCTTTTGCATTAAATGCAAAGCAAATAGCCTGATTTTAGCCCACAAAAACAGCCCTACTTTGGGATTTTTCATGATGACATTTGATTCTAATTTGCCTATAAAAGCCATGCAATGCATAAGGATTATAGAGGGGTTTTAAGAGTTCAATACACAGCAAAAAACCAGTTCTTAGACAGAAATTCAAAGTGAAATATAATAGCTAAACACCAGTGTTATTGTCATCCATAATCTTCAACATTCCAACTTTGCAAAATCATAATCAACCAAGCCTCTTCCATTTTCTTACAACACAAGCATTGGCTAGGAATTTTGTAAGCATTCTTTATCTTTCATTTGGTATTGCTGTTGGCATTTGAACTGATTCCTGTTGGTTTAATTTCAGTTTTTGCATCATTAATGTTTGTTTAAACTCATTTTTCACTAAAAACATCTTTTGAAACTCCAAAGAAATCTCAAGTTTGCAAAACACCAAACTGAAGTGTTTTACTCCTTTTCTTGCTAATTTCAAAGGTTTTTCAACCCTCTTAAGGTTCTGAAGCTTGTTCAGAAGCAGCTTCTGAGTTCAAATTTTCGCAGAGTTCGCAGAGCCAAGTTCTGGTCGCTCTGCGACCATGACAGAACTCAAGGGTTCGCAGAGCCAGATTAAGGTCGCTCAGCGACCATGACAGAACTCAGGTTCTGAGTTCAGGCTTCTAAAAGCTAATTTTTGAGGTTCTGACTTGAAGATTCAGAACCTAAGAGGATTAAAATCCATTTTGGTCCAGAAACATAACAAGAGCTTTTTGCACGTTATTGGAAATTTCACAAGTTTGAGCGACAATTTTGAGTAACTTGAGCAACAAGTTTTGTTCATCAAATTTCAAAAACAAACTTGAAATTGAAACAAACTTGTTCATTTTCCAAAATCAAACTTAAGTAACAAGTTATGTTCAATAAGTTTCAAAACCAAACTTGAACAATAACCTTGTTCATGAATTTCAACCAAACTTGTGTATTTCCACAAACTTGTGCATTTTCTTTTATAAACTTGTTCATTTTACAAGATTGAACAACACTTGTTCTTGAGTTCCAATAACTTGAGCAACAAGCTATGTTCATTATTTTCAACAAACTCGAACAACAAATTTGTTCATGATTTTCAACAAAACTTGTTCTTAAGTTCCAATACACTTGAACGATGCTTGTTCGTCTTTGCATCATAAACTAGAAACATACTTGTTCATTTTTTTCAATAGTTTAAACAACACTTGTTCACAAGTTGCAACAACTAATTTGAGTTTTACACTTGTTCATAAGTTTTTTAACTAAGTGTTTTGCTCTTTTGGGATTTCTTTTAATTTCAACTTTAAATTTGAATGAAGAAGGAATGGTTTGACGTATGTCTCCCCATTCCCCGGTTACACGAATACTTGACGTATGTCTCGTTGTTCGGGCAATCGTCATTCTATTTTCAACGCATCCAACACACCAAAACCTTTTCTTGGCCCCCGTGGTCAATTCAAACTTTTTACGCCCATGCGCGTTTTCAATCGGATACCATCGCCCGAGTGCGAATCCGCCCCGTTTACCTTTTTTAAGCTATCCTCGTAATGGTAGTAGGTAAAACTTTTTATCGGTCTTCATTAAGCTATCCATACAACGGTAGTAGACCATGTCTTTTTTATTAAAAGCAAACTTTTTCGCCCGAGCGGGATCAAATCATTTTTATATAATAAAAAGCAATCAACAAACAAACTTTTGCTACAAAGAACTACGTAGCTTTGATTTCTCCATCGCACCGGGAGATACGTAGGAGCAAGATTCACATCTTGTCAGGCACATTAATGAAAAATATCTTTTTCCCCCTTTACATTTTTCCCCTTTATATATTTAAGCATGCAAGCAAAACTTTAAAAACACTTTAGCCTTAACTAACTAGGAGGTTCCCGTTGAGTACAACAGATGTGTGGGGTGCTAATACCTTCCCCTCGCATAATCGACTCCCGAACCCAAAATCTTTAAAAACGTGGTAATTTAGAACTTTTTCCCCTTTTCCCCGAAAAATTAAAAGTTCAGTCGTGATTTAAAATTAGTGAGTCAAAGCTCGTCAATAGCTTGATCTCCGAAATTCGACGCGACAAAAATGGCGACTTCACTGGGGACATCTTTTTCAAATATATAGCGAGTCAAGCCTATCCTAGTTAGCTTTTAGGCTAAGTGTTTTTATTTTTTGCTTGCATGCTTTTGTTTTATTGTCCATATCTTCTTTTCTTTTCTTGCTTTATATTTATATACTTCATTATGCTTGTGTTCATATGGGGTTGTCCACTGTGTGTTGTCACATTGTTCTGGTTAATGTCGGACGTGTGAAGCTCTATACCCGAGCTTTGAGAGAAAATTAAGATAAGATGGGTTTGTGTAGTGTTGGCCCTCTTGACGTATGTCTCGTAGGAATCGACATGAGAAACCCGCCTAGAGTAGATTCTCTTGGAAGTATGGTTGTATTGCGAGTATTTGCAACAGCAATTATAAGTCCTTGTAGAATCCGTGACTCTAGGGACCTTTTTAGAAAGTATCTCTAGAGCCTACATGTGAGAATGGGGGGAAGTTTTGAACGTTCCTATATCACACCCCTACATGTCATAAGCATTTGCATCCATGAAAAATTTTCGCATATACATTTTTCCCTCCAAAAAAAAAAGGAGGGGCATGTTTTTTTTCTCATCTACATCGCATACATGCATTTTCATGCATTTCAAAGAAAAACACCCACATCATTCCCCCAAAACAAAAAAAAAAGAAGTACCCGATCTGGTGTACCGTGACGTTTCTGAGGAGATCTGAGCAACCAGAAGGCCATCGAAATTCCAGAAATCATTTCTTTGTCCAAGTAATTTACCATGTTTTTTTCAAAAAAAATTCACTTTGCTATGCCCAAGGCAAATGATTAACTTGGTGGGGCCCCATGTTTCAATTTATTTCCATCATGAATGAAATTGCAGTTTATGTTCAAAAGAGTTCGTTTTTCTTTCGTTCTTAAATAGCAATAAATTTTCGCAACCCTAAATCAAAAAATCAGGCTCATGAAAATCCACAAATACACCCACCAAAAATAACACTGCTACGATCCCTTATGACTTCGATTTTCCAATTAACCAAACGGAAGGCGATAATGAGGACGATTATGAACCTCCTGAAGGATTGTCCAGGCTTGGGGATCAAGAGGATAGGGTAATACAACCTCACCAGAAGAACCCTCAAAAGATTGGCACCACAGTTTTTCCTCTGCGGGGGCACACTCTACAAGAGAAATTATGACATGGTCTTATTCAGATGTGTGGATAAACATGAAGCATACATGATCCTCAAAGAAATCCATGAGGAGTCCTTTGGAACCCATGCCAACGGACATGCAAAAAATATATATAAGTAAATATCCTAAAGGCGGGTTATTACGGGCTAACTTTGGAGGCCGACTGCTTTCACTACGCCAAGACATGTCACAGGTGGCAAATTTAAGCCGACAAGGGGCACGTGCCACCAACTCCTCTAAACGTCATGCCAGCACCCTGGCCTTTCTCTATGTGGGGCATAGACATGATTGGAATAATTGAGCCAAAGACTCCAAATGGGTACCGGTTCATACTAGTTGCCATCAACTATTTCACCAAGTGGGTCGAAGCAGCTTCTTATGCAAACATGACCAAACAAGTGGTGGCCCGATTCATCAAAAAGGAAATCATTCGCCGTTACGGCACTCCCCACAAAATTATCATGGATATTGGGGCAAATCTAAACAACAACACAAAAAAGGAGTTGTGCAAAGATTTCGAAATCGGATGCCACCACCCCTCCCCATACCGGCCAAAGATAAACGGCGTAGTAGAAGCAGCCAACAAGAACATCAAGAAAATCATCCAAAAGATGGTAAAAACTTACAAGGATTGGCATGAGATGCTTCCCTTTGCACTACATGGCTACAAAGCAGTCGTTCGCATTTCCACTAGGGCAACCCCTTTTTCCTTGGTATACGGTATGGAGGTCGTGCTTCCCATTAAAGTTGAAATTCCCTCGCTAAGGGTCTTGATGGAAACAAAGTTAGAGGAAGCCAATTGGGTCCAAACACGATTTGACCAACTGAACCTCATAAAAGAGGAGCGCCTCACAACATTGTGGCATGGACAGTTCGACAAGAAAGTTCGTTCTCGAGAATTTAGAGAAGGAGACTTAATGCTTGAAAAAGATATTACCCATCCACAAGGATCCCCACGGGAAATGGACTCCTAACTATGAAAAACCATACGTAGTAAAAAAGGCCTTCTCTGGCGGAGCCTTAATCGTCGCTACTATAGATGAAGAGGAGTTTCCACTCTCAATAAACTCCGACGCAGTCAAAAAAAATACTATGCCTAAAAGAAAAAGCTCGCTAAATCGAAAACCCGAAAAGGGCGGTTTAGGCAATAGAGAGCGTCCTGGTAGATCGAAAACCTGAAAAGGCGGTCTAGGCAAAAATTAAGGACATCAAAAAAAGGAAATATACCCCAGTGGACTGAAAACTCGAAAGAGCGGTCCAGGTAAAAATTAGGGGTTTCAAAACAAAAAAAAAAGAGGGCAAGATTGTTGCACATGAGGTCCGGACAGAATTCAAGAGGGAAAGAATCAATCTCGTTATCATCTTTCAAAGGCGAGGTATTTCGAAGTCATAGGGAAAGTATCACGTGAAACCCAAGCAAATCTCCATTTGCCTTTTTGTTTCTTCCTTTTTCTCTATCTCAGTAATCACCTCTTATAGGGATTACATCTTCATGAATAGTTACCCATGCAAGGGACTAAGTTTCATTAAATAAAAATCATCTTTAAATCTTTTTATTGTTATGCGTCCTTACTTGCTCGTAAAATGTGTTTTTATTCATGATAAATAATGCATTGAAATATGGAAATAAAAAAAATAAATGTGTTTTTTACTTGGACGTTAAATGTCGAAAGAATTTCGTTGGTCCCCGGTATTGCATCAAAGGACTCAAGACTTGAAGCTCTTCATCAGTCATTTTAAGGGTCCTGCTTTTCAGCAGAAATAAGTGTGTAACTCACGGTACGTGAAACGCAAAGATCCCGGGTGTCGGGAGGACGGGATTCCCCAAATAAACAAAACCCAATTCCCATTGGCATTCCTCGATTCCCTACAAAAAGCCCAGGCGTCATTGGCATTCCTCACAATTTCCAAATAAAGTCCAATTTTCATTGGCTCTCCCAAAAGTAATTCACAAAGCCCAACCATGCTTGGCACCCGATCATAACCAAAGCTCAATTTTCATTGGCACACAAATACAATTTCCATCCAAAGCCCAATCATCATTGGCACCTACTCACAAATGAAGCCCAATTTTCATTGGCAATTCCAATCAATAAAGCCCAATTTTCATTGGCACTCCCAAACACGATCACAAAAAGCCCAGTCGTCATTGGCATTCCTCACAATTTCCAATCAAGGCCCGACCTTGCTCGACATCCAATCATAATCAAGGCCCGACCTTGCTCGGCATCCAATCATAATCAAAGCCCGACCTTGCTCGACATCCAATCATGACCAAAGCCCGACCTTGCTCGGCATCCAATCATAACCCCAGCGTCCAACATGACGTCTGTCATCCCACATGTCATGCAGCATATCAAACTCATTCATTAGCATGCATCTCATATTCATATCATGCTCTCCCTCACAATTTATCATGCTCCCCAGCAAACAATCCCCCAGTGAATATCCCATATTCACCGACATTTACCAACAATTATCCCAATGTTCCCCAGTGGACTTCTTTCAAGAACTTCCCCAGTAGGTTTCTTCAAAAGAAAACCAATGGATCCCTTCACAAGCTATCCAATCTTCTTTAAGCTTACCTACACCCACTAAGCTTCCCCAGCAGAAACTCCTTATTGAGTCTACCTCATATCATATCATACTATCATACATACATTCATGCATATACACATTCATGCATACAACATACAATACAACAATATCATTCATACATGGCTGCATTAACCACCATGAGTCACACCAATCAATCATAAACAATTTGTAACATTCCTTTTCCCTCAAGTGTCATCCCCAGTGTGTCTGGTCCAGAGATGTCACCTCCTTTATGCCAAGTGACAGTTCAAACGAACAACTTGTGCATCTTTCATCATTGTTGCCAAGTGGCAAGTTCTTTAATGAACAACTTGTGCATATCCCCCAGTGTTGTCACCAAGTGGCAAGTTCTTTAACGAACAGCTTGTGCATCTTTTCTCCCCAGTTGAAGTGGCAGTTCTTTAACGAACAGTTTGTGCATCTTTTATCCTATCATTATGCCAAGTGGCAGTTCTGTAATGAACAACTTGTCAGTAGCATCCCCAGTGAAGTTCAGTGGCTAGTTCGGCAATATCCCAAACAGCTGACATTTATCTTTGTCTCTGGTCGTCAGTAGCTAGTTCGACAGTAACCCGAACAGCTGACATTTATCTTTGTTTCCTGTGGCTAGTTCGGTAATAACCCGAACAACTAACATTTATCCCCAGTGAAGAGACTTTGTCTTTTCATTTATATTTTACCTTCATTAAGCTACCATCACAACGGTAGTAGGTAAAATATCTTAACGGTCTTCATTTAGCTATCATCACAACGATAGTAGACCTTGTCTTTTCCCCAGTAAAGTGCTTGCTCCCCAGTGAAGTACTTACTACCCAGTGAAGTTTTATCGGTCTTCATTAAGCTATATATACAATGATAGTAGACCTTGTCTTTTCTTTTTATATTTTACCTTCATTAAGCTACCATCACAACGGTAGTAGGTAAAATCCCCAGTGACGGTCTTCATTAAGCTATCTATACAACGATAGTAGACCTTGTCTTTTCCTTTACATTTTGCCTTCATTAAGCTACCCCCACCACGGTAGCAGGTAAAATGTTTTCAAACGGAATTCTCCAAATAAAGCATACCCCATGCATTTCTTTCATCCATTAAGGCTGGATATCGATCAATTTTCATAATGATCCTTATATCCCCAGTAATGTCACAGACCTTGTCTTTTCTTCTTACATTTTTACCTTCTTTAAGCTACCTTCACAACGGTAGTAGGTGAAATGTTTTGTCGCCTTCATTAAGCTATCCACACACCGATAGTAGGCGAAGTCCTTTCTTTTTATGTTACCTTTTCTAAGCTATCAACCATATACTTACATGTCATATTCCCCAGTGATGTCATCTGTCTTCATTAAGCTATCCGCCCACCGATAGTAGACAATGTCTTTTTCTTTTACCTTATTTAAGCTATCATTTACACGATAGTAGCGAAACAACGTAAAATCCCCGGTGAAGCCACCAAGGCAACTTTGGTCTTTTGTCTTTATTAAGCTATCATTCTGAATCAATATGGTAGTAGACAATCCCTTCTCCAGTGGAACCACGTTATCCCCAGTAGAGTCGGATCCTGAACCCGGGTATCCCTTTGTTTATTTTATCCCCAGACAGGTCATCTTTGTCGTCTTTGCATTCATACTTGCATCACGAGCATTCACGGCATTGCATGCATACATCCATAGCATTTCCGACTCAAAAATTGGTCAAAAAATGATGTACTCTGTATTTAAGTCTCTTCGACCCGTCGAATTTAAAATTTCACTTTTAATCTCCGTGGCGAAGAAACTTAAATAGGGGCATCTGTCATACCCCATTTTTTGACTCATATTTTTCTTTGTTTATTATCTTTTTATTATTTATTATTTTATTATAATTTTTAATTTCTTACTTTTACCTTTTATTATCTTTATTATTTCATCCTTCTTTTTATCATTACTATTATTTTTATTATTATTATTATTTCATTATTACTTTTATTATTTTTCTTTAAGTTTATTTGAAAAGAAAATAAAAAAAGGAGAAAAAGGGATTTCGCAGAGCGAAGTTCTAATCGCTCTGCGAACTCTGCGATTTTTTTGCAGTTTTTGATTTTTCTGATTTATCTTTCTTTTGTGTTTATTATGATTATTATTATTATCATCTATTATTATTATTATTACTATTATTATCAATTTTACTGTTGAATTCAACAAAGAAAGAAAGGAAACATGTGCCAATTGCCAAGTAAGAAAAGAAAGGAAGAGGAAGCAAAACCAAGCAAGGAACCTAGCTAGTTGCAGCCCATGGGCAGCTCTCATCCCTACCATTTGGCCTGCTATTGACCCTGCACTTTCCAGCAAGCAGCTTGATCTTTTTCTTCCTTCCTTCTCCACACAAAACCAGTCCACATAGTTGCCAATTGCTTGCCCAAGGTCCAATTTTTGCTGCCCTGTTTCAGCAGTCTTTCTCTCCTTCTCAGAACAGCCCACATGTTCCTTTTGTTTCTCCCAACCTCTGCACCAACAGCACACTACTCTTCCTAGTTGTCTTCTCAAGATTGCAAGGATCAATCCCAAAGAGCAGCTCAAGTTGCAAACAGCCCTGTCTTCCCACTTTTTCATCATTTTTTCTGTCAAAATCAGCTTCATTGGGTGCTGAAATTGGCCAAAGTCTTGACCATTGTCACAAGGCAAGGTCACCTCTTCCCTTTTGCATTAAATGCAAGGCAAATAGCCTGGTCATAGCCCACAAAAACAGCCTGATTTTAGGGATTTTCATCATGACATTTGATCTCATTTTTGCCTATTTAAGCAATGCAAGGCATAAGGATTAAACACAGAATTTTTAGACAGAATTTTAGATAGCAAAAAAACCAGTTCCTAGACAGAGAATTTCATAGTGAATTGAGAGTGAATAGGCAGTGAAAAGAGAGAGGAACAATAGCACAATATCATTGTTCTTATTCATCAACACTTCCAACTTTGCAAAACCATCATCATCCAAACCTCTTCCATTTTTCTTGCAACACAAGCATTGGCTAGGAGTTTTGTAAGCATTCTGAATTCTTTATCTTTCATTTTGCATCGCTGCTTGCATCATTAATGTTTGTTCAAACTCATTTCTCACTAAAACAACTTTTGAAACTTCAAAGAAATCTCAAATTTGCAAAACACCAAACTAAAGTGTCTTACTCCTTTTCTTGCTAATTTCTCAAGTTTTTCAATCCTCTTAAGGTTCTGAAGCTTGTTCAGAAGCAGCTTCTGAACAGAAGTTCAGAAGCAGCTTCTGAGTTCAAATTTTCGCAGAGTTCGCAGAGCCAGGTTCTGGTCGCTCTGCGACCATGACAGAACTCAAGGGTTCGCAGAGCCAGATTAAGGTCGCTCAGCGACCATGACAGAACTCAGGTTCTGAGTTCAGGCTTCTAAAAGCTAATTTTTGAGGTTCTGACTTGAAGATTCAGAATCTAAGAGGATTAAAACTCATTTTTGGTTCAAAACATAACAAAGGTTTTTTGCATACATTTGGAAATTCACAAGTTTAAATGGTTAACTTGAATAACAAGAAATTTGTTCACTTTTTCAAACTTGAACTTGAGCCGAACTTGTGCATTTTCCAAACTTGAAATTTGAAATAAACTTGTTCATTTTACAAGCTTGAACAACACTTGTTCTTGAGTTTCCAATAACTTGAACAACGAGCTATGTTCATTATTTTCAACAAACTTGAACAACAAATTTGTTCATGATTTTCAACAACATTGTTCTTAAAGTTCCAACACACTTGAACAATGCTTGTTCATTTTTTGCATCATAAACTTGAAACAAACTTGTTCAGTCTTCCAATAACTTGAACAACGCTTGTACATAAGTTGCAACAACTAATTTGAGTTTTACACTTGTTCATAAGTTTTTTACCAAGTGTTTTGCTCTTTTTGGGATTTCTTAAAGTTTCAACAATAAACTTGAATGAAAAAGGAATGGTTTGACGTATGTCTCCCCATTCCCCGGTTGCACGAACACTTGACGTATGTCTCGTTGTTCGGGCAATCGTCATTCTATTTTCAACGCGTCCATTGCACTTAAACCTTTTATTGGTCCCCCGTGACCAATTCAAATCTTTTCTTGGCCCTTTTTGGTCAATTTGAACCTTTTTTGGCCCCCGTGGTCAAATCAACCTTTTTACGCCCGTGCGCGTTTTCAAACGGATACCATCGCCCGAGTGCGAGTCCGTCCTTTTTACCTTTTTTAAGCTACCCTCATAACGGTAGTAGGTAAAAACTTTTTATCGGTCTTCATTAAGCTATCCATACAACGATAGTAGACCACGTTTCCTTTTTAATCAAACTTTTTCGCCCGAGCGCGATCAAATCATTTTTCATAATTAAAATCAACCAACACACAAACATTTTCTACAAAGAACTACGTAGCTTTGATTTCTCCATCGCACCGGGAGATATGTAGGAGCAAGATTCACATCTTGTCAAACACATTAATAAAAAATATCATTTTTCCCCTTTTCTTTATCCTTTTATATATTTAAGCATGCAAGCAAACCTTTAAAAACACTTTAGTCTTAACTAACTAGGAGGTTCCCGTTGAGTACAACGGATGTGAGGGGTGCTAATACCTTCCCCTCGCATAATCGACTCCCGAACTCAAAATCTTTAAAAACGTGGTAATTTAGAACTTTTTCCCCTTTTCCCCGAAAAATTAAAAGTTCAGTCGTGATTTAAAATTAGTGAGTCAACGCAAGTCAATAGTTTGATCTCCGAAATTCGACGCGACATATATATATATATATATATATATAAATATATCATTCCTGATAATATCTGATACTAGTGTTGTACCACGATTACTAATACATGTCACATGACTGAAAAGTATGTCACACTACTGTCTGAGTAGCATAAACACTGCCTGATAAGTATACATCATTTAAACATAGCCTGGTACATGTGACATGTTGACATAACATGGGTACAACGTGGAATAAACTCATTTGCCACTGCATTGTCGTTCCGATCAATGCTTCAAATTTGAAAAAATATCCTCTTGCACGTGCAACCTGTACTGTTGTTACCTCATGCGTAATTCTCTTTTGGCTAAATTTACTCTTCAAGTCCACTTGAAGTTACTGAGCGAAAATAGCTAAATTACTTCACTAGCGGTGACTTCGTCCGCTTAAAACTTAACGTAGTAGGAACATATCCTTCTTATTTCTTGCCACATACTCTTAAACTGTTTCGATTTCCATTCCTCATGAGTTTCAAGGTTTGAAGTATTCCTCGGCTTAATCTTTAAAATTTCCTGTTAGAACTTATGATAAGTTCAAGATGTCACTGCTTACTACTATTCTGCGTTGTAAGAACTGGACTCTTAATACCTTCATCTGGTTCATCTGATAAGATATTCACAGGCATTCTTGTCCTCTAAGCTTCAGCTTAGAATTGTTCGTTAACCCATCCTTGGATTACTTCTCCGCTGCGCAACTCTGATTTAAAGCAATTCACCTTGGGATAGAAGTAATACACCACTATTACCAAATTAAATCTCTTTGACCAATCTTTTTACTTATTGACTTGCAGCTATCATAGTAGAACCATTGAACGTTTGATGATTCTCTTGTGGCTTAAACCACCTATTTAATTACTGATTGGTCATCTTCTGACTTTGTGTTTTCCTTTCGAACATAAACCGTATACCTACTTTCGTGAAAATACGCCAAAACCTGTAAGCAGTTTCCCGCAACTGTTACGAGCCCAACAATGCTCCTGACAAAATAGCTTATACACTGGTTCTAACTTTACTCTCCATATTCTAAATTCTGTAACCATCTCATGGTCAGCTCAACATGTATAATCATTTAAGCATTACAGAAACCCTACTAAAAGCATACCTGAAGCAACTTAAGTTCACACATTAATCACTTGTGGCAACTTCTAAAAACAATTTATGGCTTCCAGAGATTCACATCTTTCATACACTGAATCCACTGATGATCCGAATCTCGTTCTATTATTATCCGTAAGGATTTCATATCCATAACCTTCTCCAAGACAACTTAGGTCCCCATAACTTTACCATATCTCTTAGGTTACTCCTCGAGTTTTCTCCGGAAACAATCCGTCTGAAAAGATGCAAACTATTACCGGCTCTCCTGTAAGCCCAAACATTGGTTACATGTCTTCGAGTACCTGATTAATTGATCTTAAACTTCAACACTTATCACTTCCTATTGGATCCACAATTCCAATCTAATCTTATAATCTGAATAATTCTCCATAGGTCTTCTCGACCATTGCCTTCTTCATATGGTTTCGAACAATCCAAGATCGGTACCTTCTATCACCATCGGCAGCTTACCAACCTAAGGTAACCTCTTTCAGTTTTCCAAATGATTCACGTAAGGAAGCCCATCACTTGAAAACATAAAACTCCATAACATTGTCCACGACTTTAACTTGCGTACTTGTGACGACCTTCCTGATACTCAAGCCTCAAATAAATCTCGGCTAAAATTCCCGATTCTACTGAAGATTTACACCTCATCACATGCTCTTTCTAGGGGTCTCTTTCACTTGTCACTAAGCTTGCGTATCTCGTACCAAAAACATCTTAGTAACTCATGCTAAAGAAGAGTAATCTGATCCATTTTCTTTGTGCAATAATCTCCCGTTGAGCTTAGCTTATTTTCCAATCTTCTTAATTCACAATTCTGGCACTTAAAATTCTGGAGATGCGGCTAATCTGATGGGGTGAAACTTAATCCGTCCAAATAATTTGCGTAATCCATGTTTAATTCTCTTAACTGTGTGGATATTAAAACCTCGTCCGGTCCAAGTGTGCAAGTCCTATGATTCTTACACACTTTTTCCTTGCTGAAAATCTAGAGCTTCCAATAATTAACTGATAATTCCTCATTCTAAGTTTTTGGGTCTAAAACTGCAATTCTTTAACTCTGAACTCGGAATTGTTACTTTAGTCTACACTTCACTTTAATCTTTACAAGCTACGGTTCCCATTAAGGTTCCGAATCATTCCTTAGAGTATTCCATATTTCTTTACTCTTCACGTCTCCTCGGAGAAGGCATCGCTCAACGACGCGTCCAACTGGGTTAAGGTACTTCACCTTGTTCTTAAATATCCTTGAATATCTCTTATATTCCTGAAACCTCGCCATCAACAGCCTTAGTTACTTACTGCTTGATGACCATCCTTTGACATGAATACTTCTTTGCCAGTTCCTGTCTTAAAATCTGACGCCCTAACCTTCACTCTTCATACACTTCATTCCTCCATGGTGACATTCAGCTCTCAGACATTTGTCCTAACTGTCATATACTAGATTGAGTTGATCAGGCTCAACTAGATGTGACCTTTAGAACAATATCTGGAACCCAATGGTCCCACTACTTTCATTAAATTTCTTAATGACCCATGGCACAGTCTGAATCGACCTGCTCTGATACCAATTGTAACACCCATACTAATTTTATCTAGAATATTAGCATGTGCATTATACTGATACTGGATACATTAAAATTTTCAATAATAATAATACAACTGAATGAGTACAAATTGGCTCGTTATACAATAATCCAAAATACGATTACAAATACTTTTACACATAACTGATAAACTCCTGAGCTGGTACTTGACGAGCAACTGCACTCCATCCAGCGCCTCCCTGAAGATCTTCATCTCGAACCTCTTGCTTACCTGTAAACCTGCACCAGAAGGATTGGGATGAGACATAATGTCTCAGTGAGCTCCACCCAACCTACTGTTGGCAACCTCAGGGAACCTAGGGTTGCCATGCCTACTTTTGGCGATCTCGGGGGATTCCTATAAACGCCAAGCTTTAACCTTAGCCATATAGGGTATACCTGCCTGTTCCTGCTATATTGTGTAGTCATAATAACTAAACTACATCCTGCTAAACTAGTGATCAAGGGGAAACCTAGGATCATTGCCTGAGCCTGATAACTGAATAGTCATGAAATCTAGACTATAACTTGATAACTTGGTGATCGAGGGGACTCCTAAGATCACCACCTGATACCTGCCTGATAACATAATCTCATACCTAGTGATCTGGGGACATCCTATGATCACTTTCTGATAACTGTTATCTGAACAGTACTTGTCATAAACTTATGTAATAAATACATACACATCTTACTTTAACATAAAGTTAGAAAGTTAGCGTTGAGCATACAATAATTATCTGAGTTCATTTTATGGAATGCCCCCGAGTGGAGTAACCCCGAAGCACATTCCCCTGATAACC
Source organism: Medicago ruthenica (assembly GCA_018208015.1). Taxonomy (NCBI): domain Eukaryota; kingdom Viridiplantae; phylum Streptophyta; class Magnoliopsida; order Fabales; family Fabaceae; genus Medicago; species Medicago ruthenica. The sequence goes on from CM031374.1 coordinate 94,825,196, forward strand.
GGTGAAAATTCCTATCTGAGGCTAATCACCGGACTCCTCTTATCGTTGTGTGGACAACTCTCTCGAAGAAGTCCCATCCAACATAATCCGGAGTCTGCTGAACACAACTTAACTTGCATGTGAACAACCCTCTCGGAGAAGTCCCATCCGGCATAATCTGGAGTCTGCTGAACATGCTTAATCTTTTAACATACGTGTGGACAACCCTCTCGGAGAAGTTCCATCCGGCATAATCCGGAGTCTGATGAACACGTTAACATAATATAAATCTTAACTTGTCATATGTATATCTGATACATCATCTAAACATATGCATATCTGATGCATTCATCAGATATACTTAACCTATAATATAAGGTTCTAAGCTTATCGTTCTCATAAGCCCCTTAAATCATTATTGGGAATCTGGACCCCTTGGGCCTATCTGAGGCCTTGAATATAATAACACATTCCTATCATCCTGGTATTCTAAACCGAATACACCTCTATTCCTGCTTGCCTATCATAGGTCCTTGACATATCGTTATCATATGTCACTCTTAAGAGTCACTAACTCAGTTGTATTAATTTCCCGTCCCTCGGACCTTTGTTTTTTACTTCCCATATGTTACCTATTCCTTGCTCTTGTATGATTTTTGCCCGTTAAAGGCCCTTAGGATGAGTTGAAATGGCGTTCTTTGATTCCATAAAGTTTTTGGAGAAAACGGTTACGAAAAAACCTCATTTACACGCGCCAGATCACCCGAAACAGCTCAGCTGACAACTGCTGTTTCTGGTGAGCTCGCTATAGTGACGGGCTAGTCGCTATAGCGACCCTGTGCCGTGACCAAAATGGTTTTGCTCGCTATAGCGAGCTTATCAGTACAGAAAATTGTCCAAAAATTGCATTTTCCACCATTTTAACTCCATCCAAGTTACCCAAGCATCCCGAAGATGTTAGGAATAATTTTCTATTGCAAATTGATAGTTTAAAACATGAGCAAGCAAGGAATTGGCAAGCCAAATGGATTATGGCACAAAAACCTCAACTTAGCATAAGATGAAATTACACACTTAAACTTACTCAAAGTGGGTTCTAAAACCCTAGGGAGCTCACCTAGCAATTGTGTGATCCTTGCCAAGCTTCCAATCTCCAAACCCTAGCTTGGTTCTATCTCCTTCCTTGATTCTTCCTTAACTTTTCCTTGCTCTAAATCTCTCAAAGCTAGCTTGTTTGCTTGTGTTCCAAGAGTTGAGGAAGAAAATTGATGGATGATGGCAAAGGAGAGGATGAGGCGAGTGATAAGAGAGAGAGAGGAGAGAAATCCAACTTGTAGAGAGAGGGAGAAGAAGAATAAATGAGTGAAAATTGCCTCGGCTTAATATTTAAAGCCGTTTATGCTCGAAATTACGCTTATGCCCTTGCTTGCTCGTAATTTCTCTAATACTGATAAAAATTATGTCTACGCGGGATATTACAATTTTGCATATAAAATAAAATTTATTTAATAGACACACTACATTAATGTTGATATTTTGAAAATAGACATGAGTTTTCAAAATTTTATCATATCGACTTTCTCATATATGTATATAAAAATTTGTTTCTGCAGATATAAACATTTAAAATCTGCATCGGGAGCAGTGCAAACATTGAACAGTGTTTTGCATATAAAATAAAATTTAATCGATAGAAACACCGTATTAATGTTGATATTTTGAAATTAGTCACGAGTTTTTTATAATTTTATCATATAGACTATCACATATCGATACATACAGATTTTCTTCTGCATATATAAGCATATAAATTCCTTAACGAGTGTGTTTTAAATATAAAATAACAATTTATTTAATAGACACACTATATTAATGTTGATATTTTGAAAATAGTCATGTGTTTTCAAAATTTTATCGTATCGACTTTCTCATACATGTATATAAAAATTTGTTTATTTAGATATAAGTACATAAAATCTGCAACGGGTGCGGTGCAAACATTGAACAATGTTTTGCATATAAAATAAAAAATCATTTAATAGAAACACTACATTAATTTTGATTTTGAAAATAGTCATGAGTTTTTAAAATTTTATCATGTTGACTTTCTCATATATGTATATAATAAATTGTTTATGCAGATATAAGTACATAAAATCTGCAACGGGTGCGGTGCAAACATTGAACAGTCTTTTGCATATAAAATAAAAAGTTATTGAATAGAAACACTACATTAATTTTGATTTTGAAAATAGTCACGAGTTTTCAAAATTTTATGTGCATAAAAATTTGTTTTTGCATATATAAACAAATAAAATTTATAACTCGTGTGACTCAACTATTTAACAAATTTTTGCTTATATAAGAGAGAAAAATTAATAGAAACTTACTCATAATTTTCATTTAATATCTATAGACATTCTACGATATTAACAATATAATTATTTTTTATATAATTATCGCAATGTTACGTGACTCGTGCGAAAGCACGGGTCTTTTACTATTTTTTTTTTAAAAGACAAAATTTTTTACATGTATTTTAAATTTTTTTAAAAAATATTAAAAGTCAAACGAGTCAATACTCTGTCAAATTCGATACTCATCAATAACTTAGAAATTCTTTCAAACTTTCTCATCTTAGAATTTCTTAAGTATAAGAGTCTGAAAAACTGTGTTGTATTCTGTGAACACCACTGATAATATATCAAGTGTTCAACTCAAACATTTTTATTTGTAACTCTGTTTGATTAGAAGTCTCTTGTTTGTGTGTACGAGCAAATCAAAAATCTCTTGCTTGTGTGCTTGACATTCCTATGTAATTTAGTTTTCTTCTTTATTTTGATATTTTGATTATCAGTTTCACCTTTAACAATGGTTCTTATGTTTGCTGTCTAAATAAGCCAAGTTAATGTCATGTGTGTCTCTCAATTATCTGTTTGTATTTTCACTTCGTGTCATGTGCTTCAATGTTAATTGCTACTGCTATTCCAAGTTTATGATTTCTTCTTTTAGTCCAAGTTAATGTTATCTGTCTGTGCCAATGATCCAATTGTATTTTTAATTCTTGTCATATACTTCAATGTTTATTACTTACATGTTTGCTGCTAATGCTTCAGAATTCCCTTTCCATTTTATTGACCGATCTATGTTACATTATGTCATTTTTATCAACACTAATCAATGTTTTAATTGTATTCAGATATTATCGGTATTAATTAAAATTAATATATAATTCAGTTTAAAATACATTCATGTTAATATCATTTCCTATTCAAGTCATTATTTCTAATTATTTCAATTTCAATTATTATTTTTATGTTATTTGCTATTGTACATCACACATTAACTCAATTTCGTGCAAACCACGGCGCGGCAAAGCCGGGCTGCCCAGGTAAAAACACTAGTTTTAGGAAAAAAAATAAAAAACTCACTCTTCACACGTAGCAAATCCGTTTCAAAAAACACATAACACACTTTAGGGTTTTGTCTTCAAAACTCTGAGCATCCAGCGCCGCCGCATAACAACAATGTCAGACCTGTCATCACCACCGTCCGACCAATTATCCAACGTAACCCTCTCCTCCGACGAGGTTCCCAAAGCCGAATTCTCCGACCGCGTCCCGATCCAATCCATCATCCGCCGTGAAGACGGGGGATCAGGTTTAGCAGGCAAGAAAGCAAGAATCGGCGGATGGGTGAAAACCGGAAGAAAAGCCGATAAAGACGCTTTTGCCTTTTTGGAACTGAACGACGGAACCTGCGCCGGTAACCTTCAAGTTATCGTTGAAGCTTCGCTTGCTGATCTTGGACAACTTGTTCTTACTGGAACTTGTGTTGTTGTTGATGGACATCTCAAACTTCCTCCTTCTGGGACGAAACAGAAGATCGAGCTTCGCGCTGATAAGGTTCTTCATGTTGGTACTGTTGATCCTGCTAAATATCCTTTGCCTAAAATGAGACTCACTCTTGAATTCTTGCGTGATTTCGTTCACCTTCGTTCCAGAACCAACACGGTACGCTTCTTTTTATTTCTCTCTGATTTTACAATGCCAATTGTGTATAGTAATGTAGGAGTATGTAAGATAGAAGATTGGATTTGTTTAGTTATTGGGGATTTTGAGTTTTGGTCTTTAAATGGGTAACTTACTATAGTCCTAAATGCATTGAAATTACAAAACATATGAACCTGTCTTTCGTTAGTAATTTCATGGGCTACACTAATTGACGGAAAGCATATTCGACTTTGAGTATGCCAAAACTGAATGTCACTTTTTTTCCGCGTACCTGAATGTCACTTTAGCATTTTAATCTGAATATGGTGATAGAATAACAGAATTAAGATACATCTCTATTGGAAATTACCAACTACTATATAAACCATCCATAAACACATCCAGCGACATTTTTATTCTTAACATTATTGATGTTTTCAGGTACAAGTGAACCATCAATTTCGTTTTTGAAAATGTAGTGTCAAACAATTCCATTCTTAAAATTAACAAAATTTCGAAATAATCTCTAAAATTCAAACTTCCCTGTCTCATATGTCCCTTCAAGACAATTTCAAAAACAAAATTGATCAATCCAAATAGACTAATGTGTTCTTGTTAGAATTCCGTTAATTTTAGGGACCAAACTGTCTGGTTTCCACAATTTTGTGGATTGAATAGGCGATTCATTCTTCCAAAGACACACCAATAAAACAACCGGGAATACAACAAGTTAAATTGGGAACAAACCTTTGGTAATTACGTTAATTATTGTTCGATGGTAGGTTTCTAATTCACCAACCTAAGTTTAGTAGTTCACATTGTGTGAATTGTGAACTGTATTTATTTGCACCAGACTGAGTGTTTTAAGTCAAAACTTGACAAGATGTAGTGCATATAAAAATAAATAAAGAGTTGGTTTTTTATTCAACGTGACTCTTTATTCAATAATAAACTAGTTACTTTTACTTTCTGTTTTCATTTTTGTAGATGCAAAGGTGAAATTGATTTATACTTGTGAAGCTAGTACATTTTATGCATGTTATTATTCGGTGATGTGAATGCAGATATCTGCTGTTGCTCGGATCCGTAACGCTCTTGCTTATGCTACACATACATTTTTCTTCAAGCATGGGTTTCTTTATGTGCACACGCCAATTGTCACAACTAGTGATTGTGAGGGTGCTGGTGAAATGTTTCAAGTGACAACTTTGTTCAGTGAAGCAGAGAGGTTGGAGAAGGAACTAATACAGAATCCTCCTCCAGCTGAATCTGATGTTGAAGCTGCTAAGCTTGTTGTTCAGGAGAAGGGGGAGACTGTTTCGCAATTGAAATCTGCAAAAGCAAATAAGAAGGAGATTAGTGCTGCTGTGGACGAACTTAAAAAAGCAAAAGAAAATGTATCTAAGCTGGAGGAGAGATCTAAACTTCAGCCTGGCATTCCTCGAAAGGATGGAAAGGTGGATTATACTAAAGATTTCTTTGCCCGTCAAGCGTTTTTGACTGTTTCTGGCCAGCTTCAAGTTGAGTCTTATGCTTGTGCTCTTAGTAGTGTGTATACATTTGGTCCGACATTTCGTGCGGAGAATTCTCACACTTCCAGGCATTTGGCTGAATTTTGGATGGTAGAACCTGAAATTGCGTTTGCAGACTTGGAGGTATATAAAAATGAACACACTCTCAATCTTGTTATGATTATTCTCACCGACAGCTGTTTGAAGTTTATTGAAATACAATGTTTTCTCAGCCCTTTCTCCCTATCAAATTATTCGCCATTAACCACATTATCAGCCTAATGTCAATTCAAATACTTTGTTTTTTAGGGTAATAAACTTAATTTTCTAGTGCAATCTTGAACTGCCAACTTCACTCCTACTCCTATGGTTGGTGCTTTTGTTGTGGCAGAAACAATAACTTACTATTTGCATTATTGTGTAGGATGATATGAAGTGCGCCGAGGCATATGTGAAATTTTTGTGTCAGTGGTTACTTGACAACTGCCTTGAGGATATGGAATTTATGGCTGACAAGTTTGATAAAGGTTGCATTGATCGTTTGAAAATGGTTGCCTCTACCCCCTTCATTCGACTTACATATACAGAAGCCGTGGAAATACTGGAAGAATCTGTGAAGAATGGAAAGAAATTTGAGAATGAAGTAAAATGGGGAATCGATTTAGCTTCTGAGCATGAAAGGTACTTCTACAGTTATTTTTTCAAGTTCTTGTTCTTATTGAATTGTGTTTTTTCTTTAATGATAATTGTTGGTTGTTACTTTTGTGAATGTGTGGAGTTGAACCGATATCCTTGCTGCTCTACCCTATGTAACCACCAAGCCACCTTATCACTCCTCTTATTAAATTGTGTTGTTTGATACCTTTGGTTTATGATATGCAGATACCTAACAGAGGTGAAGTATCAGAAGCCTGTCATAGTCTATAATTATCCAAAAGGGATCAAAGCATTCTACATGCGCCTCAATGATGACTTAAAGACAGTGGCTGCTATGGATGTTCTTGTCCCAAAGGTATGTATCCTGTATATTTTATTTTAACATGTCTATGGTGCTTGGGAAAAGAACTACAGAAGTCCTACTATCATAGTAAGCAGTGTAGACGAGAATTAGAAATAAAGAGAGATCGAGAAAAACTACATTTCAAACTATTAAGAAGGATTTAGATTCATATGCGTTATTAGAAAATGTGATTTACTTATTATGATACTGAGCAGGGGTACAGATGAGTTATATATGTTATACCTAGTTGCTTTTGTGGTTGGCGTAATAGGAAAGTGTAACTGTAATTTCAGGTTGGAGAGTTAATTGGTGGAAGCCAAAGGGAGGAGCGTTATGATGTCATTCAACAAAGGTAAATTATAATTTCCGCTTACCCTAATTCATAAATAAATGTGCTCTTTTTACTGTGTTTCCTTTTGTAAAGGATTTTTCTGTTCATGGAAGATTTTTTACTTTATTTTCCTCATTTCTCTTTTTATAATGTTACAGACTAAGGGAGGTGGATCTGCCTGTTGAGCCATATGATTGGTACGTTGACCTGAGGCGGTATGGAACGGTGAAACATGCTGGATTCGGTCTTGGCTTTGAAAGGATGATTCTTTTTGCCACCGGCCTGGAAAATATTAGAGATGTGATTCCCTTCCCAAGATATCCTGGCAGAGCAGATTTATGATATTCATAACTGATTACTAAAATAGCTACTATAATTCCCTTGCTGAAGTAGTGAGTTGAAAACAGAAAACTTGTTTCCATGTAGAGCATAAATTTCAGTCTTATGTCCTGGGTTGCATAATTCCCTTACTTTTTAGAGAATGCTGGGTTTTGGATGTTAAATCCTTTTCTATTTGTTTCCGCATTTGTTTTATTTCTTTATATAGGATTGAAACAACTTGTTAGGCACATGATTGATTCAATGAGTTATATTTGGTTTTATGGTTGATAATTATATACAAGTCTCCTTAGAAGCTCCTCGAATTGCAATATAAACGTGCAATAGCTTCTTTCCTTTCGGCAAGCATCGAAATTTAAAAAACTATGAAAATGCCTAATAAGAGAAAATAAAATGCAGCAATCATCAATTCACAAAGCTGTCCGGGTGAAGTATGATGGCAATGATTTTGAGTTGGAAAATCCTTGTTTTGAGTTGATGTTGATGAACATCTCCATGTGGGCACTGTTACTGCTACCGTTACCAAGTGTTTCGATGGACACTTTGTAATTGTAAAAAGCTGTGTTTGGGTATCAGGTTCAGAATGGATGGCTATATTCTTCGTATTACAGTTGCGAAATGAACATTGTTTGGTGTACAAGCCTCTGATAAAATCTGGTTTCATTGTAACTCTGCTTTATCTTTTCACTTTGGGCAATGTTTGCGAGTTTGGAGCGGAGGGAAAAGCTTTGTGGGAGGAGAGATAGGGAAAAAAATCAAGAAATCTTTCATATTTTTTTAGTGTTCTCATAGAGAATGATAAATAAATGTTTATCATCAATATATTTTAAATTTTGAGAGTATTATAACAATATTATTTGAATTTAATTAAACCCTTTCAAACCCTCTTTTCAATACAATTTTCAAGTTCCTCAATTTCAAGAGGATTTTGTGTTACGGAAAAACAAACCCCCTATTCAAGTAGATGGACTATCCTTTCTTCCATTTCCCTTTCCTCCTCCCCTTTACCCAAAGTCCTCCCTTCCCTCTAAACTCTCAAACAAAGTCTAGGGTATGTTTGGGAGGGTTTTGGAGGGGAGAGCTTTGAAAGGTTAAGTTCATATCTTGAAATATATTTGATATTTTTAAAAATTGAAGTTATAATATGTTAAATAATCATAAAATACTTTAATTATATTTAATTTATTTTAAAAAATATGAGTGTCCGTAATTTAATCAAGAGAGTTTGCAATAACGTCCCAATGATTATTACATAATAGGTAGGGGTAAGTAATAGTGCCCATAAACACATGTTTTATGGTCATCCATTTTTTCATACATCTACGACACCTTGTTAATCACGTGCAAAAATAGGTTAGAGAATTAGAGTTACACATATTTTCTAGTAAAAATAGGTTAGAGAATTAGTTACATATATTTTCTACTCCTGGCATATATTTGTTGTATCATGTGGGATGTGGCAACTCTAATTTCTCGTGTTTTTTGGTTTAACATTTTAATTTAGTTTAGTTTTGAGAGCGTGTAATTTGTCTCACTTGGAGATTGATTTATGCATATCTTAGTCGTTGTAAGACTTGTTTCTACAACGCCACCCAATAACTGGGTCAATTATGAGACCGAATAGAAGGCAGAAAACCTAGACACATCATCCAAAGGTGACTATGGAGTTCTCTCTATGTCACTATTAGCTCGGTGATTCAAGCAAATTTCAATGAGGGAAAAAAATGCAAACATCATCCCCCACTACTTGGTAGTTAGTTATTTGAAGGAAAAAAAATGCTTTGTCAATTTGCTCAAAAAAAGAGTAAACCCTCATTTAGGTCTCTGAAAGTGACCCTCGCTATCACACCGATCCTCAAATCGATTTAATGAATAAAAAACTCCTCCATTATTTGATCTGTTAGTCATAATAGTCCAAACGTTAACTGAAGGTTAAGTGTGATGATGTGTGTGACTTTCACGTTGGAGAGGGACCAAAATGAACGTAATTTCTCTTCCATCTTCTGGAAAAAATTAACGAGCTCATAGCTTTATCTTCCTCCATACCCTTCCTCTCAAAACATTCCAAGACAAAAATAATGATCTTTGTGATACCTTGAGTTGAACCTGAAAATTTGATCTACTTATTAACTGTTTCACCATCCTTGATGTCGATCCCAATTGAATCCAAATCATCAACTTGACTCTAAACAACACTTTCAAGATCAACCCATACATGATTCCCATTAATGTCTTTGAATTCAACTCAGGGTATCAAATTCAACGGCGATAAATCCACAACGGCACGACGAAGATAACCGCTATCGCCACCAAGGGAGTTACCGTTGGGGAAATAACAAAAGTGAGACCACCGACGGCAAAAATGCGGGTACCCGGTTGCCGGAATTTGATAGAACTGTATAATAGTTTTGTCGGTGTCAGAGTATGGAACGGTGAGGTTGCGGATGAGAGTGACGACATTGTTGTTTAACTTTTCGTTCTCCTCTTTAACAGAAAATCAAAACCAATATGGAGGAAGAAGAAGATGAATTTGTTTATCTTAGGCTTAAATGCAGTTTTCCTCCACTTTGTTTCAAAATGTTGTGAATTTGGCCCACTATTAAAAAAAATAGATAATTTAACCCCTAACTTCACCCACTTTTACAAAACTTTGATTTTGACCCAGTCAATACCTATGTAACATGTCACTTAAGTGATCTAGATAACAACTGTGTATTTTCTAATTTAAAAATAATAATAAATGTCACGCGTGTATTTTGTAAAATAAAATAAAAAATAAAAAAAGCAAGGATGAAAGAGTGAAGCACGTGAGCTTCCTCTTCTTCTCCAATCTTGCCCACCTCCTTTCCCAATTCCCCCACTGCACCACCACCACCCCCCTCCAACAACCACCACATCAGAATCAACAACAACCACGGCACCACAATCTTTTATAGTGATTGAATCAAAACCAAAAACCCAATGTTGAAATTTGCAGCGTGAAATTGAGAATGGTTCTATCAAACAGGGAGCTTAAATTAAAAAGGTTAATTGATGGAAAGAAGGTGAATCGATGGTGAGGGTGATGGTGTCACGGTGGAGGCGGCGAGATCTGAAATCTTGTAATTTCAAAATCTGGAAATTAGCCACGGTTAAACATCAAAGATCTAAAAGAGAGAAGAAGAGAAAAATTCAGCAGAAGAAGAAGATTGAACCGAAGCATATGATGGGATCTGTTCTCGGCAAGCATGGGATTTAGTGGAAAGCAAAGATCTAAATGAGTGAAGAAGAAAAGGCCGTGACTATAATTATATATGAAGATGAGATGGGTCTGTTCAGGTTCAATTCTATAATTATTTATTGTTTTAATATGATCAAAGTGAGAATGGGTCTTATAGAGCTTCCTAGTGCAACACATAAAAAACATCAAATTGGGAGTGGATGATGATGTTAAAGATGAAGTTTTTGGTGTTTTTTCTTTCTCTCTTTTTTATGGGTTTGTTTGAGAAGTGTATGAAGATGATGAAATTGAGTTTTTTTAAATCCCCTAAGTTTAAGAAAGAAGGTGAATCGATGGAAAAGATGGTGGTGCAGTGATTGTTGTTGATTCTGATGCGGTGGTTGTTGGAGAGAAGCGGTGGTGGTGCAGTGGGGGAATTGGGAGAGGAGGTGGGGAAGATTGGAGAAGATGAAGCTTATGTGCTTCACTCTTTCATTTTTTTTTTATAACTGAGTAGCCATCAATAAAAGGTGGGTAACACAACGTTGGCACCACTCAAAATTATTTATTTATTTTTTATTATTTTTAATGTTATATAAAAACATTATTTTGATTGAGTCAACTCAGCCTGAGTAGTATTACTTACGTTTTATTGATACCTTTTTTATTTTATTTTACAAATACGCAAAGTTATGGGTTAAATTATATATTTTTTTAATAGGGATCAAAATCGTAACGTTTGAAACATAAAGGGGAAAGCTGCATTTAAACCTTTATCTTATCAATAACCCATTCTTTTCCCCGCCCTTTTATGTTGACAGAAATCCAAGGAGCTTTAATTTTTCATGGAGGAGGATAACAATGTTTCAATTTTTCTCTTATTCGGTGTAAACCGAGAAACACAATTTTTTTTCTGTCTTAAATTAATAACATTACTTTTCTTCTTGAAGATGAATTTCCATTGTTTTTTAGAGATTGAATTTCTGTTTTGGATTTGGAGGTATTTTGAGGGTTTTATTTATGTGCTTAGATCCGTTTCTTTTTAATTGTCATTTTTTAATATTTTATACAAACCAAAACATTCATTAAATGTTACTATTTTTGATACAATAAAGTATATTTTTACTATAATAGTTTTATTCATTTAATATCTCATTTCATGTATTTTTCTCTCCACAATAAATAAGTAAGGATAATATTGGTAAATCAACATTTAATATTGCATTGAACTTCGAAAGTGACAGTAAAATATGAACAAAAAAATTCTCCAAAAGAGACACTTAAAGAGTGAAATGAGTATTTTGTTGGGTTTGATTCTTATCCCCATAGTTCTGAACACCAAAAGCCATGGATGCAAGAAAAAAAAATCATAGATTTGAGCATGAACAACCATGGAATTTTTAGGAAAATTTGGGATTTTTTATGTTGATTATTGTTTTGAGTTGTTGGATTATGGATTTTGAATTGATGATGAAGAAGAAGATAAAGTGGGTAAATCGATTTTGAATTTTGATTTTGAATATGAATATGATCATTTTTAGGTGGAGGTGTTGGTGAGCATGAGTTTATGAGTAGTGTTTGAGAAGATGAAGGCACTAACATAATTGTGGTTATTTTGGGCCCTCGCCTATGTGGACATCCAATAGCTTAGTCCCTTGCCAGCATGGAAGGCCAATACGGCAGTTAAAATGACAAGTTTAACGGACACATCAGCACCGTTAACACCAACTTAACATTTTGGATGCATTTGACTAACAGATCAAACAATAAGGGATTTTTTATTCATTAAATTGATATAAAGACTAGTGTAATAACGAGTGTCACTTTCCGAGACTTAAACGAGGGTTTACTCTGGAAAAATAACACAGCTACGTCAAACTGTAGAATACGTTGTATTATTCCTCTTTAGTGTAAGAAAGCAACCTTAGAAATGTTTTTCTGGGAGGACACTTGTCTTAGTTGTATACATAAAGAAGTTTACATTTATAACCCGAATTTGTCCCCTTTACCAAACAAGTATTGGGGAAGTATAAGCCAACTACCTCCCTTTTAAGCGAGTGAGAAGAGGCGCGTTCTACCGTGAGAGAGCAAAACATATCTCTCACGGTGCACAAGGAAAAAATTTGCAGGTGTATGGTACACCACTCTCCACCATATCTCTCTCCCCTTCATCTCTCTCTTGCTACTGACTTTTCTGTTACACTTCTCCATTTTTTCTTCCCTTACACTTCATTTTTTCTTCCCTTACACTTACACTTACACTTCTCCGATCTCTCCTCCAATCCTTCCCCCTTCAAGATTTATTTTTTAACAGAAACATGCAAGGAAAACTAAAAGAAGGGTGTCACTACTCCATTTTTTCTTCCCTTACACTTCTTCGATCTCTCCTCCAATCCTTCCCCCTTCAAGATTTATTTTTTAGGCTTCATCTTCCACACTTTTTCCCCTCTTTGATTTAATCTTTTATTTTTAATTTAATCTTAACTTGAATGGTTTTCGATTGAGTTGTTTCAATTTATTCCTTTATTTGAAGTAAAACTCACAAATTGGACCATGATATTGTTGAGAACTTGAGAACTTTAATGGAAAAACAATTTAAATTTAATCTTAACTTTAATGGTTTTCGATTTCATGGGAGATAGTTTTTTTAGGTTTATAGAACTGGTCAAAAGTCTTAGCTTTGGTAGGAGCAGAGGTCGCAAAACTCTTAGGTGGTGAATAGGACAGAGGATCGTTTGGAGAGACCATGGTTGAGTTGAGTGCAAATGAGTTTGGTGGAGAGTAAGTGAACGGTGGAGGAGGTGGTGGTGAGGGAGACTGTTTTGATGATGGGGTTTGTTGTTCGAATGGTTGAGAAGAGGATTTGTTTGAAAGGGCTTTGTTAGATTTTACCTTTTTTTGTATCAGTTGGTGTTTTTCTGGAGAATGAGATTCAAAGAAGAAAAGATGCAGTGAGTTTAAGGAGAGGGAGAAGAGGCATAAGAACTTGAGAACTTGAGAACTTTAATGGAAAAACACATAAGAAAATAAAAAACGGAGAGGAGAAAGGTGAGAGATGAAGTGAAGAGAGAAAAAATATTAGATATGGTCGGTGTATCATAATTGTGTGGAACATCACATATCTAACGGCTTAGATTCCTTACACCTGCAAATTTTTTACTTGTGCACCGTGAGAGATATGTTTTGCTCTCTCACGGTAGAACGCGCCATGAGATTAATCTTAGGTGAACATGGTTACGGCTTAGTTTGTTCTTATTCTTGCCTTCAAATCTACGATTATAGATTCTTTTTGGTCTCGATACATCAGGTCATAGGCAAAAAAAGACTTTAATAATTTGAAGTTGGAGTAAGAGATTTGTAGAATCTAACAAATGACCGTTTCAATCAAAAGATCAAACTCGACATACTTATAGTTTTCGACTTAATATATAATTATAGATTCCGATAAAGTCAATAAAGACCATTCTTTATGAAAAACAATATTGCAATTTATGTATAACAAGTCAAATGACACTTTACAAAGCATTACCAAAGTTGACAATTTCCATATGACTTAGTGATATTCTAGAAGTGGAACAATTTCCATATTTAAAAATTCACATCCTTAATTAAAAGAAGGAAAAAAAAAGGCAGGGGTACTTATGACGTTTCTTTATATTTTAAAGAAAATTATAAAAAAAAATGGCGTCTAGAGCAAATCTTTGAGACCAAAGTGAAGAGATCAATCCAAACCAAAACACAAGAAAGTGGTTTATCTTGGTAAGGTTATGTAAAGGAAATTAATATTCTTTTTAAGTTTCAACAAGTTATCTGTGTGACGACGGACTTTGGTTAATATAGACTTTAATGTATCTTATATTACTAGTCAATTCCATCAGCATCATCTTATCTCCAATACACAACAACCCCTATGATCTTGTCTGTTGTTGAAGTGGTATTAATAATTCATTTCAAACAAAATATTTTCTTTTCAAAGCCAAAACCTGTTGGCACGGAACCAACAGTCTTCCCTCAACCCGGGGGATGCCACCAAGCTGTGAGTTTACCTCCCTTTGATGGTGACTCCTTACTGTTAAGACTGCATGTTTCCATACTAAAAAAAAGAAAGAAAAAATCCTTACAAAGTTTGTTAGAAATTGACTTTTTATTTTAATATTAGTATGAAAGTGTTTATAAATCTCTATGTATATTATCTATATAGGATAGGAATAGGATGAGTAATAAGGTTTGTGAGACCTAAAAGTTTATTTATGAGACAGGATCTCAATATAGATCATGCCCGTTCCTAAGGCACAAGTATTTATGAACATTAACTTGTACTTAGAATAGGTCAATACATATATGGTTTTAATATCTTAACAAACATTTTAATATTTATATTTTTATTTATTTAAATTTTACAAACATGTTATGTCTTAATGCATGTGTTTTGGATGGCTTGAAAACATGGACCTAAGGCTCTGTTTGGGAATACAGAGGGAGGAGAAAAGATAAAAATAGAGGGGAAAAAACTCAAATCTTATTTAAAAGAGTATTTTTTTTTTGTAGTGAATAAAAGTAGATATTTATATTTAATATACTTTTAATTTTGAGAGTATTATATAACAACATAAAAAAATTTGAAGAATTTATTTAAGAATTTAGAATCCTCCAAAATCCTCATAAAATACATTTTTTTTTAGTCCCTCCATATTAAGGAAACCTTCTTCCTCATTCAACTTGGAGGACTATCCTTCCTTTAATTTTCCTTTCTTCTTTCTTTTTTCATGAAGTCTTCACTTCCTCTCCTAAACCCCCAAACCGAGAATACGTGCTTAACCTAAGTCTACTAGGTGAAAAGCAATTTAATCTTTGTTTAATTAACATAAGTCTACTAATAAGTGCTTAACCTAAGTACTACGTGAGTGCATGGCTAACAAAAGCAAGTGTTTGGTTATATATTTGTTTCACTGTTGTGGAATTTCAATCTCCTTTTATTTCAATTAGGGAAATTAAAGAGCTTATCAAGGAAGAAGTTTGGAAGAAGTTTGCTGAACTTATCCGTCCCTACTGCCAAAACGAATAAGCTGGGTCAACAGGAAGTCTTTTTCCCCGGGACAATTTTCCTATGGATAAGACCGGGTAGATAAAAATGACAAATCGTTTTATTTTTTGAAGGAAAAAATGACATATCATTTGTTCATTGTTGTTTATTAAAGTCTCATATTGATTAAATATATATAATATATTGCTTATCAAGAAATGTGGTAGTAATCATAAAAAAATGTGGTAGTAATTTTTTATTAATTTATACGCTGTTTCTAGACTAAGAATAGTTTTTTCTTTAGTGTTGCTTTCCCCCCAAAATGAGCAGTTTAAAGGTAGCATACATCCAAGATTACCTGAAAAATGGGGCCATAATGTACTTTGGCTAATTAAGGTTATGTTTGGTTTAGTCGTATGTGGTGGAGTGGAATGGAATTGAGTGAGATATAACATCATTTTGTTGTTTGGTTTTGTAATAAATGAATGGAATGGAATATAATGGAACATATTTCATTCAATTTTTCATTCCCCCGATTTGGGGTGTATGTAATGGAATGAAACAACTTTAATAATGTAATTACAATTGTGTCCCTCTTTTTATTTCATAAACCATTTTTTCTATCGTTCCTATTCGTTGCTCTTAATTCGGGTCATGTTGTTTCTTCATCTTTTTTCTAGGTAGTACAGTTTTGTAAAACACCATAACGCAATTTCGCTTGAATTGATTGACCATAGAATCAACTTAAAGGCATAAATACTCCAAATTTATAAATATCCCTGATAACAATTCAATAAAATTCAGAAACGTATAATATTTAAAGGAAGAAACATGCTCACTGTTTGATTTTTTTAGCGAAATTTAGTCGATGCAGGATTGAGACTCACCATAAAAAAAATGAAATATCGAGTTGCTTTCCTGTATCTAGAAGTGTAACTTGTTTTATCGAATCATTTGCATTTGCTTTCTTGTTATTCTTCTGATATTTTTATTTTATTTAACATATTGTTTTGATAAGTCAATTTACTTTGTACATGTCCTTTTAAGTTAAAGAAGGGTAAAAATGAAATAAATAAGTTATAACTCTTTATGTTCCATCCATTTTCCAAACAATGGAATAAGAAGTTTCGCGTGTTCCATCATAAAATATCTAAACATTGGAATAAAATCTATTTCATTTCATTCCATCATGCTTCATTCAACTCCGCTTCATTCCGTTCGTTTGAAGTTTTCCATCGAGCGTGAAGTTATCAACATCATATCTTATTACTAAGATAAATTTAAACAATTATTTCCCCCGGAAGTATGAATAATCAAACATGATAGTAGCCTGTTCCGTGATTTATAGCACTCAACACTACTAATGCAATTGCAATTGCCAGAACCACGCTGTTTCTCATATTTGTAAACATCTGGATTCTGCCTCGTGACATGCACATTTACCACCACACCCTGTTTCAGTTTCCATCTCTATCCACCGTTTCAGATGGAGAGAGATTCTTTCTATCATATTTTAGTTTTGATTACATCCATATAGACAAGAAAACAACATTGTTAATTACATTTTGTCAAATACAAGACATTATTAACAACATGGATTATAATAATATCAAAACATACAACATGGGTTAAACCCCAAGAGTTAAGCAGAAAGAGTAGAACTGAAGCAAATCCATAACTTTAATAAATATATATACATTGCATATATAATATAATTTACATAATTGAAGACATTGATTTTGGATTACAGAACCTGAGAAACTTCAAATATGTACATCACCAAGATGGAATTAGCAAGGAGACAATAATAATTAACACAGAAGTTAAATAAAATACGAGAATAATAGTAATAATAATAGTTCATCATATGCTAACCTATATACAAAAAAAACTAAGCTTGGGATAATTTTTCATTCAATCATCATCTTCAAATCAATTACTGGTCGTCTGGATCTTCCAAGAAAACCTTCCAAAAAAGAGCTTATATACACATTCTTCGATTAACCAATCATAAGCTTCAAAATAAGATATATATTTACATAAAATGCAATCTTGTGAAACCAT
This sequence comes from Medicago ruthenica, assembly GCA_018208015.1. Taxonomy (NCBI): domain Eukaryota; kingdom Viridiplantae; phylum Streptophyta; class Magnoliopsida; order Fabales; family Fabaceae; genus Medicago; species Medicago ruthenica. The sequence continues at coordinate 94,842,634 of CM031374.1, forward strand.
AGACGACCCCAAAATGAAATCATCAACATTCAATCACCCAAGAAAGGGCTCACCAGCTCCGAAACCCACCCAACATCCGGATCCTCAACCACCTCACCCGAACCTGAACCCAAACCCGATCCATCAAAAGAGTTCTCTTTGCTCAGTTTCTCAAACATCTTCACCCTTATATCTCTTCCAGATTCCACCCTCTCCATCACAGGCTCCTCTTCACAATTCTGATCCCAAAGATCAAAATGATTAACCCTACCACAACTCGGCACCTGTGTAGGTGTAGGTGTCGATGGTAGGCTACAGACTCCGGGTCGGATCACGGGTCCTCTCGGAGATCCGAATCTAGGAGAACCCATTTGAACATTCCATGAAGAAGGTAATGACTTCATGGTACCAAGTTGCAAGTTTCTCAGAGAAGCCACCATTTCATTCACATTCACAGAGCTAGAACCCACAGACCTACCCAAAGACCGAGTCATCGGAGTCATAGGAGGAGACTCCACCGGAGAAACCGATCCAGGAGAAGACATGAACGGAAGAGTTTTCACACAGGAAGACTCAATAGCAAGCCTGAAAGGAGAACCGTCGTACGATTCAACCGAGTGCACACTCCGGGGACTCTGTTGGGTCGGAGCCCTAAGTTGCTCCGTTGTGTGAGCGAAAAAACAAACTCGCCGTCGACAACTGGTTCCGTCTTTACACGGCTGAGTACGGTAACGCGAAGGATGAAGCCAGCACTCGAAAACACCATGCGCAAACTCACACGAATCACCTTTCTTGCAACTTCCTTTACGAAAATCAGGACACGAAGTGCCGGAGTAGTGATACTTTCTCGGGTCACGGCGGCGAGCTTTCTCGCCCGGATGAGCGAAAGGACAATCCGTCCAGTCATGTGACCTTCCACGTGCGCATCGTCGAATCTTGAACTCGAACATGCGGAAATGATCGTTAGAATACGAATCCACCGATTCATGACTCGGAAAAATCTCCGAGTCGGAATCGGTGTCGTCGTTTTCGTTAACATAGTGTTGAAAAGCACTTAGCGCTTCTTGGATGTAGAACTGAGAATAATCGTCGTTTGAGGTTAAAGGTGAAAAAATCTCCGCCGTGGGATTGTTCAACGTTGGCCATGGTGGAACGTGTACGGTTGGATTTGTACGATGAGGTGGTTCTCCTAACATCATGTTGTTGATGGAGGAAGTTTTGGATATGGATAAATATTTACTTTGCAACTACTCAGTCATGGTTAGTATCCCTATATAAACAGCAAATTTAACCGTGGTTTGGTTTTAGTAACTGTGGTTCGGTTAAAGTTAGTGGGGGGTTATTTCTACGTTACCGCGCTATTTTATTATTGGGAAGTATGGTCACAGACTCATGGGTTGTGTTTAGTTGTGCCACGTAATCAACAGATGTTGAGGTGGTGAAACTGTAAAAGGGTTATAGGTTTGTCACGAACGCAAAATGACCCCGCTTTTTTATTTTTTAATAATAATAACGCCCCTGGTCTTCCCAAAGCGGTGGAGTGCACTGGAGCATATTAGACGCCACAGGCAATACTGGCATAAACATAATATCTCCCACTAAAAGATAGTAATAATAATTGTAATAATTATAAAGGTTAATATGTCTTTATCCGCTGTAATTTGAGCGAGTTTCGGTTTATTCCCGTAAAAAAAAAAGTTTAGATTTCAACTATGTAATATAAAGATTCTTTGAAAATGAACCCTGACCCGTATGACTCATATAAAACGCTGATTTGGCATTGTGATTGTGTATATAATATTATTATTTTTCTTCCACGTGTATATTCCAAATGACACGTCATTATTTAATTAAAAAAAGGAGAAATATAAAAAACAATTAAAACAAAAAACCAGATCCCCTTCTTTTTCTATCGTGTTCCTCATCTTCTTCTCCTTCCTTCCATTCCATCTTGTTCCTCTTCATCTTCTACCCTTCAAAAATCCACTAATCAAACAATTCCATGTCACCTTCTTTAACATCCCCACAAGAACCATACATATGAACCAACGAATTCTCCAATGGCAAAACAAAATCAAACCCAATTTTCATAGCCTGAGCATGACACATTCTACCATTATCAACACAACCCAGTTTAGAACAAGCACCAATAAGCGATTTTTAGATCTGGTCCAACTTTCTTTCTTCTTTCTATGGATGGGTAATGAGGAAAGGAAATCAATCTTATTTCATTTTTTATTTTCAATTTCGTTCAACTTTTCAAATATTAGAATCCAGTTTGATAAAACAAAATCTGGTATGTGTGTTCATGATATGGCTATTTTAAGGTTGTTTTGATATGAAACAATGACAAAAGAATTGGGAAGGTTTAGGTCATGAATTTTGCGTTTTGTTCATGATGTTTTATTTCAAAATTGAATTTCTTGTGGAATAGATGATGAATTATGAGTTTTAGATTTGAAAGATTAGGTTCTGAATTTGTAATAAGATGAATATGTGATGAATTTGGTGATGAAGGATTGAGAAAGAGAAGAGGGCGGGCGGAGAGAAGATAGGGATTCAAGAGAGAAAAGAGAGAAGAGGAAGGAGGTGAAAAATTCTGGATTTTCTGGATGTATGTGTTTGTGTTATTGAAGCTTAGGTTTAATGGATGATGAAGGTGGAGAGGTTAATGATGAAGGTGAAGATGTTTATGATGAATATTTGATTTTAATTTTGTTTTAGGTGTTAGGTCTTTTTTTTCATAATTTGATTTCAATATGTATAATTGTGTTTTTTAAATAATTGTTCATTAATAAAAAAAAGGCATATTGAACAAAGTAAATGGAAAAGAATTAAAAAGCCAAGTCAATGCGCCATGTAAGTATTTTTACATAGTCAGATCTAAGTCAGCGTGTCATGTCATCCATTTTGCTTAGTCAGCTGCTTGAGGGTCTAAAACCAAATAATCTTCATATTATAGGGTTGGAATCTAAACTTTTTTTTTACAGGGGGTAAACCGAAACTCGCCCAAATTACAGGGGGGTAAAAACTTATTAACCCTAATTATAATCAAGGTTTTGGTAAGGATACCAAAATTAAGTAAGTTTGCATTAAATTCAATAAATTTTTAACTTTTAAAAAGTTAAATTAATCACTTTTCACCTTTTCTCAATACAATATTTATATTCTTGTGTTCTTAACCAATGCCCTAAGGGCACTCTTTAACATTTCTCTTATAATTATTACTACTTCCGTCCCTAATTATAGGTCCCTTTTGAAAAAATAACAAAAAATAAGAAAATTGAAAGTGGTAATAAATTTGTTTGTAATTACTATTGTTTTTACAATTTTATCCTTTAAGAGAGAGTTGATGTATGTTTTTAACATAGCATTTAATGCTGATTGAAGAAAAAGATATAAAATAAATAAGGGTATGTTGGTAAAGAATTAATTAATGTACTTGGAAATACCAAAGGAGTCGTATAAAAAGAGACAATTTTTTTTCTCAAAAATGTCTTATATTTAGGGACGGAGGTAATAGTATGATAAAGATGGATAAATTAATCCCTGTGAGCTTGACTCAATTGGTAAGGATATTGCATATTATATGCAGGGGTCGGAGTTCGAACCCCGGACACCCACTTCTTCACATCTAAAATGTGTGAACTCTAGCCACTATGCTACTTGACAAAAAAAAGATGGATAAATTATTCACTGAAACAAAACACAATAAACGGACATAGTTTTGATTTTTTCGATGAGTTAGTTTCGGATTCTTAAGCACCGTAAAATTGGTTTTTTCTACTTATTTTAATCTAAAAAACATTCAATTTATTTATATCTTTTATATAACATTTGATCTCCATCGTGTTTATTTTGTAATTGAATTTTTTTTGTCATTAGGAGTAAATTACCATTCAATTCATGAAGGGGGGTAATGTATCAAGGAGGTAATGTAAGCCTCATCGATTGAATTTTTTCTTACAATCAGTTATCATTTGTATTACAAAAATACCAGTCTTCTTCACTTAACGTGTGATGTTTATCTCTTTCGTTCCAGAATCAGATATTACTTGTCATTAGTGGTAAATAACCCTCAATTCATCAAGGGGTGATGTAGACCTCACCGTAAAATTACATTTCACTTTTTGTTTTGGTACAATAGCTTAGTGGTTGGGCTCACATGTTTTTAATGTGGATAAGTGGAGAGTCTGGTGTTTGAACTCCGGTCATTGGATAATATCGACCTTGCAACTATCAACCGAGTTGTGTGTATAGACTACATTTCACTTTTTTTTAAGAGGAATATTACATTTGACTTTAAGTTAAGCAATTACAAAGTTATCTAGTTATTTCTCATTTACAACTTGCTGACGACGTGTTATTTGGGACTAAAAGTTGGGCGAATGTCAGAGTCTTGTGTGTTGTTTTGTATTTGTTTTAAGCAATGTCGGGTTTAAAAGTAAACTTTCTTAAAAGTTTTTTCGAGGGAGTTAATGTCATTGATTCTTGGTTAAATGAGGCGACATCAGTGTTGAATTGCAAATTTTGGAAGCTACCTTTTATGTATTTGGGCATACAGATAGGTGGCAATAAGAGACATGTGTTGTTTTGGGAACCGGTGCTTAATCGAATCAAGTCTAGATTGTCTGGATGGAGGAGCATAAATTTATCAATGGGTGGTCGGTTGATTCTCCATAGGTCTCTCATGTCCTCTCTTATTGTCTATGTTCTTTCCTTCTTCAAATTTCCTTCGGGCATCGTCTCCTTTATTGATTCTATTTCAAGTTTTTTTTTGTGGGTGTGAGGATCATAGAAAAAAAATTGGGTTGACATGGAGTCCATTTGTATGAGAATTGAGGATGGAGGTATGAGGGTTAGGCGGTTGAGGGAGTTTAATGTTACTCAGTTAGGTAAATGGCGTTGGAGGATACTGGTGGATAGAGGTGATTTGGGTTTCGTGTGTTAGCGACGCGGCGGAGTGGAGGGTGGACGTGTGAAGGAAGAGGTCGGGGGAGGGTCGTGTTAGTGGAAGGAGATGGTACGAATCCACGATGAAGTTGATGTGGCACTGATGTGACACATAACTGTATGTATCATTATTTTTTTTTTATTTTTTTAACTTGTTCTACGTGTGTAATTATTTGATACCTAATTATCTAATTTAAGAAAAAGAAAAAACATGAAAAATGATAAAATTAAAAACACGATAATTTTTCCATAAAACTTATCATTTTCTCCTATCTCTCTTCCTCGTCCTTCTCTCTCTCTCTCTCTCTCTCTCTCTCTCTCGGTTCCCATCTCTCTCTTCCTCATCGTTCTCTTTTCTAGAAAAAAAAACCGTCACAAAATCACAAGAAATATAGAACAACATCAACTGAAAATGAATCTGTCCTTCGGTTCGATTCGTCGCTGAAAATGGGTCGTATTTAATTTGATGCAGTTCACCACCAAAGCCCCCTCTCCACCTAAATAACGAGTTCAGAAACCCAATAATGGTGAAACTCATAAACTTCACGAAACCCAGAAACATGCCCAGAAGCTTGCTGGTGCCGGAATCAAATTCGTGAAGTGACTAGAGCCGTGGATAGAGTTCTTATTGTTAGTAATGATGAATTGAATGTTATGGGTGAAAATAGAGAAAAGAGATAACCTATTTGTGTAAACCCAATATTACCGAAAATGAGTTTCGATTCATTGAACAGAGATAAAGATTTCATGAGAAAATTAAAGAGAGAACAAGAAGAAAAAAAGGGTAATGAAAAAGGAAAGAAGGGGAAGGGAAAAGGGAGTATAGAACATAGAGAGAAGAAAAGGAGGAGGATAAGGTTGAATATGAAATTTTGATTTCATTATGTAATTGTTTAAGAGAATAAAGGATATGCTCTGACAGTGTAAATCCAACTTTACACAGTCATCCAACCAAAATCCATAATTTTGCCATGTAATATTAAATTGATTTAATTAAATTAAAAATCCAAAATTAATTAAAACAACAATGAATGTGGCTCTCTCTGTTTTCCATCTTTGCTTCCACCCACCATATTTGCATCTTCCATCCACTAATTTCATATACCCTGAATTCCAGTTGGTGCCGCAATTTCTGTTTCATCCAATTATTTTCATACCCATCGCCCCTGATTTCTAATTATGAGCGCTCCCTTGTGAAACCGGACAACATCATTTTCATGGTCTTCCAGGAAATTGCAGAAATCCCGTGTTAACGACCTTCCTTTGAGTCACATTATCATCGAGAACGCCCCTCTATTCGCGTCGTAAAAAACCCATGGGGGAGAGGTGAAAGTTGAATCTTAGAATATGAATGAAGATGAAGGAACACCCATTTGCATAGTAGTGATGGATCGTGATTGCTAATTAATTTTTATTTTCATAAAGTCAATTAAGAGAAAATCAAGATGAAACATTATAGGTGTGCAGAGGAGAATAATTGAGAGGAGGATGATTAGGAGAAGAAAGGTTTGGAGGAGAGTGAAACGTGGGTAACTGGTTGGTAAATGGGCAGAGCAATTTTTTATATTTTAATTCAACACTAATCACATGGCAAAATGATAAAATTTTATTGGTTGTATGTATATAGTTTCTCTACACTGTCTGCTTACTATCTTTAAACTCATTGTTTAATGTGTTTTTGTTTTTATTGCTGGATTTTTTTTTGGGGTTTGTTGTATATTAATTGAAGTTAAAAAAAGAGAAATGATAATTAGACAAAAAAAAAATCAGACACATATTTGACACCATATTTTATATGGTATTTTTTTTTCTTTTCCTCTTCTCTTCCCTCTTGACTGCACTCTCTCTTTCCTAGTTCACTACAACTGTGTTTGTGTCTCCAACCGCCGCTCTCACTTCCTCCCCGGACGTCTTTCCTTGCACCTCGCCACAACCTCCGCCTCTCTCAGTCATGCGTTCTATCTCTCACTGTTCTCTGGCCACCGGCCACCGTCTAACATCTCTGCAACTCTCTCTTCCCCATGAAGTCTCTCCCAATCGCCGACGACCAACCACCTCCACCACTCTGCAACTATGGCATTTAGACTGTTCGGATCTGACGAGATTTGGCCAGAAATATCAACGTCGGCGCGCAGGTTAAGCTCAACGACGACATGGTCGTGATTGGTGGTTGTTCTTGCATGGAAGAAGGGTGGATGAAAACGGAAGAAGAAAAGGACGAAGGGATGGTGGTGAGTATTTTGGTGGGTCAGATCTGATGAAGAAGAAAAAGAACGCGAAACTGAGAATAAGGTGATGGTGGCTGATGAAAACATAGGAGGTGGTGGTGGCCATTGATGAAGAGGGAGGTGCGGTGGCGACTGTGGCTGGGGAGGATGGTGTTGGTGGGAGAGAAGACACGCACATACAGTAGAGAAGAAGAAGAGAGGGTGTGTGGTTTTGACAAAACTGCCCCTGTTTTAAGTATGAAATGTCCAAATTGTCCATGGTGTCTATATTGTGTCCAAAATTCCGTGGCTAGTTATCATTTCTGTTAAAAAAAAATCATGGGTTAAATTAATGTTTGGTGTTGATGATCTAGATGATGGATGAAGGTGTAGGTTAGGGATGAAGGTGTAGATTGGATAATAAAGATTTGGATGAAGAGAAATTTACATTTATTTTTCATTATGTTTTTTCTTTGTTTTTTTTAAATAAATGATGATTGTACACTTATTAATACACGTGGACAGAAAAAAAAATGAAAAACTAATTACTTACACGGTAAACGCGTCACATCAGCGATTCTGCACAGTCATATGTCTCTTGGGTCTAAAATCAAAGAATCTTCAAATGACAAGGATTATTTTTTTGTCAGGGGTAAACCGAAAATGACATATATAACATGGGGTAAGACACTGTTAACCCTTGTTTCTTCCATCAAATATATCTATGTCAAGCATCGGTGCACTTGAAAAATTTGACAGTGCGTTGTAAGTAAATTATAATTTGTGCATCATGTAGGTTCCTAAGGAAGAGAGGCGAGTCACGAAATATCATCAAAGTATTAAGTCTTTACTACCCAAACACTACAAGAAATTTGGCATTTTGCGACACTTACTCTGCGACCCTTGGCTTAGAACCGTCGCAAATTACACTTTTGCGACTGTTATTGCGACCGCTAGGCTTAAGGGTCGCAAGTTTTATACCTTTTTTTTTCAAGCGCCCTTCACCAATTCATTTTCAAGCGCCCTTCACCAATTCATTTTCATTCTCCCTCCCACAATTTCATTCTCCCTCCCACAATTTCAATCTCACTTTCCCCCAAACTGAAACCTAATTCTCCACACTCTCACCCACAATCTCACTTTCCCCCAAAAAAGAAGAACAATTACGTTCCTCTCTCTCTCTCTCTCGTGATCGACCGTCTCTTCGGATTGGCCACCGTCTCTCTCTGATTGCCCAACTGTCACCTTCTCTTCTTCGATCGCCCACCGTCTCCCTCTCTCTTCATAGATTCTCGTGAGGAAGGGGTTCTTGTGTGAAAGGAGGTTCTCGTGAGAAAGGGCTCGTGATTCTCCGTTTTCAATTTTGGTAAGTCCTCTCACCTTCTTCATCACTAATTACAGATACGTATTCCATGCATGTATATTTGTAGTTATTAGGGTTTAGATTTTCATTTGATTGTGTTTTTCAATTGATTGTGATTGTGGCTTATTGTGGTTCAAATTGTTCAATGTGATTGTGGTGGATTCAAATTATTAGTTCAATGTTATGTTGATTCAAATTTTTCTTGTATATAAGTCCTTATCATGACAAACACTTATCTTTGTTTCTATAAGAACAAATTAAATATAGGTAAATTGTTTTTGTATAAGCTATAATTTGTTTTAATATTGGGTGGGATCAGTTTCTGACCATTTTCCTAAATTTGGAAAAAAAAAACATAATAGAAGTTAGTGGCGTTGAAGAGAATAGGAAAGTGGTTCAAAATAGATGAAGCATTTTGTCCTTGTTTTCAGTTCGTTATGTGTCCATTGTGCAGGCTGATGCTCTAGAGGCTGATGTCCTTGTTTTCACGCTGTTGGTTTGTTTTTTGGCTGTCAAGCAGGTTGTGTTTTTGGATAATTGGAAGACTGGTTATGGGATTCATGGGTTTTGGCCTTCTAGCTGCTGGAACTGAGTTTGAGGCTTAGCACGGTCTATTTGATTTCCTTTCTTCTGAAACTTGAGAATTTTTGGGTATGTAAAACTATGCATTCCTTCTAAAATTTAACAACTTTGCCAGAGATTATATGTACCTTATGTTATGTTATGCTAGAACTTTGCCAAAGATTATATGTAGCTTGTCGTTGCCCTTTTGTGCTAGTGACACAAATTTGAGCTATAATTTGAGTATTGGAAAAGTTTTATAATCTGGGGAGTGCATTTTGTTTGGATGTGTTATGATTAGTAGTAGCTGGAACATGTTACATTTCATTTTTCTGAATTTGTCCTGTTAAGTTGATTGTTATATCTGTTTTAGACGCGCCCTTAAAACTGAATGTTCCGACACTTGTCTTTTTGTGCAAATGCATGAGATATAGATATAACCATTAATCTCTAGGATTCAGATTGTTTGAAGTGCAAGGTGTAGCTATGAATGAGAAAATCAGGGGAGTTGGTTTTGATAAATCCATAGATCTCTATCAAGTTGCTTATCCTGATAAAAAATTGATCCACTTAGCACTTCACACCAGAGTTTACTATTTGCATTTCAGAATATCCTAATTCTGCCTTCTTTAATAGGCTCTTCCAAGAGTGACATCAATTTGAGTAATGATCGGAGGTTATAGCTTCAAATCTCCTACTTTTTTTAACTGTGAAATTCAATTTATTGATAAAAAGTAGAGATAAGCATTACTAGTACTAGATGCATTTACAAGCCACTCATCATATTATTTCTTGCCCTTCAAATGGCATTTGCTTCTTCGTTTTTTATAAAATTAATAGTTCCAAAGTAAAATGGTTCAATGATATATATTTTTTCTCATTAAGCTATTCATTTTCAGAGTTAGGTTTTCGAAAGGAATTTATGTTTTTTTATTCTCACAGTTATAATTATGACAAGTGGTGAAAGCAGGCCAAAACATTGTGTTGCATACCGTGATGGTGAATGCCTCAGTGAAGCAAGCGGAAAATGGTGCTTACAACGTCATAACGGTAACGGAACTTGGGTTGGCACAAATATAGACCCTACTAATCATGCTTATAAATGTCTCTGTGTTTGTATATATAATTGTCTCCCTTAGAACAAAAACATCACAGTTTGCTGTATTTTAAATGTAAAAGCATATCAAAATGAAGTTAATAAATTCATGGTATTTACATTTTACAAAAGTTGAATTTTTTTTATGACATTAAATGGCCTAAAAAAATAAGCATTTGCAAAAGTTGAATTTACTTCGTATACTTATTGTGATTGAAAACTTTTTCTGACCGTATTGTGATTGAAACATAAAAATCAAATTTGAGTAATTTTTTATTGTTATGAATAATTAGTTTAGTGGATGTCCATCCTTAGTCTTCCACCTTCCTATAACTCCCTAAAGTAAATGGATGGTTAGTGGACCTTAATTATTTTGATCATTCACTTGCACATTGTGTCCTATAAATAGGACTCATATTTTAGTGTAAAGACACACTTGTGAAGAGAATAATACATAAAGCTTTCATCTTCTTCCTATGTGATCTTGTGCTTTTAGTTTATTTTATAACACGTTATCAGCACGAATCTCTAACAATCTGAGGTAAAATTGATTCCCTATTGTTTTGGTATTGCTTGTTGTGTCATTCTATCACTCTTAAATATATCCAGCCATGTATGTTCTTTAGGATGTTTCTGGTGATTACTTTATGCTAGTTTCTTAACTTTCTCAAAGAAAAGTTTATTTTACTTTATGCTATTCAAACTAGTTAGTGATAGTTTCTTATCTTTCTTTTACTTCATGTTAATTGCAACTTTCTTTTACTTTATGCTATTCAATCTGAGTTACTGCAATAGGTGATTACCACTATCAAATATGTTCTATAGATTGAAATGTGTAATATTTGGCATGCGGCAATGGAAAAATTTATTCTTTTAATATGAATATAAGATTTGTAGCATAATTTGCAAATGCTAATTTGATTTAACTTAATGACATGAAATCTCAAAAGGTAAGCAATTATTAAACCCAAGTCTGATCCATATAAGTATGTAATGTATTATGTGAAAGTTGTGTCAGTTAAGTTTTTGCACATAACGGTACAAATTGACATGATAACTGATGTTTAAGCCATGCTACTTAGTGATTGTTTCTTCCTTTAAGATTGTCATCATGTAGTCACCAAAATATGATATCTGGTTTGTTTTATCCAAATTAAAAATAAAAATAAATTATTACTTGTTAATTATCTTTTGAAATTACTTTATGTAGTCTTTTTACGCATGTTTCTGCTACATATGAGTTGTTTTTATGCATTATTGATGACCATTGTGTAACCTAAAAAAAAAAAAAACTATATATTTCTCATCTATTATTTACGTATTTTATCTAACTTGTTTAAACTTTTATTATAGTACTCATTATGTCGAACCTTACAAAACTTGATTTTGAGGCTCTTGATATTTCGGGAAAAAATTATCTGGCTTGGGCCTTAGATGCCGAAATTCATTTAAATGCCGAAGGTCATGGAGATACTATTAAAGAAGGAAACAGATCATCTGATCAGCATAAGGCAAAAGCCATGATATTCCTTCGTCGCCATCTTCACGAGGATCTAAAGAATGAATACCTTACCGTAAAAGATCCACAAGTTCTTTGGAACAGTTTAAAAGAAAGATATGACCATCAAAAAACTATCATTCTTCCTAAAGCTCGTTACGAATGGATGCATTTGCGTTTACAAGACTTTAAATCTGTAACCGCGTATAACTCGGCTGTATTTAGAATTACTTCTCAATTGAAATTGTGTGGAGAAAAAGTGACCGATGAAGATATGTTAGAAAAAACATTCTCCACTTTTCATGCGTCTAATGTGCTCCTGCAGCAGCAATATCGCGAAAAAGGATTTACAAAATATTCTGACTTGATATCTTGCCTGCTTGTGGCAGAACAAAATAACGAGCTTTTGATGAAAAATCATGAGGCCCGTCCCACTGGTAGTGCTCCATTCCCAGAAGTGAATGTAGCAACGCACGATCACTATGGGCAAACTCGTGGTCGTGGTCGTGGACGTGGTCGTGGGCAAGGTCGTGGTCGTGGACGTGGTCGTAGTCTTAATCATAATCACAGTAGCGATTACAAAAATACATTTTCTCACCAGAAGTTGAAAAATGTTGGAAAGAATGAAAAGGGTGGTCAGAGTAGCAAAAATAATGAGAATATTTGCTATCGTTGTGGAGGAAAAGGCCATTGGAGTCGTACATGTCGTACACCAAGGCATCTTGTTGATCTTTACCAACAATCACTTAAAAATAAAGATAAAAAGGCTGAGACACATTTTGCATGTGAAGATGGTGATTATGATTATGGTAATATGGATGTTACCCACTTAGACGTTGCTGATTTCTTTGCTGATCCTGATGGAAAGATTTATCATCTCATTGGAGATGGAACTGTCAAGAAATAAAACCTAGCAATAAATAATCATGTTTACAAATGACTTTGAATTTCCTATGATAATAAAAAAATTTATGTTATGTTTTAACTTTCCTATGTTATTGATAATAAAGTCTTATTTCTAAGTGTGTTTTCAACCTCCAATGCTAGTCATGATAAATATTAAGTTTATATAATTTTGTTTTTATACTTATCTTTTGTTTGTTATTTTTTTTAGATAGAATGAGTATTAACATTAATCTCAATAATGGAGATATGTGTCTCGCTGATAGTGCAACTACTCATACAATTTTCAAGGATAAAAAATATTTCTCTTATTTAGTAAAGCAAGAAACCGATGTTAGTACTATATCTGGAAGTTCAAAAATAATTGAAGGCTCCGGAAGAGCTAATATAAAATTACCTAGAGGAACAAATTTAAACATTGAAAATGCATTATATTCTCCCAAGTCTCATAGAAATTTATTAAGTTTCAAGGATATCCGTCTAAATGGATATCATATTGAAACAAGAAATGAAGGAGATGTTGAATATCTTTATATAACGAGACATAATTTGGATAAAATAAGTGTAGTGGAAAAGTTACCCGCCTTTTCCTCTGGTTTGTACTACACTTATATAAGTGCAATTGAAGCACATGTGATCGTAAACCAGAAGTTTACAAATCATAAAAAATTTGTTGTTTGGCATGACCGGTTGGGCCATCCCGGGTCTATAATGATGCAAAAAATAATTGAAAATTCTTGTGGTCATCAATTGAAGAGCCAGGAGATTTTTCAATCTGATAAGTTCTCATGCACCTCTTGTTCACAAGGGAAGTTGATAATTAGGCCATCACCAACAAAAAATGGAAGTGAATCTCTAAATTTTTTAGAGCGTATACATGGTGATATTTGTGGGCCAATACACCCGCCATGTGGACCATTTAGATACTTTATGGTTTTAATTGATGCATCCACTAGATGGTCACATGTTTGTTTGTTGTCAACTCGCAACCAGGCATTTGCAAGATTGCTAGCTCAATTAATTCGAATAAGAGCACACTTCCCTGATTATCCCGTCAAGAAAATACGACTTGATAATGCCGCCGAGTTCTCATCTCAAGCATTTAATGAATATTGTATGTCCATTGGAGTTGACATTGAACATCCTGTAGCACATGTTCATACACAAAATGGACTTGCAGAATCATTTATCAAGCGTATACAGTTAATTGCAAGACCACTTCTCATGAGATGCAAACTCCCAATTTCTACTTGGGGACATGCAATTTTGCATGCTGCATCATTGATTCGCATCAGGCCAACAAGTTATCATAACTCTTCCCCTTTACAATTAGTTTTTGGTCAAGAACCTAATATTTCCCATCTAAGAATCTTTGGATGTGCGGTGTATGTTCCTATTTCTCCACCACAACGCACTAAGATGGGTCCTCAAAGAAGGTTGGGAATATATGTTGGATATGAATCTCGATCTATTATAAAGTATCTTGAACCAACAACGGGAGATTTATTTACAGCCCGATTTGCTGATTGTCATTTTGATGAATCAAATTTCCCAACATTAGGGGGAGAGAGTAAGCAGCTGGAAAAGGAAATCATTTGGAAAGAATTATCATTGTCTCATCTTGATCCTCGAACTAAACAATGTGAACTTGAAGTTCAAAAGATAATTCATTTGCAGAGCTTAGCAAATCAATTACCAAATGCATTCACTGATCCAAAAAGTGTGACAAAATCATATATACCAGCTGCTAATGCTCCGATAAAAATGGATGTCACAATTGGGCAATCTCATATTGCAAATGAGTCTCAACCACGCCTGAAGCGTGGTAGGCCAGTCGGTTCCAAAGATAAAAATCCTCGAATGAGAAAAGGAGCTAAAAAGAAAGATGGCCCAAGTGAGGATATAGAAACTCTAAAAGAGTCTTCAGACATAATTGATATTTCAGTTCCGGAAGAGACTGATCAGGTACCTGAAATTCATGAAAATAAAGAGATCTCAATAAATTATGTCAGTAATGGAATACAATGGAACCGACAAAAAGTCAACGTTGACGATGCTTTTGCATATCATATAGCGCTAAATGTGATAAATGATAGTGAGGATCATGAACCAAAGTCTATCAAAGATTGTAGGCAAAGTGAGAATTGGCCAAAATGGAAAGATGCAATTGAAGCTGAATTAAACTCGCTTTACAATCGAAAAGTTTTTGGACCTATAGTCCGAACACCTGAAGGTGTGAAACCAGTTGGATATAGGTGGGTTTTTGTGAGAAAACGAAATGAGAATGGTGAAATTGTGAGATACAAAGCTCGACTTGTTGCCCAAGGATTTTCACAAAGACCTGGAATTGACTTTGATGAGACATATTCACCTGTAGTGGATGCATGTACATTTCGGTACTTAATTAGCCTTGTAGCACATGAAGGACTCAAATTGCACATGATGGATGTTGTTACAGCTTATTTATATGGATCACTTGATAGTAACATTTACATGAAACTCCCAGAAGGATTTAATTTTCCTGAGACAGATTGTCCTAGATCTCGAGAAGACTATTCTATCAAATTGAATAAGTCTTTATATGGGCTAAAACAATCAGGGCGCATGTGGTATAATCGCCTTAGTGAATATTTGATAAAAGAGGGGTATACAAATGACTCCATTTGTCCATGTATTTTTATAAAAAGATCTGGAAAAGAATTTGCAATAATTGCGGTGTATGTTGATGATATAAATATTATTGGAACTCCTGAAGAGCTTCCAAAAGCTATAGATTGCTTAAAGAAAGAGTTTGAGGTAAAGGACTTGGGAAGGACAAAATTTTGTTTGGGATTACAAATTGAGCATTTGAATAATGGAATATTTGTGCATCAAGAAGCTTATGTTGCAAAAGTATTAAAACGTTTCTATATGGACAAATCTCATCCATTGTCTACTCCAATGGTTGTTCGATCACTGGATGTGGGGAAAGATCCTTTCAGACCTCGAGAAGAGGGTGAAGAAATACTTGGTCCTGAAGTACCATATCTCAGTGCAATCGGAGCACTAATGTACCTTGCTAATTATACGCGTCCTGATATTTCATTTTCTGTCAATCTGTTAGCAAGGTATAGTTCTTCACCCACACGGAGACATTGGAACGGAGTCAAGCATATATTTCGTTACCTTAGAGGTACAATGGACATGGGTTTGTTTTATTCAAAAGTACAAAAATTTGAATTAACAGGTTATGCAGATGCAGGTTATTTGTCAGATCCTCATAATGGAAGATCACAAACAGGTTACTTGTTTACCTGTGGAGGTACAACCATTTCATGGAGATCTGTGAAGCAAACCATAACAGCAACATCATCAAATCATGCTGAACTCTTAGCACTACATGAGGCGAGTCGAGAATGTGTTTGGTTAAGGTCTCTAATTCAACACATACAAGAGAGTTGTGGTTTATCTATCGGGAGAAAAAATGCGACAACTATTTATGAAGATAATACTGCATGCATTGCTCAGTTGAAAGAAGGTTACATTAAAGGAGATCGAACAAAACATATTTCTCCTAAATTCTTTTTCACGCATGATCTTCAGAAGAATGGTGATATAAGCATTCAACAAATTCGTTCTTGTGATAATCTTGCAGACCTTTTCACTAAGTCACTCCGAAGCAGAGTTTTTGAACAGTTGATACAAAAAATTGGTCTTCGTCGACTCAAAGATGGTTGTATTGTTGAGGGGGAGAAATAAATGTATTATGTAAAAGGATTATGTACTCTTTTTCCTTCACTAGAATTTTTTCCCATTGGGTTTTTTTTTAGTAAGGTTTTAATGAGGCATATCCTGATGGACATCCAAGGGGGAGTGTTATGAATAATTAGTTTAGTGGATGTCCATCCTTAGTCTTCCACCTTCCTATAACTCCCTAAAGTAAATGGATGGTTAGTGGACCTTAATTATTTTGATCATTCACTTGCACATTGTGTCCTATAAATAGGACTCATATTTTAGTGTAAAGACACACTTGTGAAGAGAATAATACACAAAGCTTTCATCTTCTTCCTATGTGATCTTGTGCTTTTAGTTTATTTTATAACATTTATTGTGTAATTTTGTTATAACTTATATATGTTGCTGTTAATGTACTACTTAATTAATACTTTCCAAATTTCTCTTTCTTTCTTGCTTGGTGATGTGTCCATGTCCATAATGTTAATGGATCCCACGCTTTGTTTGTGTTTTTCTTTTTCGGTGAAATATTTTGTGGATTTAATTAGAAAGCTTATGTGTGATAAGAGTAACATGTATATAATGTGTAGTGACTGGTCAAGGTATTTTGATGTGTTGGCTGGTTGTATGTGGATTTTGGTTGGTGGTATGTGGATTTGGATGGCTGGTGGTATGTTGCATTCTCCGGTTAGCTAACTGTTCTCAAAGGATAATAATCACAACTATTTTTAGTGTAATCTAAAATTTTGTACCATAAAATTATTGCATTTATTCATAGAATTTGTGTCTTATGCCTTTCTTTTTTTTTTTTTCTTTCAAGGTATCAGTATTCCCATTGCACATGTGAAAGAAAGTTGGTAAATGGATGGGTTATATAGCAAGAAGGTACTCTTGAAGCATGTTAGATGCTTGTTGATTTGTTTTGGACAAATTCTGATAAATGTAGCTTCATTCTTTCACATTGATTCTAGATTTGACATCCTTTATTCCCAAATATAATACTATTTTGATTTTATTTATTCACTTTTTTAAATCCACAACTTATTATTTCAATGAATTCCTTTTTTTTTTACAATATTAAAAAGATTGTTTTGTTGAATGTAGTGCGATATTCCGATGACGTTTCTATCACAGACGCTGCAACTTCAGAAATGTAGGACTTCCTGGATATATACATGCTTAAATGGTTCTGTTCTATACTCTTGGATCAATTTGATGACTATGAATTCACTTATTCACCATATGCCAATCACAGGAAGGTATAAGTTTTAATTATTTTGCCTCCAAAAAAATTGAAAAAAATGTGATTTTATTCAATTTGGATTCAATACATTGATCATTTTATATGGTTAATGATTTTATTTAATTTGGATTCATACATTGATCATGTTATATGGTCGATGATTTAATTTAATTTGGATTCAATACATTGATCATGTTATATGGTTGATGATTTTATTTAATTTGGATTCAATACATTCAAAAAAGTTTATTTTGAATGAAGGGAGGATTGACAGGGTTAGCTGCTGCAACTGTTGGGTTGACTTCTGAAGCACCTCAGCATCCTGAGGTTAGGATTAATAGTGTTGCTCAGTAATTAACCTTTACCTTGTTATTGAGCTTATTTTGACATGCTTAAACATATCTATGCTTTTCATTATCTGTCTTGCCTAGATATAATCTTTGTACTCAACAGCAAATTGTGCCCCCTGTGCTAAATTCTTTCTCCGACCAAGATAGCAGAGTTCGTTATTATGCTTGCGAAGCATTATATAACATAGCTAAGGTGATAAATTTATTGTGCAGATTTGTTTACAGATTTGATCCAATCATCTACTAATGTTAATGGCATCTTTTAATTTGTCAGGTTGTGAGAGGGGACTTTACTGTATTCTTCAACCAGATCTTTGAAGCCTTATGCAAGCTTTCTGCAAATTCTGATCCAAACGTACAAAGTGCTGTTCACCTCTTAGATCGGCTTGTGAAGGTATACGTTTTTTCTGGACTCCATTTAAGCATTTGTATGGTTGTACTGGTTTATGATGATGTGTTGTAGTTTAACTAGTAGCTTCACTACTCTCCATTCTTGACCTTAAGCTTAGGTTGCCCAATAACATGTTTCCTATGTCTATCGTCTTGTATCTTAAATTTCATGCAACGCTATTTATACATATGTTCTATATTATTAACATATTGTTGGATGTATTTGTATCTTAAATTTCCTATATTATTTACTACTAGTCTCACATGCTAATTGTATAAGTGCCCATATGTATCAATGCATCCTTATATGACAAGGACTATTATGAACATAACATTCTGTGTCATCATGTTCCTAACTATTCTATGCCATAGATGCTTCACATATTCATGAATGATAACATGCTCATTCATTTTTAAGGATTGGGATAGGGCACTGGTGGAATTGACTGTTGCAATGCTTCTGGACGAATAATCTAATACAAAGCCAGAACTTTCTAAAAGACTTGATGAAATATCTTGTCCTGGTGATTTCACCGACCCTTTATGAAATATCTTTTATGTTGTGTAAAGATCTATCTCGCTTCATAGCCTCGAGTTCAACCTTGATCATAATTGGTGATATTGTTTGACTGTGCAGTTCTGATTGTAACCGGTGATAGTGATCGACTAGCCCCTGAAGCACCATTATTGGTCGTTGAATTAAATAAGTGGCTGAGATATAAGAGAAAAGTCACAAAGATTTCGGATACAACTTTGTTCTGGATCTCAATTAAGGTCACTGACTTGGTGATTTTGTTCATTATGGATGTAGTGGCCCTTAAATTTGATACTAATTTCTGAAGCAGATTATTAATTTTCCAATTTAGATCTAGAATAGACTAAATTGTCTTGAGTATGTTGATTATTGAGTTTGCTTAAAGTTTTGGATGAATAAACTATGTACTTTATCTATTCTTTTGATTGTTACTCTTGAAAGAATTCTATGAATGAGATTTATATATTTTTAGTTATATATTTATGTATATTAAGTATTTATTAATTAATATATTTATTTAAAATTGTCAACAAAAATTGCCCCATTATTTTTTTTTTAAAAAAACTAAACACTTGCGACTGTTGTGAGGGGTCGCAAGCCCATTTAAATTTGATTAAAACGCCTACTTTGTGACTGTTGTGAGGGGTCGCAATAGCCTTTGCGACTGTTGGTGCGACTGTTGGTTGAACAGTCGCAAAATACCCTTTGCGACCCCAATTTCTGTATCTGTTGGGGAACAGTCGCAAAGGGATATCTGCGACCCTTCTAACAGTCGCAATCCATGATTTCAGAAGTCGCAAAATGCCTTTTTTCTTGTAGTGAAAACATTTCCTAAACAACACTTTTACAACATCAAAACTCTTTTATTATATGGAAGATCATACAAAGCTGCAACCACAAAAACATACAAAGAATTTTATATCCCATAAAGCCAAAAGTATTGACGTCGATTGTTGTGAAAAACAAACATAGAGAAAATTAAAAAAAAAAAACACACAAAAGTATAACGTGGAAACTCCAAAACTGAAGAAATAGCCAAAGACCACTTCAACGACGAGGTTCGTGTGTGATGTTGAAGCAAGTTCGTGAACCCGGTGCGCGAGGTTCGTATTTGAAGGACAGTGAAAAAGCTGAAATGTATCGGTTACATAAGAAGGATCCTTAGGTTTATACTTTTGAGATGAAGAATGATGAATATGTATTGTTTTCGGTTTTATGAAAGTGATGTTTTGAAGATTTGAGTGATGACTTCTAAAAATTTGTTTAAGATCCGAATTTGTTGATGAAAATGAATGTTTTTTAGGGAAAAAAAAATTGATGAGGATAAGTTGTTTTTCAGATATGGATTTTGGGGAAGAACACATAAACCTGAACACATAAACAAGGGATGAAGAGAAGCTCTGTTCTCCAGATCTGGATTTTGGGGAACAACTCACGTGCCTCCTTATTTTTTTCCTTTTCTATTTCTTGAATTCCATTAATAAATATGTGGCTTTTTATTTATTTTTAATTAAAAAATTACCCACGTGGCATCTCACTCATTCATGTGAGGTGTCACATGTGCGTTGACTTGGTCAAAATTGGCCTGGTGGCCAAAAGTGCAAAAGGGATTAAACTTAAGGGGCTGATTTGTTATTGTTTTTTTTATAGGGGGGCAAAACTGCAATTAAGCCTATTATTTTAAATAAGTTTGAATATCATTTTCAAAAGTTAGCCCAAACGATGTGAGAATCCAAATACATTTATACATCTAACAATTTGAGAACTCGAGCAATGCAAGATTTCAAACAAACTTCAATATTCATCTTCACGAGCGTGAATCCTGAGTTCAATTCTCGTATTACAATTACAATCTTTAATCCAAATGTGACACCATATTAAACAAACTTAAATCTCATTCAAAAGCTAGCTCAAATTGAAGGACGAGGATGTTCAAATACTTTTATATATCCAACTGTCCATGAACATGAACATTGTGAGATTCAAACAAACTTCAAATAACTTTAACAATTATGTCTTATTTTTCTAAAAGTGATAAATTCATTTTTTATAATACATTTAAATAATCGATACACTTTTATTTCAATTCTTAGTTTAGTTTTTTTGTAAAATTAAAATATTATTTTAAAATTACTCATTTTTTCATATTTTTTTTGAAAGAAAATGTCGCATTTCTTATTTTGGTGTTATTTTAATATTCATTTTCAGGCCTCGCATTGAGGATTTTATGTTAAGTGGACCCTTGTTACCCAACAAATTCAATATCCATGATCCATCCATTCCCAAATAAAGGTTGAGGAGCTAAACCGGTGGCCAAAGAAATAAAAGTGTGAATTTTCTTTTATCTGTTGTCCCACAAAGTCATACATGTTTAATGTGGGTATGCATAGTATTGAATTTCAATTCCTCGGTTGAAGACTTGGAAAGTAACGTATATGCTATGATGATATTATCACTGTCCTGCATTGTGGATGAAGTTTTTTTTTTTTTAAGGATTGTGGACGGAGTTAAGAGTCTGTTTGATGTATATGATATAATATAATAATAAGTTAGATAAATATAATTAAGATATGATAGTAACACAATAGAGATTTATCCTTTCATGATTTTAGTGCACACATAATAAAAAAGATAATATCACATGTTTGGTGATCACAATTTTTTCAAGATACAAAGCTATTGAAAAACATTTATTTATTTTTTCAATCAGCAGATTAATCAATGATTAAGAAGTAGAGATAAGAATAGAAAAATTGTGAACCCAAGAAAATGGTTTTATTATCATCATAATTGTGCACTCTGTTTTGTGGCTTGATAGTATGGTTTGAAAAATTTATCAAACGAGCCCGATACATGAATTCGATAAATAAAAAATTAGTAGAAACTTCAATACAAAAAGAGAGGCACAAAATTATTGGGATCAACAGAAGAAGCTTATCAGTTTATTCTTTACAAAGTCAATCAACGCTCGAGCAACTGGAAACTGAACAACCTATCTCATCTCTAGTTGATCGTATTACCATTGCAAAATCAATAATTCAAGCCCTCTCCTAGTCTCCTTCTATGTAATACAAATTGTTCACCTTCCAAAAGCTTTGTGTGATGACATCAACCGCAAATGTAGTAAATTTGTTTATGGGATTAACCACAGACAAGTCCATCCAACATCATGGAAATCCATGTGTACTCCTAAAAAGGCAGATGGTTCGGGATTGAGATCATCACATCATATTAACAAGTCCTTTATGATGAAAGGGGGTTGGAGTCTATATCACAAAAGGCAAGATTTATGAATTAGAAACTTCGAAAAATTTGTCTCAAATACTACATATATATTTATTTCGCAAAATCAACTCTAAAATTTTATTTGGAGAGTGGGTGTTAAGTGACAAAATCAATACCTGTAAATATAATTGAAAAAATAATATTTAAGTGTATCTTTTCTTTCAAAAAAAAATATTTAAGTGTATCTTTAGTTAATCACAGTTAATTTCGAGTAAGTTTATCATGTAAATTAATTGTAATTAGTTAAATGAAAATAAAGTAATTTATGTATAAAGTTAAATTAATTCAAGTAAAATCAGTTCTAAAGTTAAATTAATTTTATTCATGAACAATCAAAAATATTAAAATCAACTATTCACTTTTAAAATCAATTTTAGTTTATTCAAAAGTAAAACCCTATTGAATAAATCACATGTCTTTTTTTTTTTTGAAAAAAAATCACATGTCTTTTTATCATGTAGATGAAAAGTTAGGCTAAAATGCTCTTTTTGTCCCTTAAGTATTTATTTGGTATTGCTTTGGTCCCTTAAGTAATAAAAAGTCCGTTTCAGTCCTTTAACTTTATCTCCGTCACATGTTTTGGTCCTTTCTGTTAGGTTAGTTTAAAAAACGTTAAGTCTGTGATGAGCTGGCTATTGAGGGCTGATTTGGCTAATATATGAGTCAACAGTATATAAGGCTTGTATATTTTGTTTTGTTCTCATACTTGTTCATCTTCTCCCGAAAAATTAGGGTTTCTTCTTCATCTCTAATTCAATTCAATTCCTCCATCACTCAATTTCATTCTTCCAGTTCCGTATTCTGTTCGTATCTGGAGCCATGTCAAGTGCTACATCTCGTTTTAATCACAGAAGCAACGAAAGTGGGTTCAAAAGTGAAAGGGGAATATCTGGATCTGTGGGTTATGGGGTTAGAAGACGAATTCGAAAATGCAGATGTGGTGAGTTTTTAGTCTTGAGAACTGTCACTGATGAAACCAACCCTAACTATGGTGAAAAGTTTTGGGGCTGTAGAAATTGGAGGAACCGAATTGATAATGGTTGCAACCATTTCCAATGGCTTGACGATGAAGATGATGTTGTTGATGACCATGATTTGAAGATTGCAAAGCTGAAGAAGAAAAATGGTAAGCTGAAGAACAAAAATTGTGTCTAAAGGAAGAGTTGTTACATAGTAGGAAATGTTGCAAGATTGCTATAGCATTTGGCATATGTTTTGGGTTTAACATGTTATTTATGTCAGTGATGTTGTCAATGTATTTAAAGTGATTTTTGAAGTTGCTAGGTAGTATGTGTTTAGTGTTGAAGGTAGTATGTGAGTGCATTCCCTTTTGTTGTTGATGTAATATGTCTCATGTGAATCTTGAATGTAAAGTTTAACTTATTGAATGAATGGAATGGAATGGTTAATTTGTGAACATAATTTTGTTACTCTATTTCTGTTACTGCAATGTTATTTCTGTTACTACAATGTCTATAACAATAACAAATGGTCATTTTGAAATGGACCATTTTAATATCAATATAAATACTTAAGGGACCAACACAATACAACTTAAATATTTAAGGGACCTTTTTAATAGCACTAAAAAGACTTAAGGGACCATTTTAATACTACTAAAAATACTTAAGGGACCATGTTAATACTAATTATAATACAATGATAAGTTACATTCACAAATGGACATAATCAAAAGATAACTTTAAGTAAATAAATAGGTGCGAGACAAATTCACAAAGATACAATCAAGTGGAACAAATAAGGCATATAGCTTTAATTCAAAGGATTGAGAACATAGTCAAAAAGGTATTACACAATACCATAGGTTCTCATTGCATAAACATACACAAAAATGGTATCAAACCATTATCATTACATCATTTCAAAATACTAAAACATAATAATTAATATTTGGCTAATAATATGAAGATGACTTCATTTGGATGGTGGTCCCGCTGCACCTTCTTGACCCCTGGTGAATGGCAACTTCTGTCTTTTGGTGTTGTCAACTGATGGTGGTGGGTTTGCAGTGCTGGTTGCACCTCTTTTTTTGCTTTATTGTGAGCTGGAACCAGATTGTGTCTTGGCAGGTTTTTTCTTTATCTTGGCAGCTTGTTTCTTGGCCTGAGTGTTACCTGATGGTTGAGTAATAGATGAACCTTGTGTAGCAACAACTGGTTGAGAATTGGATGAAGCTTGTGTTGCAGCTTGTTGTTGACTGCTAGATTGACTAATGGCAGGAGGTGGGTTTGAACCAGTGTGGTTTTCAGCAGGTGGAGGTGGGTTTGAACCAGTTTAGTTTTCAGCAGGTGGAGGTGGGTTTGAACCAGTTTGGTTTTCAGCAGGTGGTGGTGGGTTTGAACCAGTTTGGTTTTCAGCAAGTGGTGGTGGTGGTGGTGGTGGCAGCGTACATGTAGACTTATTGTGACCAGGCTGATGACATCTGCTACACTTGGTTCCATATGAAGCTCTCTTCAACTGTCCTTCATCTCTCTTCAATTCACTTGGATCCTTGTTTCTTTTTTTCTTGGGCCTTCCTGGTTGTCTTTTTATAGGGGGTGGTTGCAAGTCAGTGTATGCAGTTCTTTCCCAAAGAGACTTACCATTAACAGGATACACAATGGGTCTGTAACATTCTTCATATTTTTCTCTCCTATAGTAGTCAGGTACAAACTGGTAAATGTCAAGCTCCATCTCCCTCATAGCAGCAATAGCATGAACATAAGGTAATCCAGTCAAGAGCCACTTCCTACAAGAACACTCCTTTGTTTCTTAAACTGACTGACAAGACATGTTTCTGACCTCAAAGAATTCTTCATTACAACGCATGTTCACATACACAGCCAACATATATACAGTTTGATTAGGGATCAAATTAGAAATAAATAAAAGACTTAAGGGACCATTTTAATACCAACTTAAAGACTTAAGGAACCATAAGTATTCCACCGTTTACTAATCTGGTCCCTTCTGTTAGTTTATTTTTCTTCAAAAAACGTTAAGTTCAGACTCAGAATCAGACTCAAGCAACAATTCAGACTCAGACTCAAGCAACAATTCAGACTTTGCTTGAGTCTGAGTCTGAGTCTGAGTCTTAGATTACCTGACAAGCCACTTGCTGGTATATGCAGCCTCCTTTTCAAGCTTCTTTTTTATGTTTGGCAAGACACTGTCAGGGTACCTCTGGATTTTCTGTCTATTCTTCTCCCACCTTTCCATAATGTACACTCTAATCTCCTCAAGCATGGTCACAACTGACTTTGTTCTTGGACCCACAATCACAGAGTTAAAACTTTCAGACATATTGTTAACCAAAGTGTCACACTTTGCATCAGCCTTGAAATATGATCTGCTCTAATGCCTTACTGGTATTTTGAGAAGATACTTGAATGCCTCCTCATTAATAGCTTTGATTTCCTTCATAGCATCCATCCATGCATTTGGATAAGTAGCTTTTGCTGCTTTCCACATCAGTTCTTTCAGCTTCATACCAGGATATTGTTTTTTGAAGTTGTTGTACAAATGCCTCACACAAAATCCATGATCAACATATGGGAGTAATTCCTCAAGGGCTGGTAACAGTCCCTGCAATATACATATAACATGTCAAAAGTGTTCATATTATAGTGTTTTCAACAAAGCATGTAAAGTATAAAACTTAGACATTAATACCTTTTGTTGGTCACTGATGAAAGTATATGTTCTACATATTCTTGGCCCTCCCAAGTCAATGACCAACATATCTAAAAACCAAACCCAAGTATCTTCTACAGTAACAGTTGCCTCACCATTCCCATCTCGAACTCCCTCACCATTCCCATCTCCATCAGGTTCTTCATCACCAATACGACCTTGTCGCGGTGATTTTTGGAGATCAAGCTATTGATTAGCGTTGACTCACTAATTTTATTTCACGACTGAACTTTTAATTTTTCAAAAGAAAAGGGGAAAAAGTTCTAAATTACCACATTTTAAAAGATTTAGGGTTCGGGGGTTAGTTACATTTAGTGAAGGTGTTAGCACCCTAAACGTTCGTAGTACTCTACGAGAACCTCTTGATTTTATTTATTTATTTTGGCTATAACTCGCTTATTTATTTTTAAGAGAAAGAATTTAGAGTAGTGAAGAAAAAAAATTGTTTTTTATTTTTTATGATTTGGAAGGATAAGGTCCTTTGCCTACGTACCCGTGAGGGATCAAAACCTCGTAGTTCAGGGTAAAAATACCGATTGATTGGTTTTTGTGTTTCTTAGTTTTTGAAAAAAAAGTTTTAAAGGTAAAAATAAAGCCAAGTGGCAAGAGATTAAAATTCGTTTGTATTTTTTATTTTTGAAAAATGATTTAAGTGTAATTAAAATAGAATAATGATTTTTTAAGAAAGTGAAAAGAAAAAAGGGGCACTTGATTGAAAATCAAGGTTTATTTAGGAAAAGATTTTTTTGAGTTTTGACTTATTTGCATGTTTTTGTTTTTTTTTTTTTGTAATGAACTAAGACTAAAAATACATAACTAAAAGCTAAACGCGAGGAATTTCCGTGGTGACGTTGGATCACCACGAAATCCTTTTGAAAATAAACTAACCTAATTTTTTTTTGCATTTTTTTGTTTCTGACATGAAGTGGAATAAATAAATGTGAGTGTCGGTGCATATTCTCATTTATATTTTACATTGTTCCTAAGTACATTCTAATAAAATTGACAAAATAAATAATAAAAGCAAAATTGCAAATACACTAAAATAAATATGCTGAAATAAGGGAATAAAAAGGCATGAGATGCAAAAATAAAAAAAACAAATATGTTGCATAAAAGTAAATAAAAAAAATAAAACGCATGATATGCTGGAAAATAAATAAAAATATGCAGAAGAAAAAAGAAAATAAATAGCAAAAGCTAGACTACCAAAAAAGAAAAAAATACATTAAATATAAACCTAGTACTAAAAAAAATATAAGAAGGCAAATAAAATAGATAAAACAGAAATAAAATGGCATGGGATAATAAAATGCAAGATGAAAATGAAAATGCAAAAGGAAACAAAAAGGAAAATGAAAAGGAAAAAAAATAAACTACAAGAAAAAAAAGAAGAGAGGGTGCATGAGAGGAAGAGAGGGTGCGTAAAGCAAAAGAAGGGAAGGAAGCTGAAGAAAAAAAATGAGTGGGCCGGTTGGATTGGACTGGGCCGGTTCATTATAAAAGCAGATTTTTCTCATTTTTTCTTCTTCTTCTCTCTCTATATTCTCTTTTCTTCCTTCTCCCACCTCTCTCTAGTTCTGTCCAGAAGCAAGCTCTCCGGCGCGGTGGCCGGCCGTCCCAGGGGGCGGCGCCGCCACGCCGGAGAAGAAAACTTCTCCCTTTTTTAGAAAAAAAAAATGTTTTTTCGAATCCTCCCCCCGCCCTCTTTATACTTATGGACTCATTTTTTCAAAAAAATGATCAAAAACCTTAGATCTACATTTTAAAACAAAATTCGAAACTTCTACCTCTCCCTCTTTTGGGTTCGGCTTCCGGCTTAGATGGCCTTTTACGGTTCGGTTCTCTGTTGGCTTATGATTCGGTTCTAGTTATATTGGTTCTTGGTGGGGGTTGGTTCCGTGGTTGTGGTTACGATTCTGTTTTGGCTTTGATGGTGGGTTCAGACTTACGATTGTTTTTTCGGTTTTTGGATTTGTGGTTTGTGTTGGGTTTGGTTCGAAATGTGTGGATTTGTGATGGGGAGGAGTGGGCCTTTATGTTGGTTTATGGCCGCGTGGGGTTTTGTTGATTTGGGTTGATGGATTTGGACGATTTTGTGTTCGGTCTGTTAGGACTGATGGTTTTTGGATTATGGTTCGGATGGTTCTGTGTTGGCTTCTGACGATTTTGTTGATTGTGGTTCTGATGATTTTGTGTTGGCTTCTGATGATTTTTGTGTTTCTGTTTCTGACCGTGTTTTGGATTTTTTCGGTTACTGATCACTTTGTGTCTGTGTTTTTCTTGATTGAATGCTGATGCCCTCCTTTTATCATGCAGTGCCAGTTAAATGACCATGAAAGTCATTGATGGACAATCAACAAAATCAGTCAAACAAAAACAAATGAGGCAACCATTAAAATTGTCATCAACACTCATCAAAACCTAAGTCAAACTTTTTGAAAATAAACATAATAAAAATAAAAATAATAAATCCGAAAATAAATATAAAAAAAAAATAAAAAATAAGAGGATAATGAAAAAAGAGAAAAATAATAATGAGAATAATAAAAAGAAATAATGAATAAAAATAACAAATAATAATAAAAGAAAAATGTCGCCTTCGGAACAAAAAATGAGGTATTTTAAAACACCTCTCTGCCGAAATTTCGTCTGAAACGACGAAAAAATTCCGAACCAAAAAGACGAGTGAAAAAAGAATTTTAGGTCAAAAATTGAGGTATGACACACCCCAGTCAAAATTATCATTCAACATCAAATCATCATCTAAGTCCCCAAAATGAATCCCTAAAGCACTGTCTTCATGGAGCTCAACACATTCATCCTCAAACACAACACCATCAGTTTCCACTCCCTTACCAAGCCCAACTTCAACTTCAGTTTCCACTCCCTTACCTAGCCCAGCTTCAACCTCACAATTAGTAGTGGTCCCAACAATTTCATTCTCAGCATGAACACAATCAGTTGGCCCATCTTGTTCACTTTCCACTCCCTTACCTAGCCCAGCTTCAACCTCACAATTAGTAGTGGTCCTAGCAATTTCATCCTCAACATGTTTTTCACTCTCCACTTCAACTTTAGTGGGACCATGTTTTTCACTCTCCACTCCAACCTCAGTGGGCCCATGTTTTTCATTCTCCAATTCAACTTCAGTGGGACCATTTTGCTCACTCTCCACTTCAACTTCAGTGGGCCCAGATTTTCCACTTTCCATCTCAACCACATTGGGGACAGCATTTACACTTTCTACTTCAACCACAGTGGGTCCATCTTTTTCACTATCCAACTCAACCTCAGTGGGACCTACCCCTTCATTTGCATCTACATTATACTCTATCGCCTCAATAATTTCAGGTTCTGATACTTTGTGAACAACATAAATATGTGCTTTACCATCAGTCAGTGCTATATTCTTAACCCTCCTAGTACTATTGTCATCCTCCAAGGGATGAAGTTGAGGAGCAAAGTAAGGGTCATAAAACCACATACTGTCAATTTTAGTATACCCTAACACCTTTAGATTACCCATTACTTCAAAGTAAGACCATAAATCAGGGTCACACAACCAAGTAATCTCTTCACCCTCATAACCATTATGCACAAAATCTTTAAACACGCCCATATGATGCATAACCACTTCGAATTTGTCTTCCATAACCACTCACGAATCCTAATAAACAACTATGCACAAAAATCAACATATATGGACCACATACAATTTAATATTCAGAAAATGAAACCCTAAACCCAAAACCACATACATACAAGGTTAAAAAATTGCATTTATTGAAACCCTAAACCAGAAACCACTCACGAATCCTAAACCAGATATCACAAACAAAAACCCTAAAACCAGAAATAGAAACCCTAAAACCAGAAACAAATAATTTCTTCATAAAAAAATAAGGTAAGGGATGTAGATGAAACCTGTATTCAATGAGCGATTCATGATTCGTTTCGCTTTGCTTTGTGTGTGTTCTTCTTCTTCCAATCCCAGCAACAGATTCTTCTTCTTCTTCTCTTATTTTTCTCGTTTTCCTGTGTGTCTGTTTCTCTCTCTAATTTGTATACCTCTTCTCTCTAAAACCTAGCCTTTGCCATGTCATCAACAGATATTAGCCAAATCAGCCCTCAATAGCCAGCTCATCACAGACTTAACGTTTTTTAAATTAACCTAACAGAAAGGACCAAAACATGTGACAGAGATAAAGTTAAAGGACTGAAAAGGACTTTTTATTACTTAAGGGACAAAAGCGATACCAAATAAATACTTAAGGGACCAAAAGAGCATTTTAGCCTAAAAGTTACTATTCGTAACTTAGGTGTAAATTGTTGTCGTGATTTCAAAACCTCTCCCACCGCGTATCTAAACACTCGCTTAATATCACTTTAAAAATCGAAAGTGAGATTGGCTTTTAAGGGTGTGTTTGTTTCCAGGCTTGTAATATGATTCCCGGGAATGTGAGATTGGAAATGCAACATTCTCATGTTTGTTTCAAGTTTTGAAAATTTGTTCTCAGGAATGTTATATTCCCAGGAATGTTATTTACACATGATTTCTTTTTTGTTATTCTCATGCTTAAAAGATGGGAATATAACATTTCCATGGGAATAGAACTCAACTTGCCATAACTTCCCGCTACCACTCACATTTATTTTCATTTTTATTTTTTTAATTAAATTATTTCTGAATCATTTCCAGGAAATCTATATTTTTACCAAACACATGTGTAGGAATGTTATTCATGGGAATATTATTCCTGGGAATATCATTCCAAGGAATGTAATTTCTTACCATGAAACAAACACACCCTAAACATTTTTAAACAATGTAACAAATTTTTTTTTTAGGGAGACAATATGAAAAATATCATCGCTCATAAAAAACATCGAAAATATTTATAGAAAATAGTCGTTCAATTTGACAAAGTTTCCAAGTCTAGTGTTTGCTAAAAAAAATAAGACTTATTTGGTGTACTGGTCTCCTAATTAATTTTCAGTTTTCATTTTGGTCCCATAATTAATAAAACTCACGTTTTGGTCCCTCAAGTTCATCTCCATCTATGAAAAAATCCACGTCTGATAAGTTTAACCTCAAATCTGTAAGATGGATCAACATTATAGGTGGTCCATTTTTTTCAATTGTAACCCTTTATCTTAATGTGTACTAACAACAGCTATTTTTTCTTTCCTTTCTTCATCTTCCCTTGTGTTCTTCATCATCTTCATATGATTCATGAAAAAAAACCCAGAAAAAAAAATTCATCAAACAAAACACTTTCTATCCCTACCCTTTCCGGTTTCCCTTCTCTCTCGGAATCCCTTTGTCTTTCTCTCAGAACCCTTTATTCTCTCTCTCTCTCAAACCCATTCCTTCATTCTAACCCAGCTCAATCCAACCCAATCGAACCAATCTCCATCCCTCTCTCTCAATTGAACCCACGCACACCAAATTCAATAACAACTCTAAACCCAATTGCAGCTCAAAATCAATTTTCAATTCAATAACAACTCTCAAAAATTGATATTGAAGATGAGTTCAAACAGAAAATACATCTTCAAGGTGATGAATGGGGGTTTTGGTGCACCTTTCGGGGTCAGGTTTGGTGTGCTTCGATGGGTGTTGGTTTTTGGTGCATCTTCAAGCGAGTTTTTTGGCTGAGTCTCTCGGCTTTCAGGGTCAGGGTGCTTCCTGTTTGGGTGCCTTTTATTTTGTTGACAAGTTTGGCTGTTTTAATGGGTGGAGTGACTTTTCACAACAAAGTATATTCTGTATAATTTGTTGAAATGGATTTGCTACATATCTTGTTACGTGTTGTGACACATTGCCTCCTATATAGTTTTGTTGAATTGGATTTGCATCAACACTAGAAAATGAAAGAGAGCAAGAATATGAAAAAAGTTACGAGGGATACGTGTTTTCGATTAATTGGATTTTTGATATTTTGATTTTTTGGTTTTTTTTTTTCGGGGTATAATTGATGAAGATTTGATGAGGATGACGAAGAAGATGAAGAAAATGAAGAAAAATTAGTTGTTGTTGGTTCACTGTAGCATACAATGGACCTTTACGATCCAACAATCCTCTTTCTTAAAAAAATTCAAAAGGTTAAAATTGAAAAAAATAATAAGGTCTATGGTGGACCACCTATAATGTTTGTTCACCTTAAATATTTGAAGTTAAACTTAATAGACGTGAATTTTTTTGACAGACAAAGATGACCTTGAGGTATCAAAACGTGAGTTTTATTAACTACTAGATCATTATATGCCAAAAATAAACGTGGGAATAGCTAGGAGTGATGAGTGGGGAATGGATAGTCTTTTGCGAAGGACATTGAGGGCCTATCCGACAAAAACAGAGTATCCGTATCTGTGGAACTAAAAATTGGATTGCGACAGATGTACGGACGAATCCATCAACGCGTCCTGTTTTGACCATAATCATGTGATGTGTTTATCCTTTTCTTTTCCCCACGCGGCATCTTCTTCTTCTTTTCTTCAGATTCGCGTGATCCACCATCAATTGTGATTGTGAATATCTCCTCATTTGGTAAACCAGCCAAACTCTTCTAAAAATCTTTCATTTTCTTCCTACTATGAAAAAACTCATGGTGGGGATCGAACCACCAGGTACCACATGCTTCCAAATCACAACTCTGACCACCACGGTACTAATGTTTTTTATGACATGCAATTGCTTCAATGTTATGTATTCAACACAAATTTTGGGTCCTCTTTCTTTCAATCTCACAATTCCTAAATCATTTCTCACTCACTTTCATCTCTCTCACCATCATGCAATTGAACCTAATAAACCGCCCTTTTTGACAGACCTAATTAATTTTTATAAAAAAAGGTTTGCAAGGAATTGAATCAGGTAGCACATGAAAATGTCATTTTTTTTAAAAGTCACTAACGTCATTGCAATTCCTTTTTTGATAGCAGTTCCTTTTCATATACTTTTATCGATACAATTTTAGTGTAATTTTGTCTACCTCTTTGTTTCTCCTATATTATATTAATTACTTGAAGTTATTTATTCTGCCTTTTTATTTGCAAAAATCACTACACTAGATTATAACATTACTTTGTTTTCTCACTTTGACTTTTGAAACATGTTTACTATTTTCAATTTGCCTATTTTAGCTGTTCTTTTAACATGAATGTAATCGAATATGAAGGTTGAGAAAGAAGGAATTCGGAAACACAAACTGGTAATATTATTTGGTAACAAAATAAAGTTAATAACTTAAATTGGTGTAATTTTTGCACCTTTTCTTTTGTTTTTTTTCGATCGTTTCATAACAAACCGGGTTGAAGATGGTCTAGATCCAATGATTTGCCAATACGACATTAATGTTTATAATGTCTACATGTTTGATTCCAAAACATATATGAAATTAAAGAGAAGGAAAACAAGAAATTCTATTTCCCACTACCGCCCCCCACTTTCTTTCTTTCCCCAAATCTGATTCAAAAAAGAAAAAAGGTAATTTTTCCGAAATGAACTTTCTTTTGCAAGTTTTGAGAATATGAGGATAAGGTAATGGTGCTTATTCTGTTTTGTTTTGATATTATATATTAATATGTTCTTGCAATTGACGTTTATATGAATCAGTTTAAAGCATTCATTTATTTTTGCTAAGTTCCTACAAAATGCAGATAAATAGATTGTTGAAAGCATGTTGTTTATGCGGTTGTTATAGACAGATTATCTCTAAAATTCATCATTGTTCTGCTCCTGTTTGGATTTTTTACTAAATATAAGTGTCTCTGTTGCATAAGGTTTGTACCTTCATCTTCTTCTACATTAGATTCTCGATTTCTTTTCCTATTTTATTTGTTACTTTGAACTTTTATAGTGTAGCGTGAATTATTTTTTACTTTGATATGGTGGTCCTATTAAGCTCTACAAAGTAACAATTATTTAGTTGTTCTGCTTTTGCCTTTAATCTAAAATAAGGTTTCAACCACTGAGATACTTTATAATAGGCGTGGTAGCAGACAAGCCATGCAGATTAGATATTTATGGCTTATGTGTTATTTGGTACGTTCTTGAACTATTTCTACTTCTCATTCTCATTTTATTTTTTGAAAATGATGTTTCTTATGGCTGTTGATGTGACTTTCCTTATGGTTTGGTTCTCTCATATCATCGTTGATGCCACTTTCCCTCTGATTTTTCTCTGCATCTTTTTTTGATTTTTCGGAGAACCATTTATAATGTTGGATTTTTTTTAATTATCCTCGGCTTATTGTGACGGTCAAATACAATATTGTGTCGGACAGAACAATCTACGTCAACTTGATTTTTATTCATTTGTTAATTTTTCTATCTACAAATTTGTTGCTCACAACTCATTGTTGTGTGTGTTTTTTTACAGCAAAGCAGTAATGTCCATTATTTAAGAGACTCAACACACCAAAATTGGAATGAAGGTAGTCAATGGATTCTATATTTTGTATCCTTTTCGTTAATCGTATTCTACTTTTTTTTTGAAGAATTTAATCGTATTCTAACTGATAACTAATAAAATTAATCCCCTTAAATGCTAATTCTTGGAGCAAAAAGTATGAACAAAAACAAAAAACCATAAGTTCAACGAAGTAGCAATTTATGTTAATTCTTCTTTTCCAATTTTCTATTCTATTTTATTTTTGAACCATGTATTTGCTTTTTGTTTTTCTAATTTGTTCTTTGTTTTAATTAATTTTTCCTGCATTCTTTTTGTAGACTGTGCACTTTTGAAAGATGCTCACATTGGGTAACATCCATGACTAGGAAAATATGACGATAAACTTTATATTGGACTGCAAAGACATAATTTACTGATATAAGAGATACCATCAAAGACATAATATCTGTGTAGGGATGTTATGAGGGAGCCATTTTTACTTGGTGTTTTGAAGTTAAGGTGTAGTCTATGTTACATTTTTTAGATGTGCAGTGTGTTTTAATTATGACTTTCTAAAACAACCCGTGCATCGTACGGGTCGAAGTCTAGTTGTTATTTTAATTGTCGTATTTGATGTGTGCGTAAAAGGTCAAGCTGGCTTACATAGGTTTACAACTTAATTTATATTAGGTTAGATCAGACTTTCTTTTAGTAGAAAAGACACTTAATCAAAAACTTATGTAGATAAAAAGATGAGACTATAAGTCATGAAAAAAGCCTTTTAAACATATTAGCTCAGTCTACCTAAATAAATATGAATAATATTATTTATTATTATTATTATTATTATTATTATTATTATATATTAAATTTTGTATTTTGAATTAAATTTGTTAACCTTTACAATAATTTAAGCTTATTAGTCTAAATTAATTTTTGTATATTTAAATGTATTATTATAAATTAGAGTTGAAATATGATAACTTATATAGTCAAATTCTCTAAAGAGTCATGTTATATTTCAAAATTGATTTTGATCTCATTGATCTATTAGTTCTATAGTTTATTTAAACACATTTCAGATTACTTTTTTAAATAAGTTTATATAAATTAGGCTTTTAAACAAGATGACAAATCAAAACAGACTTTTAAAAATCAGACTTAATGTTGAAGATTGTGTAGTTATATGTTTGTGTTTTGATGATGTCCATTAGGTAGTTTTTTTTCTTTCTATTTGATGTTGTTTAGATATCATGTTAAAGCACACCTATCAATCTTGTCTCATGTATCATATGATCCATGGCAGCCTTGTATGTTGAGTGTATGAAGAAAACTTCATTACTTTTGGTCAAAACGTTTTTCTGCCATTTGATTCGATTCACCTTTATTTGAATCGTATCACTCAGAGTCTTTGCCAGCTTTCCATACATTCTGATTCGATTCATGATTATTTTAATCGTATCATTGTGAATCGTATCACTGTTTCTTTGAATCGTATCTCTCTGACTTTGGTTTTTGGCTAAATGGTTCTATTCACATGATTTTGTGAATCGTATCAACCTTCATCATGGGCAATGTGAATCGATTCACTATAGGTCTGAATTGTATCAATCTTCATGCTTGTTCTTGCTTGTCTTTTTGCTGTCTGAATCGAATCACACATTAAATGAATCGATTCAGTACGTTGTTTTTGGCCAAAATATTGCACTTGCCACCCTTTATATATATACTCATATCCTCCTAACATCATACTCACTTAATCATTTGCATCTATTCTCTCTAGAGTCTCCAAACCTCATTGTTCATGTGTTCTTGAGATTAAACACTTTTTCTAAGAATCATTGTGATCCGTGGAGTCATAGATTGCTAGAGTGCAGGGTCGTTCCTATGAAAAAGGAGGCTCGACTCTCATAGTAAAATAGGCCCCAGTAAAATAAAAACGTATTTTTTTTTTGTATAGTTAAACTTCATTAAAAAAAATCAGAATCAGAAGAACTTTTAAACATGAAACGAAATAAAAAAAATTAAGTGAAAAAGAGGTGAAAATTACCTAATGGTATCGTTTGGATTTGTCACTCTTCCGTCGTGGGAAAGGGGAAAACAAAAGGTTTATGCGAGAAAAAAAAATGATTGTTGTGATTCTTTCAATGAAATAACTTTTCAAATTGACTGATTAATTGATTACACAAATTGGGAGTGATTTAGTAACATCAGATTTATGTCCAGAAAGAAGAACTAGAATCTAGAAAGAAAAAAAACCTAACATGCATCGAAGAAAGAAAAAAAGTAACATATATTTTTTTTTTCATTTAAATGGGGGTGGGTATTAGACTTTTTTTTTTAGGCCCATAGCTTTTGGAGGCCCGGCTAAAAAAAGTAACATATATATTTTTTCATTTAAATGGGGGTGGGTATTAGACTTTTTTTTTTTTAGGCCCATAGCTTTTGGAGGCCCGGCTTGGTTGAGCTGCTTGCGCACCCCCAAAGCCGGGCATGCTAGAGTGCTATATGGACTATAAGTTGGTTGCTTTCAAGGATATTGATTGAAAATCAAGGATCCAAAGTGAATTGAGTAATTTCATTCCACCTTCAGGGTATTGTGGGTTCTTTCTAAGGTTCATGTGTTGAAGGGGATCCAACCACCGGACGGAGCAAAGAAGAGTTCAAGTGAAGAGCTTCAAGGATTACACGAGTGATTGAGGATTCGAAGACATCAAGAAGCACCAATTTCAAAAGGTATTTGAAGATTGGGGGAGTGATTGCATATGAATTGAAGAGCTAGGGTAGTTTGAAGGAATTCTTGTAATCACATTGTAATCAACATTCATGTTCTAATGGAAGTCCTTGGTGGAGGCTTTTTCCATCAAGAAGAGTAGACGTACCCCGAAGCGAGGGTGAAAGGGGGAACTACTATAAAATCTCGGTGTCCCTCCTCTTCCTTTCTCTTTTATTTTGTGCAATTTTGTGTATATGAATTCATGATAATTGTTGCTAATTGAATTGATTATGATTAATGCTTTTAAAGTTGTAAACCTATAAATTGATTTGAATGAAGTTTCTTTTCTAACTCAATATTGATCATAGTTAAATCCAATCAAGTTTCAATTCATCAAATTCATATACCTTGTGTGTTCATTAGTAGTATCTTGATTAATTGCTTTTAGGTTGGTTTGAGTTTTGTCTAGTTTTGCACTTTGTGTTAGAACTATTGATCTTTGATTGCATTAAGATTTGATTTTGAATCTCTCAATTCAATAATAAATCATAGTGTATTATCATTGACTTTATATTGTTTTGTTATCGTTATCGTGCACAAATCCAATAAGTCAAACCATTTTCAAAACACGCTTTCGCTAAACTCGATAAACTTTAAAAAACGCTATTCACCCCCTCTTGCGCATATTACCTTGCCATATAGACCAACAAAAGTTTAACAAAATAAGTCTATGATAAGTCACATGTCAGGTGATAAGTGCCGGAAATTGATTAAATTACATGTATAAAATAGGCACTTATTAACTTGTTTTGCAAGTTATCTATGTAAAAGCTTTGAAATAATAGATAAATATCAATTTGTGATTTTTATACCTAATGCCAAATGCACTTGCCTTGGACTTAAAGATCAAAAATGGAAGAAAATGGTGTCAAGAGGGTCGCTCAGCGAACTCCTAGCGAAGTTAGGCGGTGAGCAATGAAAATCAGAATTCCAGGGCATGGCTAAGTGAAGTCAAAGCCACACATGGCCGCTCAGCGAAGTCCAGGCGAAGTCAGGCAGAGAGCACATATGGCCAGAAAAACAGGGCGTGGCTAAGCGAAGTAGAGCTTCGCTGAGCGACCACACTTCGCTAAGCGAAGTAACAAGCTCGGTAAGCGAGCTAAGGCGATTTTGACCGGTCCAAAGCTGATGTGGCAGAAACCCACTGGGAAAGAAAGGTTAGCTCGCTAAGCGAGCCTAGTCGTGGCTTAGCGAGCTGTAGAATTTCAGAATGGGTATAAATAGCTTCAGAAACAAAAAAATAGGGGCTTATATTATTTTTAAGAGGCGAAAAACAGAGAGAAAGACAAAGAAACACATTTTAGCAAGGATTGAAGGTGGATTTACAACATTTCTTGAGAAATCAAGGCTTGATGGCAAATCAATTCATCTTTTCTCATCTTTGTAAGCTTACCATGACAATGAGTAACTAACTTCCTTTTTGTTGGGATTAAATGTAATCAAATCTTCTAATATGTATTTCTTTTGATTGTGTTCTTACATGATTCTAGATCATTCATGATATTGATGCTATTCTTGATTTTAATGCTTTAATTACATGATAAACTTGTCATTGAAAAATACCTTTGAATCTAGATTAGAATAACATCTATTGATTACTAAATTCTAGAAATAGGATTCAGGTTTAATATTCACTCAAAGTATTGAATCATAATGCTTTCATATTGATTGATAGACTGAGAAATCGTCGATTAAGCAATACGATCGAACTCACGATGTTATTTAGACATAAGTAACGTTTGTCAAGCAATACTTGATAATATCGAATGGTACTAGAATCTGTAATTTCAATCATAAGAATACATATGAAACAGGTTGACGAAGTTTAATCCCAACATACTTATCTCTCTGCTAAATTCCATTTTAATTATCTTGTTATAGTTTTAATAGGTTATTCAAAGTCAAACAAACAAAGTATAAACCTATCACTTAGAACAATACTAATTGTTGAACGGCTTAAATATCGCACTAGTCCCCGTGGAAACGATACAAAAATATACTCACTTTTGATACAACATCATCAGGCTTATGTCTTAAAAATTCTGACAACTCAGACTTAAGTCTTGTAAAGTCTAACTCGATCTAACATATTTTCATTCTTATGCTCAATTCTTAAAAATATACCATTAATGAAATAGTTATATCTCAATTCACTTATACCATTAATTGAGAGGTAATGGAACAAGCCTCCCATCAAACCCATGAATCGAAAATATATAGTGCAACTGTCAATTGGAGATTTTGATATTAAAAGAAATTGTTCCATACAACTCCTCAAACCCCAATTTATGGTTTGAAGTTTCTAGTTTTAATGAATTTATGGTTTGAAGCCTCTAGTTTTAATGATTTGGAGTTTTTTTTTAAGAAGCTAAATTAGCTAACTCAAATTGGTACCGGAGAGAATTAAATCTGAGACATCGAGGAAGAGCACACTCCCAAATCTCAAGTCAATAGTACCCAGTTAACTCAAGTGGGTTTAATGATTTGGAGTTTTTCTCCTGAAACCCGAATTTATGGTTTTAATTCCAATTCTCATGTTCAGTCTCAGTTTTTCTTTTTCATCACCATGCTTTGAATAAAATAATGATAATAGCAGTGATAGAGT
Organism: Medicago ruthenica; assembly: GCA_018208015.1. Taxonomy (NCBI): domain Eukaryota; kingdom Viridiplantae; phylum Streptophyta; class Magnoliopsida; order Fabales; family Fabaceae; genus Medicago; species Medicago ruthenica. The sequence continues at coordinate 94,882,187 of CM031374.1, forward strand.
TTAGGATTTGTGGGAAAAAGGAGGAAGACGTGGTAATTGACCAAAATTTAAAAAGGGCTAAAGATTATCTTTGTCAAATCGGGGTGTAATTAAAACTTCATAAGGTGCAACTAAAATTTATCATTTTTATAAGACCAAAATAATTTGATGGAATTTATATCAATTTCAACTAACAGAATGAGCATGTTGTTATGTATTATTAACATCATTCATTTTTCAGAAGTTAATCTACGGGCTTCATTTCTTAATAAACTCTGATGTAATTTGATTTTAGTTTTTATATAATTATACTCTAATAATTTATTCAATTTCCAACAAAATGGAGTAGTTAGGCTGCACTAACTTACTCATGTGAATAATTTTTATGGAATGTTGAATAAGTTATCCACGGTTACTAAAAACAGCTTACATTTCACCAATCTTGTGGTATTAGGTGTAGCTCGGATCACATGTGTTAATTTTCAGTGAAGACAAAAGCTAAGCCATGAACCACCACTACTAATTTGGACACTGTTTGCTTGCCTACCATGGAGGATATAAAACGTGCAAATGCTAAAAAGTTCTCTTGAAGTATTAGTTAAAAAAACTAATATAAAAATATTATATTGAAAAATGTTGAAAAATTATACTGAAAAGTGTTGAAAAGTTGTGTAGTACCGATATATGTATGCATAGGGCAATTTCCCCCACAAACCATTTTGAAACGATTTCGAAGAGCTTACAATTGTAACTAGATAACACAAGTGCAGAGAAGATGTGTATCAACTATTTCGGATTTGAACTAATAAAGTAGATATACAGTTGGTATTATGCAACTAACCACCTATATATGGTTGTAACTGAATCCAAAGCAACTCTTAGACTTTGTTTGAGAGTTTAGAGGGGAGGAGAATGAAGGGTTTTGAGAGACATAAATATATGGGAAAATTGAGAAATCTTTTACATTTTTTGAAAGAATATTTTTTTATAGAGTGATAAATTAATGTTTATGATTAATATATTTTTAAATTTAACAATATTATAACAACCTATATTAAATTTAAAGAATTCATATAAACCCTCTCAAATCCCTCCAAAACCCTTCTCCAATACAATTTTTTAGTTCCCCAAATAAGAAGAGTTTTATATTTTGAAGAAAAATAAGCCCCTCCTCCCAATGTTCTCTATTTCTTCTACTCACTCCTTTTTTTTTCCTTCCAAACTCTCTCTCATTTACTAAACATGAGAGGAGAGAATAAGAGGTTAGGGAACACAAAATCTAGGATTACTATTTCCAAGAGGAAAATACCAATGAAAAGCAAAGTTCGAAGGTTGAAAGGAAAAACACTTTAGATTACTTTTTAAGTTTTTAGGAGCACCGGTCTCTTGAGAAACAAGCAGTGGTGATCCTTTCTTCTCGTGAAGCTGAATATTTGGCTGCATTTTATGCAAGATGTCAAGCTTTATGGCTTTGAGTTATTACTTGAAGGGTCGTGAATAGAGTTTTGCAGCTCAATACAATTGAATGTTGGAGCAAATATATTGAAACAAAGTTTTATTTTTTAAGATATCATGTCGGTTAGGGAAGAGAATTGAGTTGTGTCACTGCAGGACAGAAGTACAAGCAGCTGACATACTAATAAAGCTACTCAAGACTAAGATTTAGAGAGATGAGAAGTCTTTTAAATGTAGTGATGTATATCAACTGATATAGAGTTGGTTAGTTAGTTACATCCGAGCAGTTAGTTCTATTAGTTCTATTACTAAGGAGTTATCATGTGATCACTTGTATAATGAACAACAAATTTCATTGAGAGAAAATTTTCATCTCAAAATAACTCTCTTCTATACTTTCTAATTCATATTGTGTATGTATGTGATTGTGGTTTCTTAACTTCAAACCGAACATCAAAGTCTCTCATATACAAAGAGTGTTCTTGTACAATTTCTCAATGAATGAATTCAAATTTCAATTTTGTATTTCTCTATTATGATATCAGAGTCTATCGATCAGATCGTCCATTATTTATATCTAAGCATCAAGTCCACCATGTTAGACATGAGAGAGTGTATTGGAAGAAAAAATACCCCAACACCTCATTGAATTTACTAGTGTAGCAATTTTTTTATGAACTTGCATCCCGGTACATCAAATGTCTCCATAATTCTTTGAAAGGACTTACGACCAGGTGTTATAATAAGGGAAGAAAGAGTATTATTTAGATATTATTTAATTATTATCTCCTCTTATATGTGATATGCTTATCTCTTTTAGAATAATAGTTGAACTTAGAAATTCAAACCAAAAAATTGAGAAGATGAAAGAAATTAATTAAGATGGAATATTAAAAGTAAATAATAATTTAGCTAGATATAACTAGTTAATAGTTAGTTAGTTTGTTAATCTCCTCTGGCGAGTAAGCTCTAAAAATAATTCCTTTGTAATGTTTAACTTCATTTAGGTGTTGACCAGAAGGAAAAAAAACTCCTTTAGGTATCTTCGTCCATTGTTTTTTTTTTTTATTTTATGAAAAAAAATCCTAAAAAGACAAATACTAGTGAAGTGAGCTTAATTCTTAAGTAAATTGCTCTTCTTACTTTTTAAATTGTTCTCAAACATAACTCACTGACTGTTAACTACAGCTGAACGAATGACAATTATTAAAAAGAGCAATTCGAGAAGTGATAAGAGTAATTCCAATTCTTAAAAATCTTGGTTTACATATAGGCCCATAACACATACACAAGCCCATCGACATACATGTGGTTACCCTTGCACATCTGTTTTTTATGCATGGTTTAATATCTGTTGGAACATTGATGTGAAGTTGTAAGGAAATTAAAAGATTAAACACCAGGTAATAAGACTTTGAGTTAGTGTGATGTGAATTGAAAAAATAGAGAGTGGGGGTCCCACATAAAATAGAACACACATTAGTAGTGTTTAAATTGCGGTATTTAATTTTAAATACTTGATATTGATAAAAATAATAGTAATTATTATTTTTATTCATGAATATCACTTCCCACAATTTTAGTATATGTTGGTTGTGATAAGGTTTGAGAATCCAACTGAATTTCTTATCTATCCTACATTCATATCCAATGAGTTTGTTTCCTCCACTTTTGTGGATTTGTTTCCTTTTGATCTTATCCACAAGTATTGTTGAACTGATTAGTGGTTAAGTTTCTTTTTGATCTTATCCATTAGAGTAACTGTTGCCGCAATTTTCACTAAAACAGTTACAAAATCTCTATATAAATAGAGGACTCCACTCAGTTCAAAAAACACACCAAAGAGTTCTATTGAGTTGTCGATAACTCTTTTTCTCTTCTCCCCCCAGCTTGTGTTAACGAGTTATTTTTCTCCTTATCTCATTTTTCTGTCCCTTCGGATTTAAGAGTGTTCTTAAGACCTTAGTCCCTATTCGGTATAATGTCCCTTCAGAATTAAGAAAGGTCTTAAGAACATAGTCCCTTCGATAATATATATGTCCCTTCGGAATAAAGAGTACTTTTAAGATCATAGTCCCTTTTTGAAATAATAATGTCCCGTCGGAATTAAGAATGATCTTAACGGTATATATAAATATTCTTTCGATATTTTTCTATTTTTGGAGAAGTTAAAAAGTTAGAACGGTGGTATCACCGTATTTGAGTGGTCTTAGCACCATATTGATGTTTTGGAGAGCTTAAAGGTTAGAATGGCGGTAACACCATATTTGAGTGGTCTTAGCACCATAATAGAGTGGTCACAGTACCATATTAGAAAGTGGTTTTAGTATTAAAGAGTGGTCTTAGTATCATATTGAAGGTGTAAATCTCGAACAGTTTTCTACAGTGCAGTAGTTAACCGCACAATTGTAGTTAGACTTGTTTTATCCTGGAGGCGGCGTGGTTGATAGTCTGCCTTGCACAATTTTGGGCAGTGCCGCGAAACGTCTTAAAGAGAGCGACCTGGTCGTGACTCAACCTAGTAACAACTTCGGTAGATAGTCCCTTTGAAAATAGAATTTGGAAACCCAAATACAACGGTTTGAAAATCCAAAAACAACAATTTTAAGACGCTTTCGATCTGCCATGTCTACCGAAGAAATTACTTATTGAGATTTCGTTGAAATAAAACAAAGATAAAAAAAAGGCTATAGAAATACATCTTTGGACTGAAACAATGAAGTGATTGTTGTTGTAACAACAACACTAAGAAATTTACATATGAGATTTTGAATTTTTTGTTTAAAAACTATTTTCAAAAAATCAGAACCGCACCGTGAATAAATAACTCTAATTGCCAAGAGAATAGGAACCCCAAAAAGGTCCTATATTGAAAATCAGCAACCACGATTAGGAAATGACAATGGTTCACAATTGTGCGAAACCAAGTCATATGTCCCGCAAGTATATGAACAAGTAAATTGTTGCTCCGGTGCCTAACCTAACTAAAAAGAAATTCACTGATATGACTATTAAATCAATCTTGTTGGTGAATTAAGTGAATGGTGGATAAACATTAGTGTCTCGCGCTGTGTTTGTTATGATTATGCTATGTTCAAAAACATATGCTACTGCTGTAAATAAGAAAGTGTTGTTAGAATCTTATAACAACATTAAATTTGTTGGCATTGGAGATGTGAAGTTGCAAATCACTTCCGAAAAGAAAATTATTCTCTAGGACGTGATGCATGCTCCAAAATAAGAAAGAATCTGAATTTCAGATTTCTACTGAATAAGACTGAGTTGACTCAGACTTAAAGAGAGACTTGTGCACCATGCATTCTTGTGGGGAAAAGACTGCGCCTTTGATGGTATGTTCAAAATTAAATTCTCCTTCTATTTTATAAGTTGTGTGATTTTAATATTTGACATGTCAAAATTTATCATGTAAGCAAGCGTTTAATTTTAAACTTGAGTAACTTGGACTTAATTTCAAAGTTATATGACTAGAAAATTTTATTTTTTGCATTCAAAATGAATGAACCAAAAGTTCATATAAATCAGTGTTTAGAGAATTTGAACCTCTAAACTTAATAAATTATGATATGTGCAAACTTGATGACACATAAACTATAAATGATAAAAAGACATTTTATCATATTTATTGATGACTGTAAATTTTGAAAAATAAAATTGATACGCTTGATATGTTCAATTTTTATAACAAAAATTGAAATTTATGTTGAATAGAGTACCCAAGTCTAAGAACAAAATTTCTACTTATGAAGTTTTGAAGAAAAGACAACCCAAATTGTCTTATTTTTTGAACTTGGGATTGTCTGGACTATATTTGGATTCTGGACCCCAAGAGAGTTGAACTCACTAGTAGAGCCTATGAATGTGCATTCATTGAGTATGTTATAAATAGTGAAGCAGATAAATTTTATGACCTAAATGCTAAAGTGAGCATAGAATTAAACGATATCGATTTCTATGTAAATAAATACCCCTTTAAATAAAGAATAGTGGGGGCACTAGTGAAAGCAGACCATTAGTGGGGGCAAAATAACCTTTTAAATTGAGAGCTAGTGGGGGCACTTCATCTTATCACATTCCAGTAATCAGAAACAGTTATGAAAACATCATACGAGATGTTATAGAACCTCAAAGAGGTAAGAAAGCTATAATTGCTAAAGAGTATAAACCTAGTTATATGGTTTGTATATTGGAAGAGGATCCAACTGGCCTTCAAGAAGCTTTGTCTTCATTGGATGCTAACTTTTGAAAAGAAAAAACAGTAAACGATGAAATGGATTCTCTAGAGTCTAATGAAACACGACTCTTAGTTGACTTGCCTCCTGGATGCAAACTAATCGGTTGTATTTGGATTTTGGAAAAAGAAACTAAAACCTGATGGTTTGGTTGCTAAATACAAGGCTCACCTTGTAGAAAAAAGTTTTAGGCAAAGAGAAAAAAAATATAGATTTCTTAGACACTTAGTCACCAGTCAATCAAATCATATCCATAAGGGTGCTAGTCCCTTTAGCCGCTGTTCATAAATTGATAGTACACCAAATGGATGTGAAAGTTGCCTCATTAAATGGTGAACTAGAAGAAGAAATCTATATGGAACAACCAGAAGGTTTTGTGATTCAAGACAAGAAAACAAGGTCAGAAAGTTATAAAAATCTTTGCATGGTCTAAAAATAACCTCATAAGAATTGGCATGGAAAATTTGACAACCTAAAGATATCGAATGAGTATAAAGTGAATGAAAGTGACAAATGTATTCACTACAAATATGGAAATAACATTTGTACGATCATATGTCTCTATGTAGACGACTTGCTCATATTTGGTTCAAAGATTCATGCTATAATTTATGTGAAATCATTGTTTATCAACAAACATTGATAAGAAAGACCTAGACAAAGTTGAAGTAATTCTTGGTGTCAAGATTACTAGATCAAAAAAGAGAATTTTTTAATTGATCTCACAATGTTGAGATGATCTTAAGAAATGTAATTATTTGACTGTAAACTTGCAAGCACACCTTATGATCCAAGTGTAAAACTCTTCAAGAACACTTGAGATGGTGTTAGACAAATAGAATATGCGAGCATCATTGGCAGTCCTTAGATATGTCACTGAATGTATTAGACCCGACATTGCCTATGTCGTGGAACTCTTGTGCAAGTTTACTAGTAGATCAAGTGAGAAGCATTGACATGCTATTGAAAGAGTCATAAGGTGCCTTAAGAAGACTATGACTCTAGGAGTACATTATGAGGAGTATCATGTTGTACTTGAATGGTACAAGGTACAAAATAGAACATCCTTCAAATGAGTCTTAAGTGACCAGTGGCTGCACATTGAGCATCACTGGAGGAGTTGTTTGTTGAAACATATGATATTGACTCAATCCACTATGGAATGAATTTGAGATGAGAACACTAGAGAAAACTAGTGAAGAAGCAAGTTGAGAAAATGCTTGCTAGTTGAGATCCCCTAGTGGGTAAAACTGTTGCCAGGAGTGTTAATTCATTGTGATAGTACTGCAACTATTACAAAATTGAGAATCGTTACTACAATAGTAAGAGACGATAATTAAGGCATGAACACATAACAAATTAGAGAGCTAGCTACTCTCAAAAGGAACGGTTAAAGTAGATCATGTACGTACTGATAAAGAGTTAGTCAATCCTTTGACGAAAGGAAAAACTAGAAAGAAAGTCATAAACACATCCAATAGGATGGGACTAATGCCTAAAGATCACAAGTGATGGTAACCCGACCTAAATGACTAGAGATCCCAAGAAATAGGTTCAATGGGTAATAACAAGTCATGAGTGATAGAACATGCTATGAGAAAATTAAGAAAGCATGAATCCTACAGCGACAGAAGGATGAGATAATAGAAACTCTTAATGAGATCTATACTCTATGTTGAGTGGAGTACATAGTTACAGGAGTACTCTTGATAGACTCACCTATACGAATGTGGAACTTAGGCCGGTTCCTATGGGATTTTGAGGCAGAATACCTAGAGCGTTCGTTAAAACTGGGATAAACGTGCAGAGCCATAAACACACGGGCTTTTAGAATACACCTTAGGAAAAGGTTTGTGTGCGGACTCTATGTCTGAGATAGAGTTCAATGCTGTAAGCAACTCTTGTTGAATCGGAATAGTTTTCGCTATGCAAAGGTTCAAGTTGTAGGCGACACCTTTGTTTATTAGCAACCTTATAGAAACGTTTTGACGTTATTATTGAAACCATTTTTTAAATTCAAGTGGGGGATTGTTGGAACATTGGTGTGAAGTTGGAAGGAAATTAAAAGATTAAACACAAAGTAATAAGACTTTGAGCTAGTGTGATGTGAATTGAAAAAATAGAGAGTAAGGGTCCCACATAAAATAGAACACACACATTAGTAGTGTTTAAATTGCGGTATTTAATTTTAAATACTTGATATTGATAAAAATAATAGTAATTATTATTTTTATTCATGAATATCACTTCCCACAATTTTAGCATATGTTGGTTGTGATAAGGTTTGAGAATCCAACTGAATTTCTTATCTTTCCTTCATTCATATCCAATGAGTTTGTTTCCTCCACTTTTGTGGATTTGTTTCCTTTTGATCTTATCCACAAGTATTTTTGAACTGATTAGTGGTTAAGTTTCTTTTTGATCTTATCCATTAGAGTAACTGCTGCCACAATTTTCACTAAAACAGTTACAAAATCTCTATATAAATAGAGGACTCCACTCAGTTCAAAAAACACACCAAAGAGTTCTATTGAGTTGTCGATAACTCTTTCTCTCTTCTCCCACCAGCTTGTGTTAACGAGCTATTCTTCTCCTTATCTCCTTTTTCTGTCCCTTCGGATTTAAGAGTGTTCTTAAGACCTTAGTCTCTATTCGGTATAATGTCCCTTCGGAATAAAGAGTACTTTTAAGATCATAGTCCCTTTTTGAAATAATAATGTCCCGTCGGAATTAAGAATGATCTTAACGGTATATATAAATATTCTTTCGATATTTTTCTATTTTTGGAGAAGTTAAAAAGTTAGAACGGTGGTATCACCGTATTTGAGTGGTCTTAGCACCATATTGATGTTTTGGAGAGCTTAAAGGTTAGAATGGCGGTAACACCATATTTGAGTGGTCTTAGCACCATAATAGAGTGGTCACATTACCATATTAGAAAGTGGTTTCAGTATTAAAGAGTGGTCTTAGTATCATATTGAAGGTGTAAATCTCGAACAGTTTTCTACAGTGCAGTAGTTAACCGCACAGTTGTAGTTGGACTTGTTTTATCCTGGAGGCGACGTGGTTGATAGTCTGCCTTGCACAATTTTGGGCAGTGCCGCGAAACGTATTAAAGAGAGCGACCTGGTCGTGACTCAACCTAGTAACAACTTCGGTAGATAGTCCCTTGGAAAATAGAATTTGGAAACCCAAATACAACAGTTTGAAAATCCAAAAACAACAATATCATATCGTGGTGTGGTGTGAAACTAAAAAGGCAATCTTTTTATTCACATTGGAATGATATATGTTACATTTCATGCTTTTGTTGGTGATGACGTGTTCTGATTGAATCATCCTACACGTTGATAATTGGATAATTTTATGAGAATCTTTTGAATACGGAAAAGGAGTCGAGTCTAGTCGAATTTGTTTAAATTCGTTTTGATAAGAATTAGTTTAACTTAAAACTTACCTTAAATTCGATACAAACTTTTTTTAGTTTAAGTTCGACCCGTTAAAAGTCATGAACAACTCATTTTAACTTGTTAAGTTCACCTCATTTACACAAATCACATGATCCAAACGTCTTTTTTATTTATCATTTTTTTAGAATTTTGACCTTTTATTTTATTTCAAAAAATGTAAAGATTGGATTAAAATAAAAGTTATCCTAAATATAAAGTGTTTAGAAGATAGATATAAATAAAAAGTTCATACCTATATAAATTTTCATATGATTATAAAAAAAAACTAAAAACATAGTCGATTGCAAATACTCCAAAATAAAAATAGAAAATTCACCAAAATTAGTACAACTAATAGAGACAAAAACCAATATAAGTCCACAACTATAATTGAAAACTCTCTAAATACTCTTCCACTTTTAAACTCACACACACGCAATCCAACTCATGAACCAAATTAGTGTTCAACTGATTTGATTCATAAATCAAATTCAACGAATTAATTGTCAAGTCAAATTCTAAACTATGTTGGAATTGACCTAGTTCATTGTCAACTCTAAATCCTAGCAAAAGCTGATAGTCACATTTTGCAACACATGTTTATTATGCCTGCGAGTTTCTTGATTAAAAATATATATTATTATTGTGCTTGCAAAGACACTATGTCACTGCTTCCGGCTCCCCCACTTAGAATTCTATCATTAAGGTCAAAAATCTAGAATCCTGAAAAAAATTCAATCTCGAAGCTTCATCAACCAAAATTGTTTATGATAAACGTATCAACTCTAGTTCTCAAATGTCTTCATAGATGTCCCTCATTCAATAAATCTCAACACACACAAAAACAATAAGCATGAGGGGGGAGGTTAAGAAATTATGAATCTGGGGTGAAGATTGTTAGGTTAAAGTTAGAAAGAAAAGAATAAGCTTAACAATAGGTCTCATGGTTTTGCATTGATTTTCCTTTCTATGCACTACTATTCTTTTCGACTTTCATCACGGTAATTAAATTTGGGATATGGGTGTGGTGATTCTGGATGATTTTGTTCATGGGTTTTGAACTTAAATCTGGGATATCACTATAATTAAAAGTTGGTAGGTGAAGCTCTTAACAATGACGATTGTTTGGTTATTGAGAAAAAGAATATGAACTTTGGTTTTTAAGATTAATTAAATAAATAAATATCGTGTATGACATATAATAATAATTCCTTCAAATAATAATAATAAGCGTCATGCTAACCGGTGACACTTGTTAAGAATGTATAAAAAAGGAAGTTATAAATTGAAAAGGACAATTCTAATTTTTTATGGATTGTTTACACAATTTCCAAATGCAACAACTACTATATTTGCTTTTGTCCTAAGGCACAGGTTAACATTTTCTTAATAATATATGGATTGTTTACAAATTTCCAAATGCAACAACTACTATATTTGCTTTTGTTCTAAGGCACATGTTAACATTTTCTTAATAATATATGGATTGTTTACATAATTTCTAAATGCAACAACTACTATATTTGCTTCCTTAATCAGTGTCCCTAAGACACCGGTTAACATTTTCTTAATAATAATAATAATAATAATAATAAATTCCTTCAAAATAATAATTCTGGATGATTGTAGGGGGACAATGACTATTGTATGACACGACCAAAATGTTAAATATCGTGTACGCTTCCCTCTTGTATCAGCAAACCATCACCCATTAATACAACACCAACATTTTTGGATTCCAAATTCAAAGCAATACCTACAGTACCCTCTTCAAATTCGACTAATTCACCTGCCATTACTTCATCAAGACCATAAATACGAGCAATGCCGTCGCCTACTTGAAGTACAGTACCTGTATTTACAATTTTTACTTCGATATTATATTGCTCAATACGTTCACGGATAATTTTACTAATTTCATCTGCACGAATGGTTACCATGAAGATTTCTTAATTTGATTCTTTTTCGAAGAAAAACAAAAATAATGCCTATACTCACACACAAAGCCTTTGAGCTTATTGGAGTAGTTGGAAGCATCAAATTCAAATGGAAGTGAGTTTGGAGCTATGAGTCAAGTGATTGTGGAAGTGGGGAAAACTTGAGGGGCATCAAAGTTCATCAAATTCTTATGAGTTCATAAACGATTGAGGTCGGCTCCCTCTCCTATTCTTATGAGTTATGAGTTCTTTATATGAGATTAATAGATATTGTGATTAGTATGAGAAAATTAGGCTTTAATGAAAATTCTCATGTTAAATTAGCTTAATTCATAAATTAGCTTATTTGTGTAGCAGCAAGTTTTCATTACATAGAAATAATGATTACAAATTTGTGGCCATTATTTAGGAGTCAATATTATTAATAGTCATGCTGACCTTTTAACACACACAAATAGTATGGTTGAGGATGCAAAGAGGTCTTAATAATGCAAGAAAATATGTATATCATGCCATCACCAGAAGCTAAAAAAAAGAAAAAAAATAGGACGGAACAAAATATGTCTAGGAACAAGGAAACTTAGCCGAACTTTCCCTCCTATGTAGCAGAAACAATACTGTTGTTCTTCATACAGGAAAGGTAGAAGCTAGTGATATGATCAAACAAGATTGCATAAAACCTTGAATTGAATACATCAAATATACAGTTTTCCACATAGCCCAAATTAGAATCTCGGTTTATTTGAAATTAATACATCAAATATACAGTTTTCCATATAGCCAAAATTGAATAAAACCCTGAATTGTGTTCTAAACAATGGAGTATTGTGATATTCCTTTCTGCCGATCGGTGTAAACATCTCAAATATGTTTCTTATGTTGTTAGGAATGGTAGTACAGAGCAATCATACATCACTACTATCTAACCAGTTACCCCTCAAATGAAACCATGAGGTTATGTCAAAAAGGAATAGAAAAATCTGTTTTGCAAACAAAGAAAGAAAAAAAACAGTGTTTGTAGCAAGACACTCATCAGTTTCAACTATAGAGAAGAAATTTCTTTCACGTTTCTCTACAAAATTTGATTGCATCTTTAGCCTCTCCATGGGCCCGTGGCACCTTTTTCTTAGAGCCAAGTGGTAACTCTCGCCGCAAGATATTTGTTTTATCTAGCCAATGGTTCTTTATGATAGTATTTATTTTAGGTCGCTAATTCACCTTGTGCAGCAACTATGGTTACATGAATAGTTGATTGTTTCATTGAGAATAAGAGTGTTTCAATATTGTTGTTCAAATGTATATACAGATGGACGAAGAAGAGCCGCCACAGCCTCATGGATCATGCTTTAATAATCATTTGGATCATGCTTCGCAAGAAAATCCCCAAAATAAGGGGAGAGGAGGAAATATGAGCGGGCGATCAAGATCGAATTTGTGCAAATATTATGATAATTAGTTTATTTTGTTACTTTTTTATATTGTACAAATATTATTGAAATATTTATGATTTTATACGAAAACTATTTATGGATTGTACGAATATTATGATGATTTGTCGTTTAATTAATTTGTGTTTTATTAAATTTAAATTTAATTTCTTTAATTTATTTGTGTTTAATTAATTTTATTTTTTTAATTAAAACAAACAAGTGGGAAGAGATAAAAAAAACGTGTGAAATACATTACTGGCGGAAATTTTCCTCAATAATGCATATCTGCATAAACATTACTGAATGAATTTTCCTTCAATAATAGAGATGTAGTTCTGATAAAGCATTACTGAGGAATTTATTTTGTCACCAATCCGCCAGTACTACGTATTATTGAGGGATTTTTTTTGCATTACTGAGGGTTTAATTCGGCCAATAAAAAACAAAATTCTTGTAATGCAATGCAATTACTATTATATTTGCTTCCTTAATCAGTGCCCTGATGAGCATTTTCCTAATAATAATAATCAATTCCTTCAAAATAATAATTCTGGATGATTGCAGGGGAATAGTGACTATTGTATAACACAACCAAAATGTTAAATATCGTGTACGCTCCGACACTCAAAGCCTTTGAGCTTAGTGAAGACACGATAGATACTAGCGATATGTATGCTCTAAGGACCAATATGAATTTTTGTTGTTGTTGTTGTTGTTGTTATGGGACCAATATAAACTCTAAAATTTTGATATATTAAAATTTTAGTTAAGTCAAAAAAAAAAAAAATAGGATAATCAAAGTCTATCAATTTAGGTCACCCATCAAACTGTATAGTGTTAGACGTAAGAAGATATATTGAGGAAAAAAAACTCAAATTCCACGTGGAATAAATGTAATGTTCGAAATGAATTTTTAAAAGTTGTATATCTTATCATACAAGCCGGCTTAATAATAATGAGTTGGTCTTAATATAAAATTTAAACAATAATCTCATTCGAGATGTGTCAGACACTAAATATAAATACTTCTAACTCCTTTTAATCGAGATTCGCACTTTGTTTCATCTTATTGCGGAAGCATAAATTGTTTTAAGTTAAACTCAACTCCATCGGCGGCAGTAACAAGTAAAGACCCATTTGATGTGATACGATCCTTTTTTCTGATGGAGATGTGAAGTAACTCCATCTTGTTGATTTTTTATTAATATTTTGCTAAGATATCAAGTAGGTCCAATCATTAATCATGACATGATTGAGCTGAGTTTTTCTTCCACAAAAATGAATGCAACTCAAAATATTTGGTTAGATATCTTGAATTAAACCAAGGCAACTTGTATGAGCATATGCATAAACACATAAGTACGACCTCTAGCTTGTGGTAGGTTTTGTAATTACACCTTCTTTTTTTGTTAGCTTTCGAGAAGCTCTAGTTTTCGTTTTCACCTTGATAGCATACTGTACTATATGATAGCGTATCTATTGCAAGATCTCGTAATCTCATCTGTTATTGAATCAAGCTTAACTATTTGTGTTTGCATGAGATGCTAGCTATGTGGTATTGCTGGCATTTGGCCCCATGTTTGATCGTGGTTTATTCCAGTTTTATACTTTCGAGCTGCAGATTAGAAAGGGGACCAACAATGTGTGATATATATTGTTTATAAACGTGGATACATGTGATATTTGTGTGGAGTATAAGTACGTTCATAGTACTGGTCGGCGAAGAGTTTGACAAATTTGTGGAGTGATTTGAGAGTGGCTGAGTTGGGATGGGAAAGGGCCAAAAGGCTGTTGCGTCTTTAAAAAACTGATTAATTAAGTGCTTCACAATGAGCCCAAAACTCGTTTAACATGTGAGTGTAGGGTTAATAATTAGAGATTGCTCTTTAGGTACCTAATAATTGTTCATATGTATCAAAAACACGTTAAATGGTAGTTAATTGTCGTTCGACATTTTTTAATTTTAAATCATTTAAAAAATATCGAACGACAATTAACCACCTTTCGACGTCAAACAATAATTAACTACCTTTCGGTCTTTATTTAGGGTGCTAAAGAGATAATTGCCTTGATAATTTGACAACTATATGATGTCTACTGATTTGGCCCATAAAATGGAGTCCACAGATACTACGTCGACGTAGATGAAAGCTAGCTCACATCATTACATAGGAGGAGACTGGCTCAGGACAAACAAAAGAAGATATGAATTGTACTCTAGCTCACTTCACTAACATAAATCTTTTCGGTTAAGTTTAAAAAAAATATATTGAATTGTCCTCCCAAAATAAATCATCTAATTTGATTATGTGTATTATTCACATAATATGATTTGATCAAATTTTTCTAATATTATATAAAGATAATTTGTAACATATATGATATTGAATTTGTCTCGATGAATATTTTCAAATATCAAATTTTTATAATTTTTACTAATACATAATTAAATATATTTAAGATCAAAGATGTGCAATGACATGTGTGAAACAATCAACTATGTCACTTATTTTCGAGCGGAGGAAGTATAACAAATTAGGATTTTTTTCACTAAAAGAAAGGATTTTGTTTACAAAAAGAGTGAATTACTTGATTGATTGATATCATGTATAGATTACAATAATTTGTAACAAATTAGGAGTGACCCTTCAAAACAAATGGGGCTGGTATAAAGGGGTTGCCACTAAAGCAAGGGTTTTAAGCCCCAAATTTTTTAGTCTCGTGTAAAGCCTCACAATTTTTTAGCTTTGAATATATTTCCATAAGTCAAATTTTGTAAACATGTTTACATCAATTTTCACTTGATCGTTTACTCATTTTATAGGAGTCATGTTTTTTAAAATACCTTTCAAATTAAATCAACTTTTCCTATTTCTGAAAATCGATTTTATCAAACTGTGCTAAACAATGCTATTTTCACTCTAATAAAACGATTTCCTTTGTTGGAAAGTTGATTTCTGTCGGTCTAATTTCAAATTAAATAAAAAAACAGAGTTTGATACAAATTTTTTTACAAATTTTGAATCCAAATTTGAATTTAAAAACCCTATCTTCCGAAACAATAACTCAATCTATATAAATGGATTCTAATTCAAATTTTTGTTTACCTGAAATCATAATTAAAACAAATAAATTGAACCAAAAAATTACAAACACTCATCCATTAAGGTTTTAAAATTCAACTGATTTTGAATTCATTTGTGTTGCAAATCACCCCAACTTGGGAAGCATGACGTCATTTTTTAATTCATTTGTTGTTACATACAAGACCTTGTTTACTGGATTAAGTTCCATAACACGCACCTTAGACTGGGCGGTAGTTCAAGACACCATTTTTTTAGGGGCATTAAAATTATTATTTTTATTTAGTATTTTCTTCGTTCCTTTTTAAGTGTCGTTTTAAAATATTAACATCAAATTAGCGAAATGTATTTTTGCACATTTTCTTCCTATTATACCCTCATTTTAATCCACTAATATATTGCTATTTTTTTACACATATTTTCTCTTTCCAATAAATTTAATATGTTATCTTTCTCTTGTAACAAACAATTGTTAGTTACTATCTTTTTCTCCAACAAATTCCTAATTTTTTGCACACTCTCTCCCTCTCTCATAACAAACAATTGCCAATTTTCTAAATATTGTGCATATCTCTTTAATTATTTTAAGTCAATATAAAAGTTATTCAAACTTCACATTAATCAAAAACTAAGAAAAATGAGTCTTCAACTATTTCTCCCTCTTCACCTCCTATCAGAAGTTCCAATGAGTCTTCCACTCTTTCTTCCTTTTGAACAGTCATGGAGTCTTTTATTTTTTCTCTCAAATCTGTTATTTTACTTTGCAATTGAAATTTTTAACAATTACTACTCATCTTATTTATAGAATTTTAACTATTCATGAAACCATTATTATAGGTAACAAAATTTTGTTTAAATTTTAAGATAACAAGAAACAAACTTTGTTTTAAAAAAAAACTTTAGTTTTCCAAATATATAAGATTAATTAGTTTTATTGAAAAGGATAAGAGTAATTGACAAATGGTATAATTGACAAATCGCACCCTTAAAATATCAAAATGACAGTTAAATAGGAACGCTAAATTCGCACTCAAACGGCACTCAAAAAGGAACAGATGGAGTAGTTAATACTATATTGATATATTTTGTAAAAAAATTTATGGGCACCAAAATTATTATTTTTATTTAGTAGTTAATACATATTGATATATTTTGTAAAAAAACACTATATTGATATATTTCTTTTTAACTCGCTTTAATTTAATTCTGTTGAAAATATATTTTTAGAGAACCTTTATTATGAATTAATCTTTTGTAATAAAAAATACATGAAGAAAGACATTCAAATATTTTTTTTTTTGAAAAAGACATTTGAATAATTAAAAGGTACAATTTTATTGATGAATTCAAAACACCAAAATTTGTAAGACCAATCTTAATTAAGGCGCATGTTAGTAATGTATCGAGTGATGAAGTGATCCTACATGAGATCAAGTAAATCCAAAAAATTGGACCATTTCTCAATTTGTGCAAAACATGAAGTGATGAAGTGATCCTACATATTAATAGGATTCAATGAACAAATTTTGAAATTTGAACAAAACCCTGATTTAAATGGGAAGGACAAATCTTGCTATAAATACAAATACTAATAAGGTAATGATTTTTAATTATTAGATGGTATGCGTGTTAGTTGAAATTAAATTTTGTTCTATGCCTCAATTTTATCTTGATAAAAAACAAAACGATATTCATTCATTCAAACTGATCTCAATTTTATTTTGATAAAAAAACAAAATGATATTCATTCATTCAAACTAATATAGTACATCAGTCAACATCACTAAGAACTTTAAAGACAAACCTACCAGACAAACTCACATAATCTAAGTTAATAACATACAACAAAAAAATGCCTACAAATAATATGATAAAACTATAGTTACTAGAATACACATGCCTCGGAGTAAGCAACATTGATGTTCAAATCATTGATTGAATAGTTGATCTTTCAATACAAATACAACGACTGGACGGAAAATCAAAACAACGCCGCACAAAACGGCAAACAACAAAACGTCGCACTGGGTCGACGAAATTGGGAAGAAAAAAACCTAGGTCTATGTGAAATCACTTTATCTAAACTTAAATAAAGAGAAAAGGATGGTGAGGGGTGAGTTCGGGTCAGAAAATGACCCAGAACCACACTCTCAATGAAGAAAATTGAAGACAAAACCTAGAGAGATAAAATTAGGGCCGACTTGTTATGTTTCAAAATAATTGTCACTTTAAAATATCAATTCAATATTTATTATTT
This sequence comes from Medicago ruthenica, assembly GCA_018208015.1. Classification (NCBI taxonomy): domain Eukaryota; kingdom Viridiplantae; phylum Streptophyta; class Magnoliopsida; order Fabales; family Fabaceae; genus Medicago; species Medicago ruthenica. The sequence continues at coordinate 94,900,027 of CM031374.1, forward strand.
TTCCTATTAATATACTATTGTTTATTGAAGTTTACCTCACTTAACTCCTACCCCTACTTGACTAACTATAATCAATAAGATTGTTTTAGTAAACATAATACTAATTTTACTATTGAAATTAACTAAATTAATCATTTTATTAAAAATCACACACAACTCAAAAACAACAATTTATTGAGATAGAGGGAGAAATATAAATACCGGTCAATAACGTAATGGCTATGTGTAGTAGAAGGCTCATTAATTGCAAAATGCATCGTAGAAGAGAGAAGAGTTAATCTAACGGCTCACATCAATTCATTAAGTGCTCACATGCTTGATCAAATGACCTACATTTTAATTTTAGAAATAATTTATTCTTTCTTCTCTTGGTTAATTACTTTCTGAAAATTCTCTCATTCTAAATCTCTTCTTCAAAAAAAAAAAAACTCTTATTATTATGGCTCCCTTGCACATGCTTCATTCTTATTTCATTACTCCAAAAACCCTTATTAGTAATTTGTGTGGTTCTTCCAAAACCTAATTGCCGGTTTGTTTTTACTATACCATTATTTTTTGCTTCACTTCCTTAGCTATTCACCATCACAATAAAGATCTTCCCCTACACCACTTCCATGCCACTTTTATGAAGAAGAAAAGTCACATAACAATGGAAAGTTCAAAATCAAATGCCAAAGAAGATAGTCATAACATAGAGGATATAGAGGTATTATAAATTAATTATTAAATTACATTAATTTCAAGCGTGAGCTGAAAAGTGTATACGTGATTCATTATGCATTAAAGATTTTGAGGAAGATTGGCTCCAAATTATGGTTAAATATGATTTGGAAAAAAATGAATGGCTCCAAAGTTTGTATAATATTAGAGAGTCATGGATTCCTATTTATAATATGAAGTCCTTTTTCGCTGGGATGAATACAACACAGAGGACTGGGAACATAAATTCATTTTTGTCTCTTTTGAGCCGACTTTTTCTATTTCCAAAAGTACCATCAACTTTCAATACAAATAGCACATATAACAAATAGATAAAAGTAAATTCAAATATTAAAATAAAAGTGTAGCAAACACGATACAAGTATATATATGTCCAATTTTTTTCTTTTATCATTTAAAAAGTGTAACAAACTAGATGAGTATATTTATACTTACTTTTTCATTATCTCAATTATACCCTTAAACAAAATTTTCTATAATAAAGATCGTTGTTGGTATCATTAAAAAAATAAGAATTTAGATTATATTTTTTTTGTTACACTCTTGATGTCATTGAAATAGATAATCATTGTTAATTTGGTTTGTTATAATTTGAAAGCAACAAACATTTATATTTTTAGTTTTAATCAAAATCAAAATTTCATAAAAAAAAAAAAAAACACCGTTCATAATTTTCAAACGTTAACACAATAAAAAGAGCGGAACGACGGGCATGTGAGTGCCCCGCAATCCACATATAGAAAAAGACGGACACTCACGTGCACGTCTTTCCGCTCTTTTTATTGCGCTAACACACGTGTAGATTATCAACGATATTTCACAGAAATTTACGTGTAAATTACAAAGGATATTATATATATATATTGTTGGAACAAAATGTATGAACAACTCTCTTTTGGGTTTTGATGATAACAAAGTGTTAAAAAGAAAATTGGAATTGCTAATGTTTGATTCTAAGTGTGCAGAACCATGTACTTAAAGTTTGGTAATTAACATTGGTTATGGAAGAACAAGCTGAGACCAAGAAGGAAAGTAAGAAGCCTGTGTTGCAAGTATGAAGCAAAACTGTGTCTGAAGCAGCTACTGAAGGCAGCTTCTGCAGGTGCGTCTGAAGACAGCGTCTGAAGAAGTGCTTCTGAACAGTGCGTCTGAAGGTCAACGAAAGTCAACGTCTGAAGATTGCGTCTGAAGGTCAACAAAAGTCAGCGTCTGAACAGTGCGTCTGAAGGGAGCGTCTGATGAACAGTGCTTCTGAAGGGTGCGTCTGAAGAGAGCTTCTGATGAACAGTTCCTGAAGAAGCTTCTGAAGTCTGACTTTTTTTAAGGAAAAGCAGCTGTCACTGTCAACAGTAAAGCTTGAACAGTCATAACAGCTCAATGGAACAATTGCCTCCTTCGAAGAAACATTCTCAAGCTTTTAAGGAAACAATTTGAAAAACGTTATGCTCTGTTTTCTGTGCACACACCAGAACAGAATGTATGCTGGACAAAGCTTCATTTGCAACGGCTCTATTAGATGACATGGCTCTTCTACAACAGCTCTTTAATTCCTCTATAAAGGATTGAAGATTTGAAGAAGAAATCTAAGACTCTGTCCCAGAAAAATCAGAACTGCAATACTCTGTTTTACGTATCAGTCATCAAATAACTTAGGAATTCTTACAAACCTTTTTATCTTAGAATTCCTTTAGTGTAGAGTCTTAAACCTGAGTTGTATTTTGTGAACACCACTGATTGTATATCAAGTGTTCAACTCAAACTGTTTTATGTTGTAAAATCTGTTTGAACCCAAAGTCTCTAGCCTGCGTGTTTGAGCAACCAGAAGTCTCATAACTTTGTGTCTTGAGCAACTAGAAGTCTCTTGACTGTGTGTCTTGAGCAGGGAAGTCTCTTAACTTTGTGTTTTGAGCATAGAAGTCTCTTAACTTTGTGTTTTGAGCATAGAAGTCTCTTGCTAGGTGCTTGAGCATTGGAAGTCTCTTAGCTTTGTGCTTTGAGCATTTGTAATCAGTTGATTATATTTAAAATCCCTTGTAAGTGACAAGGGGACTAGACTACTTCCGGTTTGTGGAAGGAACTATTATAAAAACCATTGTGTCTCTCTTTCCCTCTCTCTTTACTCTTACCCGCTGCGAAACAAACTCTGAAAATAGGTTCAGAACTGATCTATATCAGAATCTGAACTTAACATAAGTTTTTGAGAAAGGAAAACAGCCCACACAATTCAACCCCCCCTTCTTGTGTGTTTTTCTCACCTTCAGTTGGTTTCAGAGCCCCTGGTTCTGATATTTAATCACTTAACAGTGAGTCAGTATTGATCCTAAGAAAAACATGGCTTCTGGTGATTCTGGTGAATCTACATCCAGAAGTGGCGGTGGTGGCTATGGTACAGTTCACAAGCAATCTCACTCACACAATAAACCTCCTATGTTTACTGGTGATGCTGAGAAATTCTCCTGGTGGAAAAGCAAAATGTATAGCCACATTATTGGAATTGATGACTCCTTATGGGATATCATAGAAGATGGAATATCTATTCCAGTTGATGAAGAAGGAGTGGCTATTAACAGAAGAGATATGTCTGATGCTGAAAGGAAGATCTACAGAAAACATCACAATGTAAGAGGTATCATTGTGGACTCTTTACCCCACAATGAGTATCTTAAGCTGAGTGATAAATCAACAACAAAAGCCATCTTCTCCTCTCTATGCTCTAACTATGAAGGAAATAAAAAGGTTAGAGAAGCAAAGGCAAACCTTCTAGTTCAGCAGTATGAGCTGTTCAGAATGCAGGAGGATGAAAATATTGAGACTATGTTCTCAAGATTTCAGACTCTAGTTTCTGGACTTCAGATTCTGAAGAAAAGCTATTCTACTGCTGATCATGTGAACAAAATCCTCAGAAGTCTGCCATCTAAATGGAGACCTAAGGTGACTGCTATTGAGGAAGCTAAAAATTTAAATACTCTAAGTATTGAAGATCTTATAAGCTCTCTCAAGGTGCATGAACTAGGACTCAATGAAGATGAACCTGTTAGAAAATCTGAGTCTATAGAACTTAAATCCATAGGAAAGTTTTCAAGAGCTCTAAAAGCTTCAGAATCTGATGAAGAATTTCCTGAGGGAAGTTCTGAAGAGGATTCAGAAGCTGAGGAGCTAGAAATGCTTTCCAAAAGAATTAAGTTCTTGCTGCAAAGACAAGAGAAATCTTCTAACAGGAGCAACAACTTCAAAGGATCAGGTTCCAGCTCAAAATCAAGCAACCTCAAAGACAGATTCAAGAAAAGTCTTATGGCTACTTGGAATAATCTTGACCAAGAATCAGATTCTGAGAATGAAGATGAAGAAGAAGCTAACCTGGCTTTGATAGCAACAGTATCATCTGATGAGGAATCTGGATCAGAATCTGACAAGGAAAATGAAGAAGAAGCCAATTTGGATTTGGTTGCAAATGTATCTTCTGATGAAGAATCAGGTTCAGACTCTGAAGATGAGGTATATTCTGAACTCACTCATTCTGAACTGATTGATACAGTTAAGGAATTTACGAACCACCTCAGAAGCAAGTTAAATCAATTTAAATCTTTAAGAAAGAAAAATAACTTGCTGGCTGATGAGAATCTTCAACTTCAGAATCATATCAATGATATTGATGAAGAAGTTAAAGAGCTCAGAGAAAGGGTTCATAAGAAACCTGATGAAGTTCCTAGTAAACATGAAATTGCTCTTCAGGATTTTATCTTAACTGAAATCAACAGAAGCAAAGTTGCTTCTATGATTTATAATATCAGCAGAAACAAAGGAGACGGAATTGGTTTCAAAAATGATTCATTTAATTTTTCAAATGAAACAAACCTTCCATCCTGTTCTGAAGATAGTATAAAAGGCACTAAGGTATGTTTTGTACCTGCATCTGACAATTCTGAGAAACAGAATTTAGCATAAACTGAGACTGCTGAGTCTGAAGTTCTGAACTGCTCAGAATCTAAAACTTCTAAACCTAAGGGAAAGATGAAGGAAGAATTTAAAACTTTGCCAAAGTCTAAACCAAAAGGTTCTAAGTCTAAGACCTTGAGGAAAACAGACTTTAAATCTGAAAAGGTTCAAAGTCTGAAGAGTTCAGAACCTAAGACAAGCAAGTCTCAGAATCTGGAAAATTCAGACTCAAATTTTCAAAAGGTTGTGTTTAATAAACCAGTTTATACAAAACCTTTTCAAAACCAGATTGTCAGGCAAAGCAAACAAAAGAAAGCCAATCTGTCATCTGTTTCTGATTGTATTAAGAAAGGTCAAACTGAAGTTTTCCTTGTGTCAGGAGCTAGCAAAACTGAAGTTCTTAACAAATCAGAACCTTTTACTTCTGAATCCAGGATTCTGAACAAATCAGAATCAAAGACTCTTAAGTCCAAAGTTCTGAAGAAATCAGAACCAAAGTGTTCAATGGGTCAGACTCTAAACAACTTAGAACCAAAGACCTTCAAGTCTCAGGTTTTGAAGAAATCTGGGTCAAGACCATTGAGAACTCAGGCTCTGAAAAACTCAGTTTCTAAAACTAAGACTTATTCAAGATTAAAGGATTCATATCCAAAGTATCTGAACAAGTCTGAGTGTTATAACTCCAGACATAAGGTGCAACAAAAGACTAAACCTTTCAAGACTAACACTAGAGGACCCATATGGGTACCCAAGTCAGAAATCATTTCTGTTGCAGATATGATTAAATGCCAAAGAAAAGGTGAAGTCTTTGTGCCTGGACAGTGGCTGCTGGCATTGCATGGCAGAAGACAAGTCTACGTTCCAAACGCTGATCATGAAAGAGGGAGGAACTGTGGAATCTGGAGGAAACCACAAAGACTGGGTCATTAAGAGCTCTGCAGAAGCTGTTCCTTCTCCTAAAGCCAATCAAGAACATTGTTGGAACAAAAATGGGTGTTCAGCAACAAACTAAATGAACAAGGAGAGGTAAATCAGAAGCTCTACAGAGGTATGATTGTTCTCTGTTATACTTAATAGATTCTACATCAGTTGGAAATATATCAGATTCATGAAAACACCATAACCTTCTTTGTGATAACACTGCTGTAATCTGTTTGTCTAAAAATTCCAATTCTACATTCAAGAGCCAAGCATTTTTGAACTTAAACTTCATTTTATTAGAGATTATGTTCAGAAGGGTGTTTTGAATTTTCAATTCATTGATTCTGATTATCAATCATCAATGGGCTGATATATTTACAAAACTCCTCATTTTAGACAGATTTTATTTTATTAAAAAGAATCTGAACTTGCATTTCATCTCTTGAAAAATATGCTTGACTCTGAATAGAAACTGAGATTCTAAAGTTCATCTGAAGCTAAGACTTATCAGTCACTCACTTTGAGAGTCTGAAGAAAGTTAAGCCTCTGAAAAACTTCAGAGTCTGAGTTTCAGAATCTGAATTTCTGACTTCTGAATCTGCATAGTTATCTAACTTTTGGTCAGAATCTGATAAGTTACAACTCTGGGCAATGATGAATTAAGCTTTGAAAGTTGTACTTTGTCCCTCCTAAAGTCATCAATGTACAAATGTGTTTTTCTGTTTTCAGTCCTGAAATGTTTTAACAAAAACACAGATACACTTTCATATTTTCATCATACATGTTCAATTTGATATCAGACATGTTCAGTTTTTCAGACCCTTTTTCAAAAACTCTGATAAGTTTTGTCTGAAAGAGTTCAGTAGCACTGAACTAAATGCTCTGTTTTTCAGTTTTCTAAAAGAGTTCAGTGGTACTGAACAAAAATGATATGTTTTCAGTTTCCTAAAACCAGTTAAGTGGTACTGAACAATACTGGACAGATTGTACTGAACAAAAATGCTCTGAACATTTTTATCTCACATTTTAAACTCTCTTGTTTCTTAAAATTCTGAAAATTTTCTTTTTGTTGATGACAAAAGGGGGAGTAAAAGTAAACAAGTATTAAGGCTCTGAGCTCAGAACATAAGTTAATTTCTGATTAAAATTAACTTATGAGAACAGTTTATTATCTCTTAGCCTCTGATTTAATTTTTGTGAGATACAATACTCTTTATTGAATACATTACTCTTTATTGAGTTGAATTGAATTTAAATAACTTGGATAAAACTCAAGGGGAGCTTACAAACCTCACCTTGTGAATTATCAGACTTAGGGGGAGCTTACAAACCTCATACCCTGAAGTCAGCTTGTTATTTATAATTCTGAGTGATAATTTCACCTTATTGTTTTAAGTTGAATTTAATTAACTTGGATAAGAATCAAGGGGAGCTTGCAAACCTCACCTTGCGGATTATCAGACTTAGGGGGAGCTTACAAACATCATCCTGAAGTCAACTTGTTAATTAAAGTTAACAACAATTCTGAAATTCTCACCTTTTTTGATCTAAACTGAATTTAATTAACCTGGATCAGACTCAGGGGGAGCTTGCAAACCTCACACCCTGCAGTCAACTTGTTAATTAAATTAACAACAATTTTCTATTAATACTTGTGTTTGTCATCATCAAAAAGGGGGAGATTGTTGGAACAAAATGTATGAACAACTCTCTTTTGGGTTTTGATGATAACAAAGTGTTAAAAAGAAAATTGGAATTGTTAATGTTTGATTCTAAGTGTGCAGAACCATGTACTTAAAGTTTGGTAATTAACATTGGTTATGGAAGAACAAGCTGAGAGCAAGAAGGAAAGCAAGAAGCCTGTGTTGCAAGTATGAAGCAAAACTGTGTCTGAAGCAGCTACTGAAGGCAGCGTCTGAAGACTGCGTCTGAAGAAGTGCTTCTGAACAGTGCGTCTGAAGGTCAACGAAAGTCAACGTCTGAAGATCAACAAAAGTCAGCGTCTGAACAGTGCGTCTGAAGGGAGCGTCTGATGAACAGTGCTTCTGAAGGGTGCGTCTGAAGAGAGCTTCTAATGAACAGTTCCTGAAGAAGCTTCTGAAGTCTGACTTTTTTTAAGGAAAAGCAGCTGTCACTGTCAACAGTAAAGCCTGAACAGTCAGAACAACTCAATGGAATAATTGCCTCCTTCGAAGAAACATTCTCCAACTTTTAAGGAAACAATTTGAAAAACGTTATGCTCTGTTTTCTGTGCACACACCAGAACAGAATGTATGCTGGACAAAGCTTCATTTGCAACGGCTCTATTTGATGACATGACTCTTCTACTACAGCTCTTTAATTCCTCTATAAAGGATTGAAGATTTGAAGAAGAAAGCTAAGACTCTGTCCCAAAAAAATCAGAACTGCAATACTCTGTTTTACGTATCAGTCATCAAATAACTTAGGAATTCTTACAAACCTTTTTATCTTAGAATTCCTTAAGTGTAGAGTCTTAAACCTGAGTTGTATTTTGTGAACACCACTGATTGTATATCAAGTGTTCAACTCAAACTGTTTTATGTTGTAAAATCTGTTTGAACCCAAAGTCTCTAGCCTGCGTGTTTGAGCAACCAGAAGTCTCATAACTTTGTGTATTGAGCAACTAGAAGTCTCTTGACTGTGTGTCTTGAGCAGGGAAGTCTCTTAACTTTGTGTTTTGAGCATTTGTAATCAGTTGATTATAGTTAAAATCCTTTGTAAGTGACAGGGGGACTAGACTACTTCCGGTTTGTGGAAGGAACTAGTATAAAAACCATTGTGTCTCTCTTTCTCTCTCTTTACTCTTACCCGCTGCGAAACAAACTCTGAAAATAGGTTCAGAACTGATCTATATCAGAATCTGAACTTAACATAAGTTTTTGAGAAAGGAAAAACAGCCCACACAATTCAACCCCCCCTTCCTGTGTGTTTTTCTCACCTTCATATATTATATTAAAATTATAAGTATAGATATATATGTTTATATTTGTGACTTTCAAATGTAACAAACTCAACAAACCATATTTATCTTTTTCAATGACAACAATAATATAACAAATATAATAAAATTTCTTTTTTAATAACACCAACAATATAGCATTATTAGAAGAAAATTTGCTTAAGGGTACAATTGGAATAACAAAAAAGTCAGCCCAAAAACCTCCCAAAAGGGGCTATTTTCTTATATATACTAGCGAAAAGACGAGCACTCACGTAGCGATGACCATTGGATCCAGGCCCGATGGACACCCGCAAAAACTACCCACAATGGGTAGGGTAAAACCCCGCTTTCATGGGTCCGAGTAATTACCAACAAATTTAAATGGGTATGAGCTCGGGTATGTGCACTACACTACCCAACCCCGCAACCCACACATACGTATTTTTATAATATGATAAATAATTTATTTATTCTTTACTCTACAATTAATTTATTTATTTAGTTATTTAAGCCTAAATCTCAGCTTAAAAACTACTTAATTTATTTGAATTTTTTTGGATCATAGTTTTATTTCAATTGTGATGTTTTTTATTGTCTTTTCATAGTTAACATGCGGGTATGGGCAATTAGGTGCCTAGAGGATATGGAGAAGAGCACTAAAGTTGTTGCCCACGAGGGTACGGACACGGGTACAAACATTTTTTATAAACGCGAGTATGGGGAGGGTACTATAGTACCTTACCCATGGGGTACCCATTGTCATCCCTACATTCACGCCTGTCTTTCCGCTCTTTTTTATTGCGTTAGCGTTTGAAAATTATGAACGGTGTTATTTTTATGAAATTTTGATTTTGATTAAAACTAAAAATATAAATGTTTGTTGCTTTCAAATTCTAACAAACCAAACTAATCATGATTATCTATTTTAATGACACCAACAATATAACAACTTTTAAAAAAATATATCATCTAAATTGTTATTTTTTAATGACACCAACAACAATCTTTTATAGAAAAAGTTGTTTAAGGGTATAATTGTGAGAATGAAAAAGTACGTATAGATATACGCATCTAGTTTGTTACACTTTTTAGAAGATAAAGAAAAAAAATTAACATATATATACTCATATCGTGTTCGTTACGTTTTTATTTTAATATTTGAATTTACTCTTATCTATTTGTTATATGTGTTATTTGTATTGAAAGTCAAAGGTAATTTTGAAAAGAAAAAAATCAACCCAAAATAGGCAAAACATGTTATTTTCTTTATATATAATATAGATTTAAACTCTATTTTAAGTACAATAAGAGGACCGAAATTAAATTTAAGCATATAATAATTATTTTTAAATAAATTGGGTAAGTGCAAATTTTTATAATTTTTTTTAACAAATCAAAATGGTATATATTATTACTGAAAACTATTTTTTGAACAAGTAAATTTTTGTAAATTAAATTGACACTAATAACCACTTTAGTAAAATCTTTAAATGGAATTTTGTAATTTGAAATTAAAAGGCTAAACTTTTACCAATGAGCTAACACCTCCAAGCGTGTAAAAATTTATTATACGTAAGTATAATAATTATACTGACAAAATTACTCCAGAAGTTCTTTATCTTATTTATTTGTAACAATTGAGTGCTTTATTTTTTTTGTCTCATTTAAATCCTCTATCTTTTGAAATGTTTGCAAGTTAGTAATTTTTTTTATTTTCATTAAAAAAACAATGATGAGGATTGCCACATATGATTATTAAGGTTGGTGTTTTATAGGTTTTGATTTGAGACACCTGGACTTCGTGCTTTGATTTGGATTTTATGGGTTTGATGAAAAAGACGACGATGATGAACATATCAAGAAGATGAATATTTGTTTCTTTCTAAGTTTTTTTAACCATAAAAAATATTTATAGTTAAAATCATTACTAATAGTTATACGTGACAAGCCACCTCAACATTTTTTTAATAAAAAAAATGAAGAAATGACTGATTTTTACACGTTTTAAGAGATAAATGATTTGAACGGGACAAAAAAAAAAGATAAAAGACTTGAGTGTTACAAATAAATAAGATAAAAGATTTAAACAAGTCAAAAATAAAATAAAAGACTCAACTGTTTTTTTTGTTACAAAAGACTCAACTGTTACAATACTCATGGAGTAATTTTGCCAATTATATTTTACCTAAAAATCATACAAGCATACCTTGAACCCGAGAAGTTATGGGTTCGAGGTCCGCTGATGATTTTGAAGAAATGTAAATATAAATATCTTTATAAGTGTTTTTTAAGTTCGAAGGTCTTCACAACTTTGTATTAGAACAACATCCTCTAACCTTAAATTTGCGTAACAAAAAAAAATACTTTAACATATAAGTCATATAAATAACTACACATTAAAAATATTTTAAAGCAGAAATTGCATCGGTAAATGTAATATAATATTATCTCTGTCCCTAATTATAAGACCCTTTTGAGAAAAAAATTTGTCTATTTTTATAAGACCCTTTTGGTATTTTCAATTACATTAATTATTTCTTTACCAACATACCCTTATTTATTTTGCATCATTTTCTTAAGTCAACAATAAATATTATGTTAAAAACATAAACTAACTCTCTCTCTTAAGGATAAAATTGAAAAAACAATAGTAATTATATACAAATTTAATACTACTACCAACTTTCTTAATTTCTGTAATTTTGGTAAAAGGGTCCTATATTTAGGGACGAAGGTAATAAGATTTATGAAAACAAATAGATGCTTTAAACATTAAAGTATTTTTGTATATTCATAATTTTTTTCTGTTAATTTGTGGCTTTTTTTTTACAGAATTTTAATTTGTGGCTGTCAAAGCTATAATTATACATTAAAAATATTTTAAAGCAGAATTGTTTCTTTTAATAAGATTTATAAAAATAAATAATTGTTTTTAAGTTTGTCCTCTATTGTTTTGTCTTGTGTTGTGTTGTTCTGTCCCGTAAATACTGTTTAACAATTCCTCCGTCCCTTTTTACAGGAATAGTTTACAAAAATCACGGGTATTAAGAAAAGTTGTTGAAGTAATAAAGTTGTCTCAAATGTGTGTGATTATTACTAGATTACCCTTACTTAAATACTCCCTCCAGTCCTTATTATAAGAAGAAAATTAAAAAAACATCAAAACCAATACACTCATTAATTAGTGTAACTTTTTGAATATTTTTACAAATGTATTAAATACATTTTAAATTGTGAAGCATTAAATACACCCACTAATTTTAAAATGACAAACATTAAATAAGGGGTATAAAAGTCTTTTAAACAATAACTACACCTTAAAAGTTGTGATATTTTCTTATAAATAGGACCAAGAATTTTTTTGAAAATTTTCTTATATATAGGACCGGAGGGAGTATATATTTAAAGTTAACTTTTCATATACCAAGACAAATTGATAATATTAATAAAGAGTATATTTGGAAAAAGAGTAATCAATGTATCTAAAAATTTGTATATAATCTTATATTTAGGGACAAAACTTTTTTGTAAACTACTCCTATAAAAAGGGACGGATGAAATATCTTTGGCGTAAAAAAGAATATGATGGCATTATTAACATAATACTCCCTCCGTCCCAAATTGTATGACGTTTTGGACATTTCATACGTATTAAGAAATATAATTAATTTTATGTGGGAAAGAGATATGAGTTGTTTTACAAAATTGTCCTTAATAAATGGTATGAGAAAGATAAATTAAAGAATTGAAAGAAGAGAGAGTAATAAATAGTTAAGGATATAATAGAAAAAGTAACATTAATGTTTCATTGGTATTGTAAAACGACATATAATTTGAGACAAATTTTTTTACCAAAACGACGTAAAATTTGGGACTGAGGGAGTAATTTTTTTGACAGAAGAATAGCTGGTTACAGAAAAAATGAATTTAAAAATATATTAATTGAAGATGAGAAGCTTAGTCTGTGATGAGTAGATGCATCGTCAGGACGCGGCAAGTTCCTTCTATTCTTCAATCCTCAATAACTAAGTCAAATCAAATTCCATTTCCACGTATTGCTGACTCATGCTTATCATTTTTCATAATTATTAGTCATTACTATTAATTACTATCCATATTGTAAATTGATTTGGAAGGAAAAAGGTAACAACCGTACTATATTTGGATATATGCACGGTTTCAACTTTTGTCTCTCCATAGGACTATATATACCCCCTTGTTATCAACACTCATATTCCATAGTCATTTCACTCATCTTTTTTATTTTCTTTTAAGGAGAAAATGACCATACTTGTTGAGCATGTGGACTTTGGTAATGATTCATTTTTGTTTTTATTTATTTTATTGCTTCCAGTATAGCATAAAAGTCCCATCATATAACAAGCCAAATTATTACAGGGTCCCAATTTGATGATAAAAATGTGCATTCTGAAGACATCAATGACCTTGTTCTTGATGGTGGATTTCCTCAACCAAAAAATGCTTCTCAGAATGCATTTTTCGCCCCAGAAATCAATTCATTTGGCCATTCCTTCAGGTTGATTCCAATTCCATTTCATTGTTTTATTTTTTTTTTTTGGTCTATAACCATAATTTTATTTTTTGAAAATAAAAAAGAAATTAATAGACATGGGTGATTGGAATTATTTGGCAGGAATTATGATGAAGAAAGTGAAAGGCAAAAAGGGGTCGAGGAATTCTATAGGCTGCAACACATCAACCAAACATATGATTTTGTAAGCAAAGTTTATAATTATTTCCATCAAATTTGTGTCTATTTCACATGAAGAAATGTAATTATGACCAAAATTCCAATTTGCAAAATGTTAATTAATGTAGGTGAAGAAAATGAGGGACGAATACAAGAAACTAGACAAAGCAGAAATGAGCATATGGGAATGTTGTGAATTGCTGAATGAGGTTGTGGATGAAAGTGATCCTGATTTGGATGAGCCACAAATTCAACATTTGCTGCAATCTGCTGAAGCTATTAGAAAAGATTATCCTAATGAGGATTGGTTACATTTGACTGCTCTTATCCATGGTACATAATCACCTTTTGAATACTTACATTATTATTTTTAATTCAACATTCATATCCTGACTAAAAGATCATTTACAATTTCAAGGCATAATAATCATCCAGATCCTAATTTGACCAAGTCTGACATCCCTTTCTAATTGGATTTCATGGGGTCTTAATAATCTAACATTATTATTATTATTATTGTCTTGTTTCAGATCTTGGAAAAATTCTTCTGCTTCCTAAATTTGGTGAACTACCTCAATGGGCTGTTGTTGGTCAGAAACTAGTCCTTACACTTATTTTCATATGATTTTTGTTTTTGTCCTGCTTCTAATTAGTTATTTGTATTTAACATTGAATTCAACATTTCAATACTTGCAGGAGACACATTTCCCTTAGGTTGTGCCTTTGATGAATCAAATGTTCACCACAAGGTAATTATAAATATCTTGTAAAATTATGACAATGAATGAGTAAATTGTTTAATCTTAAGTAATCAATCAATTTACCTTAATATTGTTCTTGCTGCAGTATTTCAAAGAGAACCCTGATATCAAATGTCCTGCTTATAACACCAAAAATGGGATCTACAATGAAGGGTGTGGACTAGACAATGTGATGATGTCATGGGGACATGATGATTATATGTGTATGGTGAGTCCATAAATAATTCATTACACGATAGTTTTAAATTTTCATTTTTTTTTTACTAAAATTGTTGGTATTGGTTCGATCTTTATCTAATAGTCTAAATTGTGACAAATGTGTCATGTCCTAGCTTCCGAAGAAATCCGAATCATTTTTTCTACGACCCTTTGCTTACGATCTAATACACGGTGCATTCGAATGTGCAGGTTGCTAAGGAAAATGGCTCCACTTTGCCAAATGCAGGATTGTTCATTATCAGATACCACTCCTTTTACCGTAATCATTTTCATTATTATGTGAAAACTTACATTATCTAATTACCATTCTCTGTCCAGAAAATTTAATTACTGAAAACCTTGATGACCTTGCAGCTTTGCATAAGGAAGGTGCATACACTCACCTGATGAATGAAGAAGATTTTGAGAATTTGAAATGGCTCCACATTTTTAAGTATGCTTGTGATTTAAATTTGATTAATTTGTACATCTTTCTTTTATAAAGACATGTACACATTTCTAATTACACAACGTATGATACAATTCTGTACAGCAAATATGACCTCTACAGCAAAAGCAAAGTTCTGGTTGACGTCGAAGAAGTGAAGCCATATTATCTATCACTTATTGAGAAGGTAACACCAATCTTTATGATTTGGACACGTTTTTTTTATCACTCTCATTGTTTTTCTATGTGTGATACTTATTTTCTTTTGGTCCTTGTTTTGCAGTATTTCCCAGCAAAGCTTAGATGGTGATACTAGAGAGTAGAGATTAAGGATTGAGGGGTGAAGGATCTGAAGGAAACATATACTGAATTATTCTGGGTGGCGATTTACAAGATTATTAGGAGATCAAAGAGTTAATTTATTTTTTGGCAAGGTTTCAAAATGCAGTTCTTTATGTTTGGTGTAATGTAATCCAGTTATGTTTCAGTCCGTATACAGTCAAATAAATAAACTATTTACTATTACTGTATTGATAAATAATATTTTATGGAGTTCGTTCAAAAATGATAAGAATCTGAGCTTGTGCTTAAATTATTATAGCAGCTTACAGAGATGAGAATTAATGTATAGATATAATTGAGCAACCAACCACTATCACTATCAGGAAAACTACACCACTGAATAAATTATATCAAAAAATTTGGGTATCTCTTGTAGTACCAGTTTTAGTGTTTTAACTTTTAAGTATCAAATCAAATTACATCAAAAGTTGTAAGTTGTAACAACAAAAGTATACTACCACACAGTCCCTTATTAAAAATTCATTGCCCCAATAAACATTGTTTAAGTAGCACACCCAGCTTTCTGGGGATGATTCAAGGTTAGACCTATATTACCCCCTCATGATTTGGGGGTAATTTACCCTTATGATATCAACCAATTAAATTGAGTAATGTGTACTCTATTGACTAAATCAAGCATGGAAATATTTTTTACATAGAATTTTTGTTATTTGCATCTTTACCACAAATTCAATTAATGTGTTTTTATCTTTCCAATCAAAAAATTTAATGAGATATTTTATTTCCACATTTCAATTGTTTAGACAAATTTTGTTCTTTTTTTTTTCTTTACTGTTTTTTGTTTCAAATTTTTATTTTTCTACAATTTTTTTACACCTTATCTTCTTGTTTTTTTAAGCTTGGATCCGAAAAAAAAACATTCCAAAAAGTTTTTTTTTCAAACATCAATTAGATTATTATATATTATCATATGCATGTATCTATCACTTAGTCTAAACATTATTTTATTTTATTTATAAGATGACTAAATGCTATTAACCTAAACAAATAAATTTTTGACAGGTTAAAAAAAACGAAGACTCATTTTAGTTCCTGAGAAAACTTATAAAACCTAATTTAGTCTCTGAAAATATATAATTAACTTTTATTTCTCTTGAAATATAAACAGAGACAACTTAGTCTCTACTTTCTTTACTTATTTTTTGATTGATGAAAGAAAGATAAAGGAAAGAAAATAAGATACTCGCATTTTTTTTGAAAGATACTAGCAATTATTTAGTAGTATAGTATAAGAGAAAATTAAATAAAATCATGATAGGAAAGACACGTGTATTTATAAAATGGAATAAATATATTTAAACAAAAATTAGATATGATAAAAATAAAAAAGAAATTATTTCATTACAATAAATACAAAATATATTCTTTAACAATTTTTAAAATATATCATCCATTCAGGAGAAGTCGAACATTTTTCGGTCAATGTGATAGCCACAGTTTGACTGATCTCTATTTAAGTCTCATTGTAGCTCATACATTCAAGAATGTATTTCAAATCATTGTCAAAAAAGAAACAAGCCACATTTCGACTAATCACAGGTTAAGTCTCATTATAGTTCATCCGATATACAAGTAAGGTCAGACCATTGACAGAAAATAACTAACAACAGTTCAATCGATAACGAGTTAAGTCACACAATAGTTAATCCGATTCAGAAGAAAGCTCAAACCTTTGTCAGACAATAAACTAACCACAGTTTGAGTAATCGCAAGTGAAGGATCGCTATAGTTCATCTGAGTCATAAAAAAGGTTGAACTTATGTTATAAAATGATCTGACCATATTTTAATGAGTAAATTACACTCTCCTCCCTTGAAATATGCTTGAATTACACTCTCCTCACCTCTTATGCAAAATATGTTAGAAAACATTTCACTCATGTCCCCTGAAAGAAGCTTGAATTACATTCCCCTCTCCGCTTAGGTTAATATCTACAATTTCCTCCTTAATAAGTTTTTTTATTTATTTCTAATAATCTAGCAAAAAAAATCCGAAGAAAAATATTACTGTGGGTCCACTTTAATATAATCAAAATTCAAATTCATATTTTTCTCTATTTTTTATTCATAATTCATTAACATCTAGTTTCAAACCCCATTATAAATTATAAAATATAAAACAACACAAAATAAAATTAAAACGAGTGAAAAATTACTAAAGTCGTTAAAATATGATTATTTAAAAATGTATTTTATATTCTAAGTTATAAAATTAATAACAAAATATTTAAATTTAATCATCTTTGACATTAATTACAAAGAAATGATTTTTTTTTCCTTCTTAAATGGTGTTTTCGAATTTGTAGATATCTTAAAAATATTTATTTATGTTAAAATAGATTAAAGTGTAGTGCATATTTAATTACTAAGGGAGGGGGTTGTAATTCAAGCATCTCATGAGGGAGGGGTGTATAAGTTTTATTTTTCAAGGGAGGGAAGTGTAATTCAAACTTCTTTTACGGGATGAGAGTGTAATTTGCTCTATTTTAATTGATCCCACGTTGAGTTTCATTTTGGGTTACCTGATGCAGAAGAAAGGTTGAACCTTTGTCAAAAAATTAAATCACAATTTAACTAATAAAAAGTTAAGGCTCATTATAGCTCATTTGATCCAGAAGAAAGGCTCGTTATGGTTCATTCATCTGATAAAGAGTTAAGTCTCCATTGTAGGTTATATCCAATTTGGTTAGAAATATCGAACATTTGTCGGCGATGAAAAAACCATAGTTCGACTAATTAAAAGATATAATCATTGTAGTGTTTGAGTAACCTCTAATAGTAAATCTATATTGATTGAATTTGAATTTTTATCATGATCTAGATATAAGACATCTTTATTATACTAAATGTTAAGCAGTGTTGTCACTACCCTAATGATTAGCCCTGATTTTTAGTTCTGAAAAAAATTTATGAAAAAAACTCCTGGTGGGGATCAAACCAGATACCACATGCTTCCAATTCATAACTATTATCACCAAGGTACTAATGTTTTTTATGACATGTTATTGGTTCAATGTTATGTATTCAACAAAAATCTCCAGTCCTCTTTTTTTCAATCTCACAATCCCTAAATCATTTCTCACTCACTTTCATCTCTCTCACCATCATACAATTGAACCTAATAACCATAACCCCGCCCTTTTTGACAGACCTAATTAATTTTTATGAAAAAAAAAGTCTGCAAAGAATTGTATCAGGTAGCACATTAAAATATAATTTTTTTAAGCCACTAACGTCATTACAATTCCTCTTTTGATAGCAGTTCCTTTTCATTTATAACGGTTCCTTTTCATTATTATTTTTTCTTTCAATTACCACATAACGATTCCTTTTTATTTATTTATTTTTTCTTTCGGTTGCCACATAGCAGTTCTTTTTCATTATTTTTTTCATTCGATTACCACATAACAGTTTCTTTTCCTTTTCTTTTTTATAGATTTAACAACTTTTGCGGTTATGACCAATTTCTTGGTGCAAGCTTTTGTATATATTTTTTCTTTTGATTTGTCATTTTTACTGTAGTTCATCTTTTATTTTTGTTGTTTTTTGAGATAATTTGATAACATAATACTAAATGTAATTATAAAAGTAATAATATAGTCAATTTGATAGTTATATATATGAAGTTATACAAAACACGTGCATTGCACGGGTTAGAGTCTAGTTTCTTTAATGATTTTGTTTTGTTTCAAACTAATAAAGTCCCTAGAATAATTAGTTCATTTAATTGAACATTAAGTACGACTTAATCGTGAGACTCCATTAATTATAAGAACATTATTCTTAATATTATCCTTAGTCAAGGTTTATTGTGAAGTGGTATAGCATTAAAGCGTAAAGATCATTATGTGGGTAGACTGATGATCACGTCTCGCGGATCATGGATAAAGAGTTGTCAAGTTTTCGTATAGATATAAATATTACTTGTATATTTATATTCGATTCTCTCTGATTTCAATTTCGAAGGTCTAGTTTGACTTCTTCAAAACAAAAAAAAAAAAATTAAATTAAACTTATTGAATTAAATTATTTTATAGTTAAAATTTAAATTCAATTATGATGCTAAAAGATAAGAAGTGATAACTAATTAAACATTATTTAAAAACTTGGATCCAAAGATAGTTTGGTGATATTTTTATGCTAAATAGAAAGTAAATTTTAGAAAATAAAAAACATAGTAAAATAAAATTAACAAGGGAGTGACACGTGTACATAAAAAAATATAAATAGTCCATTACTTTTTATTGAAAATATAAAAAATATAAATTAACAAAAGCAACCGAAAGTATAACAAAATTTGTATATTTAATATAAAATACACAAGCTCCTGATACAAATTTACTAATTTAAACTTCTTAATGTGCGCAAGTTTAACATGTGCAAACTTGTACACGGTAAAAAAAATTCATATAACAAAAATCAAGTTCTATGATTTTAGAAATTTAGGTGTTTTGAAATATATTTTTTTTGACAAAAAAGTGTTTTAAATTCATTAATTGCATAACGTTTAGACCAATATCTTTTTTATTCTTATCGAAGAAAATAATTTTTAGACTAATATATTTATATCTTGGGAAAAAATAATGTTTAGGTCATCATGTCAAAAAACTACCGTTTAAACTAGTATTGATATATAAACACATGAGAATATATATTCTTTTTTGGGTACAAGAGAGTATATAATCTATCTGTTGTAAAAGAAAACAACGTTTATACTATTTTTTTTAGATCTTTCTAGGGTAGAAAAATAATAGATTTTGTGAATTTATGAGAGAAAAAGAACCAAGATTGAAAAAACACTAAGACATGGTGTAAAAAAATTTGCAGAAAAAAGAAGAGATGAAACAAAAAAATGTAAAAAAAAAAGAATAAAATATTCCTAAACAATTGAAATAAGGTAACGAAAGATTTCATTACATTTTTTGATTTAAAACATTAAGACACATTAATTGAACGTGAGGTGAGTATATAAATAACAAACATATATTCAAAATACATAAAATGTAATTATATGTTTGATTTTATTTAGTGTAGTTCACATTGTTCATTTTAATTGATCCACATTCAGGAGATAATTTACCCATAAATTTGTAAATGGTAATCAAAAAAACCGTGGTTAAATTATTATAGCAGCCTACAGAGATGAGAATTAATGTATAGATATAATTGAGCAACCAACCACTATCACTATCAGGAAAACTACACCATTAAACAAATAAATTACATTAAATTTTTTGGGGATCTCTTGTAGTACCAGTTTTAGTGTTTTAGTAACTTTTAAGTATCAAATCAAATTACATCAAAAGTTGTAAGTTGTAACCAATAATCAGAAAAGTATACTACCACACAGTCCCTTATTAAAAATCTCATTACCCAATAAACATTGTTTAAGTAGCACACCCAGCTTTGCGGGGATGATTAAAGTTTGGTTCTAGCAGAATATGCTTTTGAGAGGAATTAAGAACTTTAAGCTGCTCTCTATGCACATGAGTGGAGATATCAGATATCAGTTTCATGGTCGGTTGAAAGGGCAAAGATCCTAATTAGAATGGTTTCCTACCTAAAAAAAACCTCACTTAACAAAATTAGATATTGTATTAAATTTGTCCATTTTGTTTATTGATGTTTCAAAATTGTTCTTTGATTAATATTTTTGTTAAATAATGACACCAAAAACCAGTAAATTAGTTACGAGTATATCTTTTTGGTAAAAATAATTATTTACATTTTTTTGTGTCTCTAGATCAAAAGATGATAAAATCTGAACAAGAATTGTTCTAGTTAGGAATTGAACTAGGTTTAACTATTAATATATCTAGTAAACTAAACATGAGTCTATATTTTAAAAAAATATCTTAAGTAGACTTAAGACATGCTGCTAAACATATGACAATTCACAGTCGGATTATTGCTGCAACATTAAGTAACGTAAACGAGAAAACGGGAAGAATGAAAAGATTGAAAACACATGATTTATCTAGGTTCATAGCAACACCTTCTGCTTCCTCAATTACTATTTATTTGATTAAAAGAATGCAGAGATACAACAATTTCTCAGCTCAAAGATTCACTCACTTTATTTTCTCTCTTTCAATCTAAAAAATACCATCTGATTTCATGTTTTCAACAAGCATCAAATCATGACATATATAACCCTCTAATTCCTTTCACAAAGTTAGTTATCAAACAACTTAATAACCGATATAGAATAGTAATAACTGAAATGAGCAAAGAAGCTATCACAATAGCTTTTATAAAAAACATAGGCACAAACTAACTTGTTAAATTGTAAACACAATTAGTGATCCAATTACTTCACAATACTCCACCTTGGATCTGAAACACAATGAACTAAGATAGTGATAGTCTAAAGTATTCACAACTTTTGAGAATTCAACCCTCGCAGGTATCTAGATTTACCGGTCAAGCAACACAAAAATTTGGATCTAGGAACCACCTTGGTTAACAAGTTCGATTGTCTTCGCGACAACTTTCTTCACTTCAAGTAACCGTCATACAAATATGTTTCTGATAAAATGCAGTCTTACATCAGTATGTTTTTCGGAGCTAGTGAGACATCATTCTTACTGATGTTACCGCTACTATCCTTGGTAATTCAAAAATCATGAAAATGCTAGTTGCTTTAACCAAACCTATAGGTGAATAACATATAGTATTCGTGTGTGATTTTTTTTCTTCTTTCATAATTAAAGATATTATAGATATTATGTGCGTGATTTTTTACTGATATTAATAACTGATTCGTTTCAAAGCAACAACACAAGAAAAGTGTATTGTCTGTAGTACACATCCTACTTTTTTTTTAGCAAAGGCAAAACTAGTTCATTTCATTCATAATTAAAGAGTACATCAGAAAAAATATGGGGGCTAGAATGAGATAAAATGGTTGTAGCAATGCTATGAGACTACCTTATATGCGTGCCTCCTTACAAACGATAGCACATAATCTCGATTATTAATCAAGTGACGTTTACATTGGGACATAATGTCCCCTAATTCACTATGAGGCATATCAGGCAGAGAGGGCATCTGCCACAAGCTTGCAATCAGTTTCAAACTCCACAGGTTGCTGCCCCCTATAGCTTCCATGATGGTAACTCGGTAATGCATCCAGCTTTATTTCCCAAATAAGAATAGACTCGTAGAGTCTCTAAAGCACATATCATAACCCATGATTGAATTGTTGTTAAACAAGACACAATCAACATTACATTTGATTTAACTACTGTGTCAAGGTTGGGTCCATCCGCAAGAGTGAGATGTACGCGGATTGGAAGTTTTGTTCTTTGCATACAACTCCATTCATTTAGAGCATCTCTCATGTGACATTCATCGCTGGAGAGGTGTCGATACCCTCCCACAGTTTGAAGTTCCGACTTTTCCATATGCTCCAAAAAGCATTGCTGCTAATGGTTGTTGAGTGAATGGCAATCTGCATAAAAGATAGAAAAAAAAACATAGCAGTAAAATCATTCGCAGATGTGAGGTCACTGATGGTGTGCACAATCACATCTAATAAAAAATTTATGAACAAGTGGATTTCAATTAAATGAATTCAATTAAGGACCTTCAATATTAAATTTTTATGAACAAGTGAATTCAATTAAAATACAAGTGGATTCAATTATTCAAATAAAATAATACTCCACTTTATACATTGAACTAGGGAGATGTCAGAGTTTATGAACAAATCCGACAATGTCCCAGTACACAGTACATTAATCCAAAAAGCAGAGGTGCACTACTTATATTTGGACCTTTTTTTGACAGTATACTGAGACTTACAAGACTTGCATTACAAGTTTTAATCTATAGATTTGATAGATACTCTTATTTATTAAGATTGATATATGCTTAACATTAACATATACGAGAAAATAAATCATATATGATTTTACGAAACATCTAATTAATAGTAAGTAGTTTATGTGAAAAAAAATAATTATTTTTATTATTTATGATCAAGCTAATTATATAAGTGTTTATTTGTATATGTAACCAACCTTGCTTATTTTTTAAGAAAAATAAAGGATGGGCCGAACTAGTGTGGGTTTCTTAGGGTCTTAGCCAGAAAAGGAAAGCCCAGAACCCGAGATAAAACTGAAAAAGCTGGATCTCAACCGTTAGCTAAATCCAACGATTGAGATTAACTTGACAGCATGACTGCATGATTTAATTGACAGCCGTGAATCCAAATCCCGTAAGAAACAAGTTAGAGTCAACACAAAAAGATTTTTTTTAGTAGTATAAAATCTCAAAATATCTTTTTTTTAATTTTAGTCTATACGTTATTTTTGGTCAGCAATTTTAATCTCTGAAGTTAAGTCAACTTGTGTATCATTTAGACATATAAAAGTTTTTTTTTTCATACATGTTCAAGACTTTGACATCTCACCCACAAAAATTTAAAGTTTTTTTAGCAAGATACAAATCAAATTTGTATTTTTTAATTGCCAAAAGGTAGGTAGAAAAACATTCTTAAAAAAAGTAGAAAAAAACCAAAATAAAGAAAATTTAGATTTAAAGATCAAAGTTTAAGCTAATTCTTTGCAGATATTTTTACCATTACACACACCGTGTATTTATAAAGTTTGGTAACATTCTCACAATCCTCGGTATATTTTGTTTGTTATGTGAACTAACTTGGAACATCAAGAGTTTGGTCTAGTGGTAAAAAAATTATATATACTTGTGAGTGCTCTTTCAATCTCAAAAAATTTTGCTTCCTCATAAATTTAGACACCATTCTCTTACCTTAATTTTTTTTAAAACAAAGAATACTAAATTGCAGACAAAAATATTAAAATTTAAAATTAAACAAATTTTTAATATTAAATTGTAGAATAATTACATTTTTTTTATAAAATAGGTTTTTTTTCCATGGATCCCTTCACTTGAAATAATTTTAATCGAGGTTTGTCTTACACAATATATAAGTTTTTTTTTTTTTTTTTGTAATAAAAAACAGCTAAAGCCCAAAAGTAAAGAACTACAAAGTTAACATTGCTAGGACATGCAAGTGTTGAATATGTAATTAAATAGGAGACTGTTAAGTTTACTATAAGGAGTCTCACTGAACATAAGTATATAAATAATTAAAGGAAAATGTTAACGAGTGCCTTAGGGGCACTTTTTAAAACCTTTAAATGATAATTTTTTATTGAAACATGTGTAATCAATACATTGGAAATCGAAATATTTGACTTTTGTATAAAATAATTTTTTCTTTTGGAATCCTTAAAGAGTGTCCCAGGGGCACTCGTTAACAAGTTCCTTAATTAAAAGAAAAACTAAAATTGACGAGCCAATCCACACTCGTATTGCCATTTCGCCAAGTATGGTTGAAGATCACCTGCCAATTCAAATCTAACATTTTCGCATCCGACACACTCCAATTCAAATCTAACAGTTTATGCATCCGACACACTAAAATGATTGAGTTACCATTGATTTTAACACTTCATGTTACCATGTCAATAAGAGTTTTAGAATCACATGAGGCTTGAACCCTTCTTTCCAAACTAATTCTGTACCCAAGTACATTCTCCACATTACGTCCCAATTTACCCAAAAATCTCGTTAACCACATGCCATCAAAATCAATAATTCTATCAACCGAGATTCAAACATTAATTCGTGGAAAAACTTTAGTCCTTTCTATTAAATCCAAACCTCTAATAATTAAAGACAAATTTTATTACAAGACTAAAAAACATTATTAAAAAATGTAAAAGAAACACAAGAATGTAAGAATGGAAGTGTACACGTGCCATGCGTGCTGTTCCACCACGCAGCCACCTGTCTGTTCTTCTTTTGTTGTTTTGTTTTGTTCAGTCTCTCTTTCTCTTTGCCTCTTCTCATCTCTCTCTGTCACTTCTTCCGACATTGCTTTTTTTCAGCGCTATTTTCCTTTTTCCTACAATTCCATTTTCAGTTTCTTTTTCTTCACTATTCTATTCTTCTTACGCGTTAAGTTTTCTCATTCCATTTTCTCCCAAAAACAAAACCCCTTTTTCCCAACACAACCAAAACCAATTTTCATATCAAAAAACCCTTTTTCTTCTATCATCATCCTCTGTGATTGTGTTATGGGTTTTGCCTCTTTTTTAATGGCTTTTCCTCTTCACAATCACAAAACCCTTTCTTTCACTCTATACTTTACCTTTTTACTTTCTCTTCTTCTTGCTTTTGCTTCAAGTTCACACCATGATTTCTCTATCATGGATTCTGAATTCAACTCTTTCTACAGCGACTACACACCACCATCTCCACCTCCACCACCACCAGAGCCACACCCACCTTCTCTTTCATGTGAACAAGGTTTATCTGGAATTGGGTCATTGAGCACTTCTTGTGATCTCAATTCTAGTATAATCTTTGATGGTGATGTTTATATTGAAGGAAATGGAAGTTTAAATATTCTTCCTGGTGTTAATTTGACTTGTCCAATTTCGGGTTGTGTGATCAAAATCAACATGAGTGAAGATTTTACTTTGCAAAATGGTTCCGTGATTATTGCTGGTACTGTTTCTGTTGCAGCGAAAAATGCAAACTTGTTTGACGGGTCAGTGGTAAATGTTACTGGGCTGGCCGGTTCACCACCGGCTCAGACCAGTGGCGAACCGTCCGGGACGCAGGGTGCCGGTGGAGGATATGGTGGGAGAGGTGCAACGTGTGTCTCTGATAATACTAAGCTTCCTGATGATGTTTGGGGTGGTGATGCATATTCTTGGTCAACACTTCATGAGCCTTGGAGTTATGGGAGTAAGGGTGGGACTACTGTTAAGAATGAGAGCTATGGTGGTGGAGGAGGTGGAAGAATAAGGTTTGAAGTGGTTGATACTGTAGAAGTTTCTGGGGATCTTTTGGCCAATGGGGGTGATGGTGGGATTAAAGGTGGAGGTGGTTCTGGTGGCAGCATTTTTGTTAAAGCTCATAGAATGTAAATCTCTTCCTTTTCCTTTCAATCTTATTATTGCATTTGTATTACCTAGGGTTGATTATATTTTTTGCAATCGATTAGCGAGTATGTAATTTACATGGATTGCTTGTGTAGTGTGCTTGGTGATGTATGCAGAATTTTACATTTTTAGTTTTTGTGGAATGTTTAATTAATATGTCTACAGAGCGGTAATTAGTGGCGCGGTATGGCGGGGACATATATATTTGAGGGGGCCCTATGTTGTTAATAGCGCCATTATAGCGGAATAGCTTAGTAGTGGTAGGGTTCAGCGTGACGCCATCTCCCTGCAAGCCGTTATACCTTTATAACATTTTTGGGGTTTGGCGCCACGAGCCACTATCTGGGATTAACAACATAGGGACCAAATACCATAGCTAATTATATTAAATGATTTCACTAAAGTTGCATAAAAGTTTCTGTGGCGAAGTCGTTAGTAATGTTAGTTTTTTTCCGATGTAGTCCAATTTATCAATCATATCTAGTCCAAAATTACAAGTGTATACTCCTTCCACCTACTAGGAAGGGTCGAAGAGAACACTCAGTCACGTGCTAGGGTTATACGAGAATAAAATAACATACCAAGTTCAAAAAACACGATTATGCTATATGCAATAGCTCCCTAGTAATATTAGATTTTAACTCGATGTATTGAGTTTGAGTCTTACCTCTTACATTTTTACACAAAATGGATGCAGAAGGAATCGACCCCATTATCTCGAGGATGTAACATATTGTATTATGCCACTGAACTACCGCAACAGTTTTGTTGCTAATACACGGAAGCATAATAATATATACATATAAAACTTATATTACGTATGTATCCAAGAAGAAAGTTTTGGGGGTGCCACGGCTCCTCCCTGTCCTAACTAAGATCCTCCCCTGGAGTGGTTGCACTTGCATCATTGCATTCAATCAACTAGCTTCCAATGCGGGAATAGATTAAGTACTATTGAGTTCCGTTTTCTATCTTTCTGTGTAATTTCAGATTGCCTGTGCTAATAATATAGGTCGCGGCGCAACTAATCTTTTCGTCTGCTAAGTGCAGGACTGGAACTGGCACGATTAGTGCTACTGGAGGTGGTGGGTTTGCTGGCGGTGGAGGAGGAAGAATTTCTATACACGTCTTCAGCAGACATGACAATACAGATTTCTTCATTCATGGTGTGATACCGTCATTATAATTGTTTTAAGCATTCAATGTTCTTGTCTTTTATTTCACTTCCAATTTAATTTTAGAGATTTTTTTTCATCTAATAGATGACTAATTATTATAGAAAATCACTACATACAAGCCATAAAAAATGCTTTTTCTGTTGCTTGCAGGTGGAGTGAGTCTTGGATGTGCTGGCAACGCTGGTGCTGCAGGGACATATTATGACGCTGTTCCTCGCAGTCTTACCATTTGCAATCATAACTTGTCTACAGAAACTGATACACTTATATTAGAGTTTCCTAAGGTGCCTCTTTGGACAAATATTTATGTCCAGAATCAGGCGAAGGCATTGTTTCCTTTATACTGGAGCCGTGTTCAGGTGATTGAAAATTTGAGCTTATTGCGCTAGTTGAATTGCAATAATGCATTAGTTATTAGAAAAAGAAGGAAGTTTTTGAAGAGAGAAAAGTTAGAAGTGTAACCCGTGTAAGACAAAAGTAAACTCTTCATAACCATTCAGTTGCAAACAGTTAGTTATTATTGGCAGTGGCGGAGCTTGAATAATTATAGTTGAAAAAATTAGTTTGTGAACCCTGTAGTTTATTTGAGCTATAGTTTTAGTTAAAATAAAATAAAGAAATAGATATGTGAAAAATAAACTGTACGGAAGTGGAATCGAACCCAGGTGCAAGTAGATATAAAAGGCCAACTTAGCCACCGAGCTACCATAAACGTTTTGTATTATGTCGTAAATAAATTATATATACACCTATCTTCCATTCTATATTTAAATGCATCAAGAAAAAAATTGGGGGAGCCATGACTCTTCTATGTCATTCAGAAGATCCACAATTGATTATTGGAATTTTAAGAGCTTTTAAGACACTGGATTTGGAGGACTACATATCTCCTTTTCATTTGGAGGAAATAATTATCATGAATTGATAGGCAATAATATAGACGAATCAACTTGGATATATTTTTTACTATTAGAACTTTTAGAGGAAGTTTAGGTTACTTCGTTTGAGCGTTATAAACTATGGCTTTTAATGTCCTCTCTCTAATCATAATAATTGAGTTTGAATTATTGCTGAAATTCTACTTTTCATTAACTTTCAGGTCGGTGGACTAATTCGTTTGACCTCTGGAGCTGTTTTAAGCTTTGGGCTTGCTCATTACGGTTCATCAGAGTTTGAGTTGATGGCAGAAGAGCTTCTGATGAGCGACTCTGTGATCAAAGTAAGCAAGCAGAGTTATAATGCTTATTTTTCATGGAATAATAGCACTTCTTTACTTCTATACAAATTAACGTTATTTATTTATTTTTTTTTTCCATTTGTCAGAAACCATTTCCTATTAGCCAAGACAATCTAAAATTTCTCATATCGCCTAATCAAGAGAGGCATTAACATTATTTCATGGTTTAATATTTACATGTGTTAGTTATTTGAAGAAACAAATCTTCCCTTTCATGTTCTTTTACCATTACTTTTTTTAATTAGATATTTGGAGCTCTTCGTATGTCTGTCAAGATTCACCTGATGCTGAACTCCAAGATACTTATAGATGCTAATGATGATTCACTTGTTGCAACATCATTACTTGAAGCTAGCAACTTGGTAGTTCTCAAGGTAGTTATCCTATCCGATACATTTTTCTCATTTAAAGCAGAACCTTAAAATTTTATTCCTTACACTATAATGCATTTAACCATGCTGGTGGTGACCAGGATTCATCTATTATTCATTCTAATGCAAATTTGGGAGTTCACGGGCAAGGTTATTTGAACTTGTCTGGACCTGGAAATTTGATTGAAGCACAGCATCTGGTTTTGTCGCTATTTTATAGCATCAGTGTAAGTCAAAGACTGTAATTCTTATGTTGCCGTTTCTTTATAAAATATATAATTGACTATTGAAGAATGTTCACTTTCTCCGAGTTAAAATAATATATATGCACACCTGATATGAAACACGAGACAGTCACAAGGGTCAACTTTGATGGAAGTTGTTGTAGAAAAGCTTTGTTAATATTAAGAAGTTCCATTTGTTGTGGTATTTGGTATTATTTTTAGGTTGGCATTTGAAGACTTGTGAACTTTTGAACATTTTTAAAGGTTTGGTAATGTTAGGAACGGTCATACTAGGTAGATTAAAGATTTGAGATGGGGTATTTTTTATTCAAAATTGGTCTTATGCATATAGGCCGTAAGAGTAAGAAATTTCTAAGCTATTGGTTAGGGTTTAGTGATATAAGGGGTTTAAAATGTGGCGCGTTAATTGCCGGATCTTCTCTAGGACAGTTAGGTGTCATACCCAAAAATTATTATTCTTTTTAGTGTGTGTGTGTGTGTGTGTGTGTGTATAAATTGTAGCTAGAGTGTTTTATCTATATATTACAAGTTTTCCCCACAAACGTCGATTGTATCAAGTGGCGCAGTGGCAAGAATCCGTTTTGCAAGTAGATGGTTCGGTGATTGATCCTGACAGTTCCCATTTTTTTTGTTTCCAGTCAGTGTATTATTAATTTCAGGAAATGCTAACAAGTGCCCTTAGGGCACTTGATAAGAAGTTTAAAGTGGAAATTTTATCTTGGGATTTTCAACACATTGAAACATCAAAAAACAACTTTTTCTACATGAAAGTTATCAATTACTTCCATTTTTGAGTCCTTAGGCACTTGTTAGCAAGACCCATTAATTTAATATTAAAAAAATGCGATGAGAAGTTCGAACCGCGCACATGAGGTAAAAGGAAGCGATTATACCACTACACCTACATGCGAAGTTTGTTCTGTACATTAAACTTAATACATATCAGAAATATGCCCCCCTAAAAAATATCAGTCAAGCTCCACGACAGGCGCGTTGAAGCTTTTATTGTAGGGTATTTTGTATGCAAGTGTATCACCAATAAAATTGATAAAGACCACACTAGGGCTACTTAGGTGCTCCGAAAATTGACAGGTAAAAGTCGAGTTAGTATTGAATTAGCGGCACATTAATAGATAATAAGTTAATATTCTGATGAATAGGTTAATTAAATTTAGCCTTATATATATTTTTTTCCCTACTATCTAAACCTTTTATGTCGAGGTTAGTTTTACACTGTTTCAAAAATTAATACTGATATTCCATAGTCTCCATATTTTTATTATTATTTTCGTTGTAGTCTATTTCTAAGCATTTTAATTCTAATTTCGTATGTATTAAAACTACCCGTTATAATTAACTTATAAATGTATGGAAGTAAGGGTGCCACTCATGCTCACATGAAGAATCAGCATAGATAACTTATAGATTGTCTTTCTTTTCGATGTATATATATCGGCTTCGGATCTTAAAATTGATTTCTCGACCTTTAAGCTTTCTTAGTTCTTACTATATAATTATTATTTTTGTACTTACTAAATAATTGTCATCTTTGAAATGTTAAAGGTTGGACCTGGATCTGTTTTGAGAGGTCCTTTGGAGGCCAATGGTGATGATAATATGTAAGTTTATGTAAAGCTTAATCAGAAAGCTGTATCATGCAGTTCTCTTTTTGGTTTAATACCTTGTTTTCATTTTTTGTTCAAAATGGTAGAACAAGGACACCACAACTCTACTGCAAACAAGAAAATTGCCCTGTTGAATTGCTTCATCCTCCAGAAGATTGTAATGTGAATTCATCACTAGCTTTCACACTTCAGGTTTTTCATTAGCTCCCCTAATATTTAATCTTTGTACCGTTCAGATATCTTTCTATCAAGGATAGTAATTATCTTGTGTTGCTGCTGCAGATATGTAGGGTTGAAGATGTTAGTGTTGAAGGCACCATAACTGGTTCCGTTCTGCACTTTCACTGGATTAGAAGTGTAGAGGTCGAATACCCTGGAGTAATCAGTGCATCTGGGCTAGGTATATTGTCACTGCCCTCTAAATACAACACCCATAAAGAATTTCATATATCACTTGAGGGTTTGTGCAATTACAATGCTTTAACGATTCTATATTAAAATTGTTATTTGGACCGATTGCAGGTTGTACTGGAGGGTTGGGTAAAGGGAGGTATTTCGAAAATGGTATTGGTGGTGGAGGTGGGCATGGAGGATATGGCGGGGATGGCTATTACAATGGCAATTTCATTGAGGGAGGTACCACATATGGAGATGCCGATTTACCATGTGAACTTGGTAGTGGCAGTGGAAATGATAGCATAGCCGGTGCAACTGCAGGTGGCGGCATTATTGGTAAGATCTGAATTAAAATTTGGTTGTGGCAGAACAAAATGTTGTTTCGTAACATGATATTATCAGGCAACAAAGTGATTCTATATAATTATTAGTATCTTGACTTTGACAGTCATGGGTTCATTGGAGCACGCATTGTCAAGTTTGACTTTGAATGGTTCACTGAGATCTGATGGAGAATCCTTTGGAGATGACATAAGAAGGCAGGATGGCAGGACTTCAAGCATTGGCCCTGGTGGAGGCTCCGGTGGAACTGTTCTTTTGTTTGTTCAGACATTGGCGCTTGGTGACTCTTCCATGATATCAACAGTTGGGGGACAAGGAAGCCCTAGCGGTGGCGGTGGTGGAGGTGGTGGAAGGGTTCACTTTCATTGGTCTCATATTCCAGTTGGAGATGAATACATCACTTTAGCGAGTGTTAAGGGAAGCATTATTACTGGGTTGGTATACAAAAAACTATGCTTTAGTCCAAGTCTACTATATTTGTTTTATGCATCTATCAATAAAGAATTGTTTGATTGACCCAGTTCATGGATTGTCTGATTGAGTTAGAAGCTAATTCACGACAGTTAAATTAATATTTGGAACCACATTGTAAAAGTACTGGATATGATTTGGTTTGGTATATGACTTCTTGGTTTAAGCCAACAGGTCTCTCCAACTGGAGACCAATTAATGTCACTCTTCGTTAAAATGATGTACACTTGAATATGTTACAGAGTAGGTGAATCCTGGAAATAAAGTAGAGCCCTTGAACTTGTTTGCCATTGGCAGATTGATAGTGTAACAACCAAACTTATTTTAACGTTTTTTTATTGGTCAAGGGGTTGTGTTGGAAATTTTGTAATCATATAATTATACAGTTATGTGCAATTTGCTTTAATTTAATTACAGGTTTGTGATTTTAGTTTTGTAAACCAAAAACTATGTTCTGGTTTTATTTTTGGGTTATCTAGCCGATCACTTTTTATAAGAAATTCAATGTGAGTAATTTTTTACAAGAATTGGACGGTTTATAACTAACATATCTCATTCAGGAGGTTCTAATCATACTTTTCAACTCTTTTTGGCTGCTTTTAGCTAATGTAAACGTGCATGAATCTACATGTGTGCATAAGTTTTCATCTATCTAGACCAATTTGGTTGAGATTTTACTTCTTATTCCAGAGGCGGTTTTGGTGGAGGTCAGGGTCTTCCTGGAAAAAATGGATCTATCAGTGGAAAGGAGTGTCCCAAAGGGCTTTATGGTATCTTCTGTGAGGTAGATGAACCGTAATTCTTCACAATTCTCAATAATTATTCGTGCAGTTGGAATTGGTTTTAGAAAATTAGGTGGTTGGACATCACAAACTTTAGTTCTTGGTGATCTTTTGCTGTTATTCATATTTTTCTTTTACTAATATTATTAAATAAGGAGATTGCATTTATTTATAATTGAGATGAAGTTTTGAAGATAAACTTCTTAGTTACTTAGACTTGCATTTTAATTTCATGTTACAGGAATGCCCTGTTGGCACATACAAAAATGTCAGTGGGTCTGATAAAGCCCTTTGTCAGAAATGCCCGTTTCATGAGCTTCCACGTCGAGCTATATATGTTGCCGTTCGAGGTAATTTTACTAATGAAATTTGCTTTCATCCCACCTGAAATAAAGAAAAAAAACAGTTATTTTTGTGTACACGTTTAGCATGATAAAATTTATTTCATAATTTGTAAATTGATTGGATTTCCCATTTCCTTTTCAAAAGGTGGTGTGGCTGAGACTCCTTGTCCATACAAGTGCACATCTGATAGATATCACATGCCAAATTGTTATACAGCTTTTGAAGAGTTGGTATACACTTTCGGTGGGCCATGGTTTTTTGGTCTTATTCTCTTAGGCCTCCTTATTGTGCTTGCTCTAGTTCTCAGTGTTGCACGGATGAAATATGTAGCTGTAGATGATTTACCGGCCCTTGCGCCTGCTCGAAATGACACTCGACTGAACCACTCTTTCCCCTTTCTGGAATCACTGAATGAGGTCCATAACCAATTTTTTCCATATGAATTTCATTCATACATGCTACCATTGGGACTTGGTTCAACATTAAAGTTGATTTTAATATTGTATTGGTGTGATCTTTCAGATTATTGAAACAAATAGAAGTGAGGAATCTCCAAGTCATGTGCATAGGTTATATTTCCAGGGCCCAAATACATTCAGTGAACCTTGGCATCTCCCTCATTGTCCTCCAGAGCAAGTAAAAGACATTGTGTATGTCTCCGTAAAATATATTGAATCCTTGTTTAGTGTCAACAAATACAATATTTAGTTGTGTAATGTGCAAGATGTTTTAGTTCATGTATGCATTAAAATTGATCTTTTAACTATTATGTTTATCACTTCATGTTGCAGATATGAAGATGCCTTCAATAGATTTGTGGATGAGATTAATAGTTTAGCTACTTATCAATGGTGGGAAGGGTCTATATATAGTATCCTTTGTGTCACTGCATACCCCCTTGCTTGGTCATGGCTGCAAAGGTGTCGGAGAAAGAAATTACAGAAACTTCGAGAATTTGTTCGATCAGAGTATGATCATGCTTGCTTGCGCTCTTGCCGTTCACGGGCCCTTTATGAAGGGTTGAAGGTACTTCAGATTTAATTTAATGAATTTGTTCCCTTACCCTAATTGAGTATCCTGGCTTACTAAATACCCTGTTGATGTTTGTTCCCTTACCCTAACCAACTGCTGCTAGTAATTGGGGCATCAGACGCCTGGTTTCTCGAATAGACTTCTTTAAATCTCTGGCTTAACGTTGAATTTTTTGGTTTTTTTTGTCGTTTTTTCTTTACTCTCTACCACATTAAGTGATTATGACTTGCTTGAATAGTTTGATGGTATTTACTAGTATAATTACTTTATCTATCATGTCACAGGTAGCTGCAACATCTGATCTGATGCTGGCATATATGGACTTCTTTCTTGGTGGAGATGAGAAAAGATCCGATCTGCCTCCTCGTCTTCATCAAAGATTTCCCATGTCAATAATTTTTGGTGGAGATGGAAGTTACACAAGTCCTTTCTCTCTTCATAGTGATAATATTCTTACCAGCATCATGAGTCAGGTTTGCTCTGACTCAAAATTTTGCTTTTATGTTAAATGTTGACAAAGACTCCTGGATGTTTATTTTGCTCACTGATTATTTTTGTCTGTTTCTTAGTCCGTTCCACCAACTATATGGTATCGATTAGTGGCTGGTCTTAATGCTCAATTACGCTTAGTTCGCCGTGGACATCTAAAAATAACTTTTGGACCTGTTATTAGCTGGCTTGATGTATATGCAAATCCTAAATTGGCTACATATGGGGTACGTGTTGATCTTGCATGGTGTCAGCCCACAGCTTCTGGATATTGCCAATTTGGACTTGTGGTACATGCTACTGAGAATGAAAACATGTCATCCTCAGGAGAAAGTTATGATGATTCAAGAGTAACCGAAAAGCAGTCGGGGTAATTCTAACTTACAGTTGTGCTGAAATTGTTGGGTTGTAGATAAAATATGGAAAAGAAAATGAATACTTGCTTTTTGAGATATGATTATGATGTAGTATGATTCATAATAACTGGATACAAAAGACTAAGCACTAATCATTACTTATACTTATACAAGACTTGGATGCTAAATAAATAAGGAAATTGGGAAACAAATCATGATACTGACTGTGAAATATGAAAACTAATCTTAAAGAGATAATCCAAGATGAGAAATTAATCCTACAAGATACTCATAATATCAAGATATTGATAAGACTATATGATATTTTCATATATTCTATTTCTAGCAATTTGTTTTGTTAAATATTTTACAAATTCAAGATTAATAATTTTCTTATACTCTTGTGTGCAGTTTTCTTAGAAGTCCCAGAAATCCAGTGCATCACTTGACAAACAATGAACAGCTACTGATGCCTAGAAGGATGTCTGGTGGATTATTGAACGGCAAGATCCTAAGAACACTTAAAGAGAAGAAAACTATATATTACCCTATCGCTTTAATTATGTACAATACAAAACCTGTTGGTCATCAGGTATGACAATGTTTTCTTCCCTAGTTAACTTCACTACGTTTAGTATTTAGAAAATCTGGTGCGCTTCATTGATCGTTTTTCACACACTCTTTTGTATCGTTGCAGGATCTAGTTGGTCTGATTATCTCTATATTACTCCTGGGAGATTTTATCTTAGTGTTACTTACCTTGCTTCAAATGTACTCACTGTCGCTGGTGAACTTCTTCTTAGTTTTATTCATCCTCCCTCTTGGTGTGTTATTTCCATTTCCATCCGGAATCAGTGCTTTGTTTAGTCAAGGACCTAGGAGATCAGCTGGCCTTGCTCGTCTATATGCTTTGTGGAATATGACGTCCCTAGTCAATGTTGTAAGTTGTTAACTTGAGCTTGCTTTCAACTAATTTTAACAACTAATACTAACCAATGTTACCAATTACTGATTGATGTATTCACCTGCTTACTTCTTCTAATTCTCTCTTCATGTCATATTAACTGTCATCTTTGAAATATTTGTTTGTCTCTGATTATGTTGCTTCAGAATATTAAGTATTAATTACTTTTTATTAATAATACCCATATTTCAAATTTCTGTCTCAAGTAACAGTGAAACGGGTCTCTTTTGAAACAGGTAGTTGCGTTCGTTTGTGGATTTATTCATTACACAGTTCATTCACATGACAAGCATTCCAACGTTCAATCCTGGAGTTTTAGTATGTAAGTAGCAAATTATTGACTGTATCACATAATGAAAATTGATACCTATTTGATGCGACTATTTAACAACTTTCTCTAAATCTTTATGCTATGCTTTTTATCCAACGCAGGGATGAAAGTGAATGGTGGATGCTTCCTTCTGGTCTATTCCTCTGCAAAATTATTCAAGCGCGTCTTATTGATTTTCATGTGGCTAACCAGGAAATACAAGATCCTTCATTGTATAGCAGTGACACTAATGTCTTTTGGAATTCTTGAAACTCTTACTTTTCTCTACATTTTCCTTTCCCTTCTGTAAAGTGGGTAGAGCTTAACTAGGTAGGAGCAGTAACATTGAGTTATAGGGTTGTATAAATTGTACAATTTTAGGAAAGAAAAGGTTGGTTAAATTGTAGTGATGTGTGAAATGGGTTGGTTACATGATTTTTTATTGATACCTGTTACTATAGTTTACTTTTGAAATAAGATTTTTCAGGGTTTTGACCCCTTTGTAATGGTGGGCGGATATCTCAAGCATATACTGTTAAAATTTCTTGGTCATTATTGACTTCTATGCACATTTAAAAAACCAATATTTAAAATTATAATTATATATGCATATTATATATTTAACTCACTTTTCTTCTTTGAAGGGAACGAAGATAATTTATTCATTTGAAACCCACGATTATATTCCAATCTAGGAGTATGTTTCATGTTAAATCCAAAAGTATGAGTACATTTTCAATCAAGAGCAAAGTTCGCTATCTTAAGTGGAAGAGTGTTTTGACAGAAGAAGAGTGTTTTGACAGAAGAAGAGTGTTTGTTTTAATATTCTTTTATTTGAGAAGAGGAAGAATATTTGAGAAATCTATTTAAAGCCCTAAAAAACTATTTAAAGTCTTTACCTAATTCATTCTTTTTGTACTTAAAATTTGGGGGTTTTAGTGGTCTCTATAAAATTTCATTTTCATACAAAGTGGGGTTTTATACTCCCGCAAGATGGTCTTTATAAAATTATATATAGACATTTATAAGACTAATTTACTTTTTTCTCCTTATAATCTTACAAATGTCTATTGGTTTCAAACATCAAATAACATATGTGATGACATGTTATCTTACGCAATTTTCAGTTTGTTTTTGAGTCTATTAAATCATTCTCAAGGAGTTTATATATGTTGTTTATGGTTTAAGAGACATTTTGTATTGTTTTCAATTGAGTTGTGTAATTCTGTTTCTTCCTTATAACAAACAATTTCATGTCGACGGCCATGACCAGCCCTACTAGCTTTAGGATGATACATTGGAAAAAAGTATGGTTGGGAGTATGAACCATCTTCTCTAAGTTTGTTCCACTTGCATGAAAGTGGTAAGTTGGTCAAGGTTGGAAGTGGAACGGATGATGATCTAAGCACCCTATTCGAAAAGGTATGTTCTCTTAAAATTTAGGCCAAATACCTCTTTTGATCCTTTAAGTTTGACAAAAATATCGGATTAGTCCTTTAAGTTCTTAAGTTTCAAATAGGTCCTTTAAGTTGTTAATTTATTACACCGTTACCCTTTTAAGGACCTATTTGAAACTTAAAAAACTTCAAATAGGTGCATTAAATTAACAACTTAAAGGACCTATTTGAAACTTAAAAACTTAAAGGACTAATCCGGTATTCTTGTCAAACTTAAAGGACCAAAAATGGTATTTGCCCTAAAATTTATTTAAATTTTGATCTTAGCTATTTTTGTTACTTGACGACAACCAAAAATTTTAAGTTTGTGGTTGTGATGACATGTCATTTTACGTTATTTTCAGTATGTTTTTGATTCAGTTTAGTATACAATCATGTCATCATAGAGGAGTTTTAGAGAAGTTGCTCATGGTTTAAGACACATTTTATATTGTTTTCAATTGCATCATGTAATTATGTTCATGCCCTACACCAGACAATTTCATAGGTATTTTAAGTCTTTTATTGACAAGCATGTAATTCGGCAAGCAAGACAACTCATGAAAGTTTTGGAAGACATGAAATGAAGATTATCAATGTTCTATAAGGCATTGAAGACACTACAAGTTGAAGAAATTATGTCCCAAGTCCCAAGACCCAAGAACAAGTCGGAGAAGAAAACACTCAAAGAACGGCGAAAAAGAAAAAATCCATGCTTGAGGCCAAGACCACGCGCCTCAGGAACATGGGACAGAGAGAATTCGCTCTCCGTCATCTGCCATGCGCCCCGCGCACAGCCTCACGTGCCCAGCACGTGATGTTCCGTAAAACATCAGCATTTTGATGTTTTTTCCCTGCGGGTTTGAGGAAAAAGCCCAAAATTTCAACCCAAACCCAGCTACTAGAGTATGTGGTTAGGTTCTAAGATTCATGTGTAGTGTGGTTCCTTTATATGACAATTTAGAAATTTTAACATTTGTCTCATTTCAATTATCTATGAGAGTGTAAATCCCCACTTTAATAATGATACCAATGTGTACAAAATCCTAGAGGAATGACGACCTTTTACCGTACTGCAGATATGACCTTTAGGGTGATGAGAAGCAACATGACATCTGAAGAGATTCTGTCCAACGAAGTTAACCACTTTTATATAATCCTTAGTTCATAATTGATGGACATATTTGCATTAAGTCCAAGAGATGGTTGTGATTCGAAGAATACTAATCGCCGCTAATAATCTGAATCAAACCCTTTTATTATTTCCGCAAATCAAATCAACTCACTTTTGCACAATCAAACAAACTTGCAAACTTCCTCCGATTTACTGCTTTCATTAAAAAGTTTAGCAAATTGCGTAGTCTAAACAACAATCCATATGAAGACGATAACTTACTACTATATTATTTGGTACGGTTTGATGCACTAGCAGGAGATTGTTGATCTTTTCAACAAGGCAATTTGTTTTACTTATATTTGTTTTAGTTTAGACTATTTATTTAGTTTTTTTTTACAAGTTATTTAGTTTTTATTTACTTAGTTTTAGTTATTAGATTTATTCCTACTTATTTGATTCACTTTTGATTTATTAAATTAGTTTTTTTTTGTTTCTCGTATTTCTAAAAAAAATGATTATGGTTTAATTAGTTTCGTGTGTTTTATTTTTCAGTCATATATTTGTTTTTGATTTGTTTTGTTTCTACTCTAAAAATTAAAAAAGATATTTTTTTTTGTTATTTTGTTTAGTTTTATTTCTAAGTCATATATTCGTTTGTGATTTGTGTTGGTTCTATTCTAAAAAAGATTAGAAGATTTGTTTTTGTTTTATTTTGCTTAGTACTAATTTTAAGTCAAATATTTTCAAAATACCGTTTTTAGTTTATGTTATCTTTGAGTCAAATATTCTAAAAATTCTCAAAAAGATTTTGTTGTAATTTTTTTATTTTTAATTCTCAGTCAAATATTCTCAAAATCTCAAAAAAGGATTTAACTCTATTATATTCCAGTCCAAAAAAAAATAACTTTCTGTCAATTTTTGATAGTACAATGCTACTTGAACATTTTGTTTATGGTTGTTTCAATTAACAATTCATGGATTACTTTGCTACAAAACCTATTGAGTCCTTACTAGAAAGACCATAATGAAATTGAAGACGATATTTGGAGGAAATATTGGCACAATTGATCGAAGTGTCTGAAAAGCTTTGGGAAGGAATGGTATGCAATCAGATGGGTCTACTATGAAAAGCAGAGTGCATCAATTGAATACGCTTCAGCCAACTTGATTTAAACAGCAACACCATTAATGCGGGTGAAACATTCATAATCTAACCAAACAAGAGATATGTCGAACAATTGGATACAAAGAAGAAGGGAGTATAGATACAGATAATGACACACCAACATAGCTCTAACTTTCAACAAATTCATGAAAATATTCCTCTCACCAAAAACGAAACTAAAATAAAATGAAGTTTGTGATGATCACTGAAAGACCGTTAAATATTTGCCCTCATATCTACAAAATCTAACATTAATCTAGTGTTTCTATTAATTTTTTTATTTTATATGAGAATCAATCAGATTAAAAGAGATGAAAATAAATTGTTTTCCTATATTTATGTTATCATACATTGTTTTTTTTATTTAATAGAAAATTCACTAAGAATTCCACTAAATTAGTGGTATTAAGAGTCTGACCAAGGACATAGACAATTTGGTGAAGTTCAGTTTTATTCTATTAGTAATTAGTAATAGATTGACTATGAAGGCCACTAAATTAGTGATATTACGAGTCTGGCCGAAGATATTTTAGACAATTTGATGGAGTTTAGTTTCATTATATTATTATTACTAGTAATTAGTAATAGATATAATAGATTAGTAATAGAATAGATATACTCCTGTATTTTAAGACTAATGCTTTTTTTTTGTATAAAAACTAATGTGTTTTTAATTGGGCGAATCTTTTTTTTTATTGAGAAATAATTGGGAGAAATCTTGAAAGACATGAGTTGTTATTATCGGGTGAAATCTTATTAGATATTTTCTTTTTTTAAAACCTTTCGAGTTTCTGCCTATAAAAGCATTGTACACCCAACACACTAAACCAAGTCATAAACCCTAAACCAATTACTTTTCTACTTCTACAATATACTTGTCATTAAGACTTTGATCATTCACCCATGGAGTTTTACTGGGACCTATTTGTGACTCCCGTCCCGGAACCAATCCAATTCATTTCGCAAGACTTTCCTTCTGTGAATGACCGCTTCTCCATTCATTTGAGTTACACCAACTCAACTTTTTCTTCCACATCCAATGTCACAAACCCTTCTATAACTTTTGTCGATGACTACTTCTTGATCCCTTCCGATATCTTATGCAATTGTGATGCACACACAATCATGGATGATGATGATCACACCACTCTCTTCTTGCACAACACTTTCTGCTTCGTGCCTACTTATGTGTTAGACACCGCTCTATATCATATGGGACATTGTGCGAGAAACATGGTTGCACTCAACAGGGAAGAACATGGAATTTTGGAGATGAATGTGTTGCTTAATGTTACCTCAGTACATGGTAGAAGAAGATCAATTTGATCAATATCCTAATAGTAATGGTCAACAAATTGTGTATAATTTAGAGAAATTAGAAGTTGATCCTCCAACATTAGATTCTATAGATAAATGTTCGATTTGTTTGGAGGAGTTTTGCAAAGGATCACATTCAGAACTCTATTATACAAAATGTTCACATGTTTTCCATAAAGAGTGTATTGACAAGTGGATCCATCGATGCATCAGTAGTTCATCTTCATGTTCTTGTCCATTGTGTCAATGCGAGATAATATAAACAGAAAAGAGGCAATAAGAATTAGTTTTTATTTTATTTTATAGTAGTGGCTTTTAGTTAGGTATAAATATGAAAAATTGTATTTGTACCAAAACAATTAGTATTTGCGTGCATTTATGGATGGAAAAAGTTCTTGATATTGAGTTTACCAAACAAAATGTATTTTCATGGATGTTATTAAAACTGCTGACTTATGTTACTTTTTTGTGTTGATAGATGTGTTACGTTTTTCAATTATACGAAAGAAATCGCCGGCCTGTAAAAATTACAATGACGATAAAAAAAGTTCTTGAGTTTCTTTTGAAGTAAAAAAAGTTCTCGATTTTGAACCAAATTAAGTCATACAATTATTTTATTTTTTTTACAAAAGAAAAATCATATAATCTGGTCACATTTATAAGTAACTTTTCAGTTTTTAGATTCATTGAATATCTGGATTATAATATAGTTCAAATACATCAGTTATTTAACGAATCTAAAAAAACAAAAATTGCTTATAAATGTGACCGGAATGAGTATATTTTTTCAAAATAAAGTCATACTCATACAATAATCATTAAGAAAATTTTGGAGAAATCAACGGGCTAATCCAATAATTCCTATTTGGTCAAAAATTCATCCAATTCAAAGATTAAATTTGATTCGGTTCAGATTGATCCCCACTTATAATTTTGGGTTAATGGTTTAAACTAACTATGTAGTATTCATAAAGTCTGAAAAATAAAAACGCATATTTTAGCTCTGTAATTTAATATTCTTTTTATTTTCGACTCTCTAATAATGCTAAATTCATAAAAATGACCTAGAGATTGAATTTTTTCAACAAAGAAATGATTAATTATGAATTTTCTATCCCTGTTATTAAGAAATTCTTAAACAATTTATAATTAATTCGTCCTTCATTTTAAAACTCCAAAATTTTACGGTGAAAGTTGTTATGATGTTTTAACCATGTCTACAAAATTAGGGAACACAATTTGACCCGTGAACATATGCTTACTTAGAACAAAATTGTCATTTTGCATGTTTTGGATGAAAATTCAAAATAAATCGAGGCGTCTTAGAAATGCTATGAAATTTTTTAGATCATTTCTATGTATTTTTATAGATATCTCTGTAAACAATCAACTCAAGTTTCAATTTCTAGATTGAGATTTTTGTTGTTTTGATTTTTAAGTTTTTGACGCTTTAAAAGTCAATAATTAATCTGTTCATTGTCGGAAAATTCTAATTTTATGTGGAAAACCATATTTCAACGTCCTAAACATGCCCGTGAAAAATCATGAAAAAATATCAACCTCTAAATCACTTTTTTGGACTTCGTGTATATTAGAGGGTCAAAAATAAGAAGAATCTTAAATTACAGAGCTAAAATAATGTGTTTTTATTTTTACATGGTCATTTTTCAGATTTCGCGTATATTACTTGACCAATTTAAACAATTAACTCTATAACTTTTATAAGCCGTAAAGTTCAATACATTTTAATGATAAGATCATTCCCATAATTCAATTTTTTTCTAACAATTGAGAGGATTCAAATCCTTCCCTTCCCCCTCTCCTTTATTGAAATTCATCTCCTCTCACTGTTGATCAAAACATATCTAAGTCCAAAGAAGAAAGATACAAATTCAAATTTGTGCCATAACTTATCAAATATCTCTGCATCTTTATATCACTAGACTTTTGACCCGTGTGACACATGTCTATTTAAAATGCATAAAACAACCTTATAGTGATGCAATATTAATAAATCAGTTTAGAAATGTTAATCGTATAACAATATCAATCTTTTGTCCTAATATACATTTTAAGACTTTTACAAACAATCGAAGATTATATTTTTATATGATTAATATTTCTAAACTAATTTATTAAATTGAAATAGTATATGATAAACTTATATAAGGATGATATGGAAGTTAACAAATAAAATACTCAACTTTACTATGCACATGAAAAAGGAAATTGAATAATTGATTCAAAATACTCTCAATCATAGTAGTCAATAGCGGATAGCGGCGCGTAGCGGCCGACCCCAAAAATGCTATAGCGGGATAGCGCATAGCGCTATGACCGCTATTTGATAACATTTTGGACAAATTACGTTAATAATATTATAAATTATAAACAAACATACATCTAATATAAAATTAAATATAACATTCAAATGTCATGAAACATTCATAAATCATTCATAAATCATGCAAACCACCCAAATCTTATGAAAGCTTTCAAGTCTCCAACATAATAATATCAAAAGTTTTAATCAAAATTCAA
The DNA here is from genome assembly GCA_018208015.1 of Medicago ruthenica. Lineage (NCBI taxonomy): Eukaryota > Viridiplantae > Streptophyta > Magnoliopsida > Fabales > Fabaceae > Medicago > Medicago ruthenica. The sequence continues at coordinate 94,943,747 of CM031374.1, forward strand.
AACATTAAATCCTAAAGAAAAGAACCGATAATTCCAACATAACATAGCATTGGAAATCAATGATCGTAATCATCAACATCATCATAAAGCTCCTCTTCACCAAAATATTCCGGATCGTCCTCCAACCAATTATCATCATCTTCTTCTTCTTCAATTTCTACAACATTTTCAACCAATACTTCTTGTGTCATTGATGCCCTAGATGAACTTGTTGCTGCAGCAAGTTCCTTTGCTCGTTCTGCCCTAAGACTAGCCCTTGTGGTGACAATAGGCTCATTAACCCCACTTGCATTGGCAACTTGATCCCAAGTTAGATCATCATTTTCATGAACAAATTCTTCAACAGGTTCACCATCCTCTCCCATCTCCCCTGTTAACCATTCAGTATGATAATTAAAATCATACAACATCACGGGGTCAATCTTATGAAGACAATCATATCGGTCTTTCAAAGCTTGGTTATACTTAATGAAAACCAAGTCTTGCAACTTCTGATGCTCAAGTTTACTTCTCTTCTTGGAGTGAATCTATATAGTAAAATTTAAAAAATTAGTTTAATATCCAAGAATGTAAGATACTCTAAATCTCTAATAATGTTACTTAAGCAAGTTTAATACTTACATGCTCAAAAGTAGACCAGTTGCGCTCACATCCTGAAGCACTACAAACCAAACTCAGCACTTTGATAGCCATTTGTGTCAAATCTGGAGTTTCTGCTCCATAATTCATCCACCACTCAGTTGCAGACAATTTTGATCGTAGCCTTATTGCTGCCTTTACTCCAAATAGTCCTCCAGCACGCTTGTATTGTCCCATCTGAGCTGTAACCAAGTCTGCCACTTCATTACATTCACTAAGTGTCTCAATGCATTTATGAATACCTCTTAGCAATTTGGGATCATTCTCAATTTCTGGTTTGCTATAAAAGTATTTAGGATTGAGGTAGTAACCAGCAGCATGCAATGGATGATGAAGTTGGCACTCCCATCTTTTATCAATGATTTTGAACACTTCTTTATACTGGCTTGCATTAAAATTGAAATTTTTTTCAATTTGTTCCTTGGCATTATCCATGGCTGCATATATTTCACCCATTACAGGTTTTTTCTCATTATCAACCATTCTTAGCACGTCAACAAGAGGTGCCATGGACTTAAGAGTGTGGAGTACATCATTCCAAAATGATGGCATAAGTGCACATGCTGCTGCCTGCTTACCTTTAGCTTCCTTATTACACTTGGAATTCAACCATTCTTCACATAAAAACATCTCCCTAAGCTTGGATTTTATTTTGTGTAACCTTTGCAAAGTAAGAAATGTGGTAGCAAACCTCGTGACTCCATGTTTAACCAACTCAACATTGTTGGTTTTCTTCCTCATTAGGCTCAAAGCAAATGTGTGGTTAGAAATGTAGCCTACAAGAGCACACCCCTTTTGTATAGCCTTTTTAATCTTAGGAATCTTTCCAATGTCTTCCAACATGAGGTCTATGCAGTGTGCAGCACATGGAGTCCAAAAGATGTGAGGTTTGTTTTGCATTAATTTTTTACCCGCATAAACATAGTTGCTTCCATTGTCAGTAATCAACTGCACCACATTTTGCTCACCCATCTCATCAACAAAACTACTCAGCAATTCATACAACATATCTCCAGTCTTTGATTGTTCAGAAGCATCAATACTTTTGACAAACATTGTTCCAGCAGTAGAATTCACCAAGAAATTTATCAAGGTCCTATTTTTTCGGTCTGTCCAACCATCAGACATAATTGAGCATCCATTTTTTACCCTTGCTGTCAAATGAGGCTCCAACATCTTCTTAGTTTCTTCCAACTCTATGTTAAGTAGTGGACCTCTCATTTCATAGTAGCTTGGTGGTTTCAGATGACGACCATAAGTTCCAACAGCTTCCAACATCAACTTGAAGTGTTTTGATCGTGCAACATTAAAAGCAATTCCATTTGTATAAAAGAATCGAGCAATATATTGTATGGTTCTTGCCCTTGCTTCTTTGTCAGCATCCTTGACATTTGTTTGCCTAGTGTTTTTCCCCATAAACATTACATCCAAGGGACCTTTCTTGGCATTGGGAGCAGAAACAGATGAATCAGATGACCTCTTCCCAGTTCGAATTCTCCTTATTTCCTCAATATCATCATGAACCTCGTCATCTAGTTGCGCTTGGACATCTACAATGCCTTGTGCTTTCCTTTGTTTCTCATCAAAATCAGCTTGCAACAATGCTTTAACATCTGGTGGTGTTTTACGGCATGGAGCTACATCACCCGATATTCCCAATTGATGTCTTCTTGCTCTACTAATTCCTCCATTACTGACCTTATCACAAAAATCACAATAAATCTTTTTCTTATCATCCAAATTCTTCCAATGATTAAACTGCCAAGCAATGTCCAGATTATCACCAGTCCGTCTATGCCTTTGAACACAAGAGTCAACAGAAACAGAGTTTGATTGTACTCCTGAAGCTGATGCTGACATGGCTGTGTTGTCCACAAACAACAACAAAAATAAGGAACAGAACAAGAAGAAAATACAGAACAGAACAGGAACAGAAGAAGAAGTAACAAAACAGAAGAAGAAGAAGTAACAAAACAGAACAGGAACAGAAGAAGAAGTAACAAAAAAAGTAACAGAACAAAAAACTAACAGAACAAGTTAACACTGCAAAAGAAGTTAACAGAACAAGTAACAGTACAGGAACAGAGCAAAAGAAGCAGAACAAAAGCTATGGAAAAGAAGTTACCACTGTTTTAGGGTGAGAAAAGCGGCGCAGAAGAGAGAACGCAAACGAACGAAGGCGAACGGCGAACGAACGAACGACGGCGACGGCGAGAACGCGAACAAACGACGGCGACGACGACGGCAAAAATGCGAACGAACGACGGCGACGGCGAGAACGCGTAGAGGAAGAGAGAAGAATGGAAAGAAGAAGAGAAGAAGAAGAAGAATGCGGCGCAGAAGAAGAATGGAAAGAAAAAGAAAAGTTAGGGTAGAAGAAAAGTCAAAAATGCCCTTGTTTTTTTTTAAAAAACCAAGGACAATTTCAGAATTTCACTCAATTTTTTTTGCGGTTTTGAACCGCACCGCACCGCTCCGCTCCGCTACGCTGAGTTAGCGCCGCTACTGGCCGCTATTGATAAGTGCCAAAATTGACTTAAAAAGCATATTTATTTTAGGCACTTATGTAACTTATTTCACAAGTTATCTTAGGATAAGCTCATATTTATGGTTCAAAATGCTATATTTGAGATCCTATGTCTTACCCCATGTTTTTATTGCAGGAAATTCATGCTTGAACATGCTGAGAAAAGAAATGAAGTTTGTTTCAAAGCCATCGCTAGAAGCGCAGACTTCCTCGCTACAAGCGAAGATAGGCAGGGATTTTGAAGGCTTCATCGCTTCAAGCGATGGACTGGTCGCTTCAAGCGACCAAGGGCGGTTTAAGGCTCCATGCTGACGTGGAGGATCCCTATTGGCTATTAAACTTCCTCGCTACAAGCGACCAACTCATCGCTTGTAGCGAGCGTGCAAATATTCAGTTTTATAAAGCATTTTTTGGCTCATTTTCTGGGATAACCAGTTGGAGAACTTTGAGACTTTTTCTTCCAATTTGTTAGGATTGCTTTAGTAGTAGTTTAGGACTTAGTAATTAGGGCTAGAGCTTTGATCTTCAAAGATCAAAAGTGATTGGGTAGTGGAAATCAATCAAGACTTTGGGAAATCAAGACTTGGTTTGTATCTTCATCTTTTCTCTTCACTTTTGCATAGTTGCCATGAAAATGAGCAACTAACATCCCTTTGTTGGGATTAGAGGTATTCTTTCTAGCTTTGATTGTAATGAATGATTATGTGAATATATGGTTTAGCAATTTATATGTTTATGAAGTTATTCTTGCTTTTCATTCTCATGATTGATTCAAATGATATTGACAAATACTTTTGAATCTATGTTTAAGAATAATCTTCTATCAAAATAAGAAAATCTAGAAATGGATTTGGGTTTTGATAATCGCACTAAGTTTCGGATCGTAATGCTTTCGAATCGTTTGATTGATTGGGAAATCATCGATTAAACGATACGATCGATCTCACGATGTCATTTGGGAAATCAATGATATTGTAGAGCGATACGTGATATTTACGTTAAAACGCTAAATTCATATGCATGATTTATTTATTACATTCTTTGCAAGATTGATGAACTTTAATCTCAACGCTTTTATTCCCTAATTCTTTGTCGTTTTAATTCCCGCATTTACATTCCGTTAGTTTATGAAACCAACCGTACAAACCCTTAACTCAAAACAATACCGATTGTTGAACGGTTCGAAGTAAGCACCTAATCCCTGTGGAGACGATAATAGAAAATACTTACTTTTGTTCATTCAACAGCTATTCCAAACCGCTACGCTATGCATATTAGCGTAGCGGTCCGCCGCCGCTACGCTACGCGCGGCCGCTATAGCGCCGCTATTGACTACTATGCTCTCAATTGCATTGGGCAAATATCTATAACAAAAGAGATATTTTCAAAAATACTCTTAGTTGCATTGGGCAAATATCTATAACAAAAGAGATATTACCCCCGTTCCTAACTATATGACTCTTTTGAGAAAAAATTATGTCCCTTTTTATAAGACTCCTTTGGTGTTTCCAATTACATTAATTATTTCTTTATCAACATACCCTTATTTATTTTGCATCTTTTTCTTCAATCAACAATAAATATTAGGTTGAAAACATAAATTAACTCTCTCTTTAAGATAAAATTGTAAAAACAATAGTAATTTTTTTTAACAAGCCAAAAATGGGATATATATTAACAACCGGAGAGCCATTGAGAGCACAAGGTGTGCCAACAAGGCCCTCAAAAAGAATACAAACAGTTCAGCTGTAACTAAAGCAAAGTAAAAAATTAGCCGATGCCCAGACAAACAAAAGAGCTCGACCACCACATGTGAAAGCATAAGCTAAAAGACTCATTATGCGCCTTCAACCACCAAAAAGAAGTTAATTAACTTTTACTAATAGTTGGTGCGTCGTGCTGTCGATATTCTTGAATAATCTGTTGTTACGTTCGGTCCATATAACCCAAACACAACAAAGCCAAAGAAGTTGCATAAACGATCGTCGAAGCCGAAAACCACCTGAGGAGTGCACAAAGTGAATGAAATGATCACTTAAAAGATTCGGGTCAACTGAAGCAACACCAATCCAGGATCTAACAAGACTCCAATGGGAAGCAAAACAGGGGCAAGAGAGAAACACATGATGAGCCGACTCTATGGCTCCACACCCTGTCAATCAGAAGGGATAATGTCACGAGACACCAAATTTTCCTTCGTCGGCAACCTATTCCGCAAGAGCCGCCACACCAAAATAGAAACCTTAAGGGGAACATGTTTGTGCCAAATTAAATCTGAAGTAACATCCGAACGATGAGCCTCCGGAGTAGTCAACAACGTATAAACACCCTTAACTGAATAACCACCGTTAGGATCAAGCCTCCACTGCCACTTATATGTATAATTAGGCTGCAAAGAAACATCATGTAACAGAGCCTTACACTCCCCTAACAATTCCTCCTCCCACGCCCACAACCGACGACGCCACTGCCACGCCTCCCATCCCTCATCCCATCCTAAACCGCGCATTTCCGCAACTGTGCTCAACTTGTTCTCAGCCAAGTCGAAAAGGCGCCGAAACCACAAACACAAAGGGATTCCACCTAACCACAGGTCAGTCCAGAAGAAAGTCTCAGCCCCATTCCCCACCAATCTCACGAGGCACTCCGCAAACCACCCACCACCATCAACACCTGCACCATCACGGATTTTGGTAATCTCTCTGCACCACAAAGAACCACTCCGGCCCCCAACCTCCCTGCCTCCTCGCCATAACGAGCTACCAACACCCTATACCACAGACCACCTCTATCAACTACCATCCTCCAGCACCATTTTCCTAACAACGTAAGGTTAAACTCCCTCATCTTCCTAACCCCCAAACCTCCATACTCCTCTCCCAAGCAAACATGTTTCCAACCGATCCAAGAGATTTTCCTATGATCCTCACTCCCCCCCCAAAAAAAAATCAATAAAGATTCAAAGGAAGAGATTGTACCTGACGAAGCTTTGAAGAAGGAAGGAGCATAGACAGACAGAGAGGTCAGGACAGACTTAAGAAGAATCAAGCGACCACCAAAAGAAAGAAAGTGGCTCTTCCAACCCGACAATTTATTTTTAATTCTAGACAAAACCGGATCCCAAAAAGACAACCGCCGCGAATCACCACCAATCGGAAGGCCCAAGTACATAAAAGGCACCTTACCCACTTTACACCCCAGAACTGTCGTCGCTTCATTTAACCAAGAATCATCAATATTTACACCAACCAACATACTCTTATTAAAATTCACCTTTAATCCTGAAACCGCCTCGAAAAGAACAAGAACCGCCCGCAAAGCACGTACGTTCGCCCAACTTTTAACTCCCAAAAGAAGTGAGTCATCTGCGAATCGTAAATGAGAGATAACTGTGGGATTTAATACTAAATTTGTCGTAGTGAAATAGCTTCTATATTAAATTGTTTTTCTATCTAAATAGTGAAATACTAAATTGTTTTTTCTATCTAAATAATGTATATACAAATTTAATACTACTACCAACTTTCTTAATTCTCGTGATTTTGGCAAAAGGTTCCTATATTTAGGGATGGAGGTAGTATTTTCAAAGACACTAATAAATACTCCCTCGTCCCAAATTATAAGAAAAAAAATCATTTCACGCTTATTAAGAAAACTAAAACATGATAATTCGAAGTATAGTTTCTTGTGTTCTCTTTGAAATTAGTTTCATGAAAAGATGTAAAAACAATTTTTATTGGTTATTTGTTGTGGAGAAAATGAGAGGGAGAACAAATTAAATGTAATTTACATTTAATTTTACTTTGGAAAAGATGATTTTTTTAAAAAAATAATAATAATTAAATATGACAAAAGTTTATCTTTTTTGCTTATAATTTGGGATAAAGAAAATGTTCTTTTTTCTTATAATTTAGGACGGAGGGAGTATTTACCTACTTTTTTGGTATAGATTTTTTATAAATCTATAATTGTTCTTTAGAGGAGATGAATCCTTTTCAATATCACGTTTAAAAGTTGACCAAATTCTATAAACTCTTCAACTTAAATAATCATATGGCATGAGTCATCGTAGTGCAAAAACAATAGTCAAGAAGCTTAAGGTAGTATTTAATACATATATTTTTAAGAACACTAAAATTCCTTACTTAGATAATTTTCCGATCATTGACAAATTACAATAACAAATTCATCTTTTTTTTGTTGAAAGAATAACAAATTCATCTTTTAAAATATAACACAACTGTCAGTTTTTTCTATCTAAATAATGTAGTCTCCCAAAAAATCCGAAGCTGTTTCACTATTATTTCCATTAAGTCTAACATCGCTTCCAAGATGGTATTCTTCAATTACATGAATCTTTTAAGGTTAGGGAATATTTTTATATGGTTTGAAGAACTTAAGAATATAAATACGCATGTTTAATATAGCCAAAAACACATAGTTACAAACAAATAAAAAATGACAAAACATACTAAAATCTTATAAAACACATGAATACATGTATAATGGAGAAAAAATAAATTTAGAACCAGCAGTAACAATCTAATTCTCACCACATAAAAAAAATTGAAAAACTGAAAAAATAAATTAACAAATTAAAGGAAGGAAACAAATATATGTGCTATTTTACAACATAGCACACAAACTCACTAGATGTGTGTTATTTGAACAACCATTTGTATGACAACTTATGGAATAATCATAAATTTACAATGAAAAGTAAGTATTGACACAAAAAACAAAGCAATAAGAAGAAAAAATAAAAAGATAATGTGAATATGAAAGAGAAAATTGTCACAATAATTGTCATGAAATAGTTGTACAGATGTCATTTCTCAACCCAATAATAAGAGAAATTATAAGAATGGAATGGTAAAAATACTCAAATGTTGATTTCAACTACTAAACCAGAACCCCACAAAAACATAGTATCAATGAAGGAGAGAATCAATGCCGCAAACAAATGTTAGAGCACGAGAAGGGAAGTATGTTTCGTGTTAAATCCAAAATATAACTACATTTTCAATCAAGAGTAAACTTCACCGCCTTGAAGGTAATAGTCTTTTTGAATGAAAGAGAGTGTTTGTCTTAATATTCTTAAAAGGAAAAATAATTAAGAATTTTTTTTAACGTCCTCAAAACTCTTCCGTTTGGTTCAATGGATGGGAGGGGAGAGATTTTAATGGAGGTGTGGGGAAGGAAAATAGATATATTTTAGTTAAATATATGTTTGGTTCAAAAGAGGGAAGTGGAATTCGAATTACGTTTTTCCTTTGTTATGGGTGAAAAAATGAGTTTTTCACCAATTCATATTTTATAATCCGAAAACCTCAAAAAATATGACGCGTTCCTTCCTTTTTTTCAGATTATAAAATCCGAACACCACCTAAACACTCTTTTTCAGGGGAAAACAGTTCGGGTTATAAAATCTGAATTGTATCAGCACAAATTCTGAGTCTGTTTGTAACATGGATAACCAGTTTAAGGACCATATTAATCTTTATAACTCTCATCCTTATGTTTTAGGTCATTGTTAGTTGTTCTTAGTAAAAAATCCGGTTTTCGGGCTATTTGATCATATTGCTCTGAAACTTCTTCATTAAATCAGAAAAAATTTGCATTAGTTTTATTTGATTTTTAGAATTTTTTGGTGGTATTTTTATATTTTTATGATTTTATTTGATAGGTTTTTATCATTTTTTACTTTGTTTTTTGGTTGTTTTTAAAAACAAAATTCAAAACTGCTGAAATGTGAGAGATTCTAATTGTTGATTATATATAAGCATATTTCGGATTATCAAATCCGAACATAGTTTTGATGTTTTCGGATTTTATAATCTGAAATCCCGTGGGCATTTTTGTAAAAATTATAGTGCGCGTGAGAAGTAGTTAGGGTGAGAAAAGTAAAACCCTAAAAAAATTATTGAAAAATATAGGGGGGACCAAGGTCTCTAAAGAACATCCCACAACTGGTCCCAACATATCAAATATCCCCACAACTTTTAGAAAATTGCTCTTCCCACAAACAACATTGCTCATTCCCAAAAAAATGACGGAAAACCCCCCGCGTGAGTTAACTCACGCTCGCTACAAACCAACGTGACAGATAGGTGACGAAGACAGGGCGTTAGGAGAGAGCAGGAGGTGGAATCGTCATCCTAGATAGGTGCGTCCCAGATGATGGACCTGAGTCAACATCAGCATCAGCCTCAGTACGAGGAGGCGGCTCACCAGCAGGAGGGTGAGGCCTAGCATCAGGCTGAGGAGGTGGGTCAGGCTGAGGAGGAGGCCCAGCAGCAGAGTTTTCCCGAGGGCCCAATAGACTGTCGCTCCTTATTTCGGTGGACATGTCGCATGTCAGCTTTAGAATGATGCTCAAGTAAGTATAATTGTTTAATTTTATTTAATTACACGTCAATTACAATTTATTTTATTTAGTGGCATGTCAGCTTTACGATTTATTTATTATGTTAAAATATGTTAATGAACGCGCGTAATTAAATTAGCGCGCTTAATTTAATTGGCGCACGTAGTTAAACTACGTGCGCGTAATTTAATTGGCGCGCGGAATTTAATTAACGCACTTAATTTAATTGGCGCGCAAAATTAAATTGGCGCACATTTTTTTACGATTAAATTGTTATGTCTTTTTTAGTTATTGAAATGTTTATATTTTTAATGGTTTATTGTTCTTTTAATTTTTTGTATTTCAGTTGCAGAGGACGCGTAAATGCAGCGCGGTTTCTCACGTTGATATATATTGAGCGTGACACCAGCGTGACTTAAATCACAATGGGGTATTTTCGTCTGTTTGTATGGGAGTGAACAATTTTCGTTGGGAGAAGAGCAATTTTCCAACTTTTAACCATTTGAGGACAAAATTGTCACATTAACATTACTTATTGAATTAAGAGTCAAGATCCAAATTCGTCCCTCACGTTTTTCTCTCGGATCAATTTAGTCACCATAAAAAATAAACCCAAACTAGTCCCTAACAATTTTGGGCCCGTTTGTTATAGTTTTTTTTAAAAAAAAAATAGATCTTTATAGTGTAATATATTTCTGTTATAATTTTTTTAACACAAATTTTGAAGGAAACTTTCGAATGAAAAATTCTTTTGAATAACTTATCTTAAAATTTAATTTTAAATATTTCATCATTTTGTTATAATTATTTTTTTATACTAAAATTTTGAAAAAATCTCTATAAAAAAGCTATTTTAAATAGATTTTCGTAAAAATCATTTTTGACGGATGTCATTTTGAAAAAATATGTGATTTTTACTATGTAAAATTTCTAACAATGAGTGTTTAAGTTGGTGAATATCAGAATCTCATTTTTAACTTATGCCAAATGAGTTTGAAATAACTTAACTTCTACTATTTTTTAGTAAATTTCTAAAAAATCCATTTTATTTTAGCAAACATGCCCTTTATACTGTGGACAAATTAGTCTCTCGGCCATAATGAACCGGTGACTATTTTGTCCTTGACAATTTTATACTAAGAATAAAGGGAAAATAGTCATTTTGATCCATGAGTATGTAACATCTAGCCACAATAGTCTCTCAATGTATCGAAATTCCAAAATAATCCCTGGTTGATTGATTGTGCACTTCATTAGTCAAAATAGTCTGATGTTAAAATAGTTCTTCAATGTTGAGATTAATTCTTTTCATTTAAGAACCAATATGACAATAATTAAATATTTATAAGGATTGATATGACAATAAATAAGTCTATTGAAATACTGATATGTCAATATTAACGGAGTATTCTAGCGTAAGAGACTATTTTAATAAATATTATGCACAATAAAAAACTATTTAAAATTTCGATGCAACGTGACTATTCCTTACATATTTATGATCAACATGACTATAAAGAAATTAGTCCGTGACAACTTGTCCTCGCAATTTTGTTTTAGAATAAAAAGATTGTCTTGATAACACGATTTCACTTGAACAAAAGTGTGTGTGTGTGTGTGTGTGTGGCAGAAAGAAAGAAAGAAAGAGGAATAAAAATGGGGATCCGATTCGTGTTAATGGTGAACAAACAAGGTCAGACCCGTCTTGCTCAGTATTACGAATACCTCACTGTTGAAGAACGACGAACCCTTGAAGGCGAAATCGTTCGTAAATGCCTCGCCCGTAATGAAAACCAGGTATGCTTCCATTTTTTTCTTTTATTTTCATCAGATCTTCAATTTTATGTGTTATTATTACTTTAGATAGAAGCATTCACATACCTTGTCATTATTTATTATTCAACCCTAGTTTTAGGGTTTGCTTGGATCGCAATTTGATTGAGAACTTAATTCAAAATTTATGAAAAACTTAGTTTACAATTTGACTCAACACTTGTGAGAATGATTGGTAGAGCTTATGGAAACAGCTTATAACATGTTCATAAGTTGCTTGCAGATTATTTCCATACGCTCTCCATGATAGATTATGAAATCAGCTTATAGTTATAGCTTATTCGTAAACAGATTGATTTTATTTTGTCTTTTGTTTTAGAAATAGCTTATGCATAAGTACTCATATGATGAATTTTTGTTGTAAGCACTCAATTAACTTGTTTATCCAAATAAGATATAGATGTCTTGGAAAGTTATTATTTGAATTTTTTTTATCATAGACAGGAGAAAATTGTTGGTTTCCCTTCACACCCAGAATGATTAATGCTATGTTTTATGAGACTTTAAACTTTCTCTTACTCATATTGATGTGTTAGTTTATACCAAAAACATATAGGATTGAGTTGTCTTATTGTTGTTTCTGCTCACCATGATTCATCTGGCTGATACATTTTTGTCATGGGCAGTGTTCATTTGTTGAGCATCGCAACTACAAAATTGTATATAGGCGCTATGCATCTTTGTTTTTCCTGGTTGGAGTTGATGACGGCGAGGTAATTCATTGTTTCTATATTTCTCATTCTAGTTGATGTATACAAAGGTGGTGATTAATTTCAAACGAGCAGATTGTGTTAAATAGTCTAGTTTTGATCTTACTGACCTGTGGTCATGGCTTCAAATGTGATCGGCTTAGCCTTGCTTGTCTAAAGAAACCGAAAGAATTTTCTGTTGTAAACTCAGAAACCTGAAGTTCTTAGCCTTGTTAAACATTTCAGCTTCAGCGAAATTTCCCATGTACCACTTTCATTGTAGATAAATATGATATCATTTCAAGTCTGCTTTTACTCGATTGTTCATTCTACCTTCTGTGGACAATTTTGCAGAATGAACTTGCTATTTTGGAATTCATCCATCTCTTAGTCGAAACCATGGATCGACATTTTGGCAACGTGGTAAGTCCTGCTGTGACTAGAGTCTTTGGAGTTGTGTTTGTTGAAATTGAAAGTAACATGTCTCGTCACATTACTTCCATAATGTCTATTGCTTTCTTCCTTCCATCTTCTGAACTTAGCTTTAACCAAACACTGAATTTTTTGTTTCTCAAATTTCTTGTCTGCTTAAATTTGCAGTGTGAGCTAGATATCATGTTTCATTTAGAAAAGGTACATTTTATGTTGGAGGAAATGGTCATGAATGGTTGTATTGTGGAGACGAGCAAATCAAATATTCTGACTCCTATTCAGCTTATGGATAAAACATCGTAAGAGATACAAAGGAAACAAAAGAAGAATTCATGTATTTCTATGTTACAATTATCTGTCAGTGCTTCTTTATGTGTACAATCAAGTGAATATAAACTGCATCGTTTTATCTCCAATTTTCTTTATGAATAAAACAAAAGTTCGTATTTCATTTTTATAATTTCCTTCCTGCTTGATTGTATTGACTATGACTATGGGTTATTTTTTTTTTTGGGTATGGCCACAAATACAACATTATATGCTTTTATATAAAAAACCGTGAGTTTAATGGTGGTGGGTTGACGGTCCAAAATAGTTTTGCACACACAACCAATCAAAACATTTCGAATTGACATGTAAATTAAAAGCATTAATTGATGTGACGATTCTAAATATTTTGATTGGTTGTGTGTGCAAAGTTATTTTGGACTGTCAACACACCACCATTAAACTCAAAAAACATTTATATATAATACATACAAGTATTATGATACATAAAGGCTTTATATAATTGTTTTCACCGACAGTAAGTGTATAATTGGATGGGTATTCATCAAATACGATTTTGATTAAGCTTGATTTTGAAAAACTGTTGGTTTAAATTTGAGTTTTAAAAAAGAAGTTTTTTATGTCCGAGTTTTTTACTTAAAAATAAGTTTAATAAGTGAAATTTTCAATTGAATGAAAGAACTATTTTTATTGCTTTCAGTCTAACCTGAGTTTTGAAGATAAAATGAATTATGATACATAATAGTCAAGTATAGCATGCACCAAGCCAGAATTTTTCAGCTTAAAAATGAAGAATAGAAATAGAAAATATATTTGAAACCAAACATATACTAAATATGAAAAAAAAAAAAAAAAAAAAAAAAAAAGACAAAAGGAAACAGGCTCTAAGGTTGACCGAGTTGTACGCGTTTTCTAATTTCTAGAAGTAGTTTAATTTCCACACCTTAATCGTGAAAATTGAAACCATCAACGCAAATAAAAACAAGCTGGAAACAGAACTTTGATTTGTGGAGAGTCAAGGTTCACTTAATAATGTAATACTCTCTATAGATGTGTCTACTTGCTTGGAGTAATTTTCAAGTTCAAACAATTCCATCTTTGTCCACATTGGTGTGTTTCATTTGTCTAACATCCACATTGAGCAAGTTATATACTTGAAGTTAAATCTACGACTAGGCCAGTCATGGATACGAATTGAAACTAAAAGTCGTTTGTAGACGAACCGGAATTCTTTCATTTTCAAATTTATCATACGGGACAAAACATAACCAAAGAATACATCTTGCTCATGTAGAGCTAAGCTCTCCACGGACATCTTATGCATGTGGAAAGACAAAAAAATTAACTAATCATATATACTAATTTACAAGTTACTGTTACAACACAAGGTCGAGGCTAAAATGATGGTTAATAACATGTACAGACTTAACGATAAATACCCGCCGACTGTTTTGTTAACAAAATGGTTGTATGAACAATGCCGGTCCTACAGATTAAATGAATCTTCTTCTTCTTCCTTCTTCTTCTCTTCAACGGCGGTCTTGGCAATCAAAAAACTGGGCTGATTTGTTGAAGATAAAAGCCTAGCCCACATTCGATCGGTTATCACTACTGTGTTCTGTCCTTCAGTGATTCTCTGCACCACAAAGCAACCAACATCCGAGAGAGTTAAACAAGACTACAAGACCTTGCAGTCAAAATGTAAGGCAATATAATATCCTAATCCTACTTAGAATGACTTGTTATCTCATCATAACTTAAAAAACTAGTTTTATAACAAAAAGTCAAGTTTTAACAAATAATTCCCTATGTATTTTGCAGAAGCAGAACCGACAAATATCACTCTAGGTTAATGAACTAACATTAAAGGGTATATAAGCTTGTCTTCCATGCACAAGCCCACTAGTAAAACCAGTGTAGCCTGCCATTGCTCCATGAACGGCACTTTGAGCAAGAAGCGTACAGTACACGTTGTCAGAAGCATTGCTTGGAACAGCTCTAATCATATAGGTAGGATCTGTCAATTTGAAAAAAGAAGGGCAACAGTTGATATTTCAGATATTGTCTCTTTCAGTACACACATTATAATTCTTTAGTTTGCATCTTTACCAACCTATATATTTGAGAGTTATACCCATTATCTTCTGTTTAGCAAAATGATCCTGCTACATCAAATGTTAAAAATGCTTAATACAAGCAGTAGAAATTACATTCATAAACATTCTTCAAGTATAAAAGAGCATGAGAAACAAAGCACATTTTGTGATGATCTTATTTGTGAGAATTTCTAACAGTATGGTAAACCTGTCAACATCAACCGTGATCATGTTTCCACCACAAGCTACTTATAAAGTGATAATGAGATTTTCATAAACCATGTGCATATAGAAATGCTTCTTTAGTACAACTTTTTTGTAAGGTTTCAATTTGAAATCTTCACTTGAAAATCAGAAACAAACAACATAAAACTTTTAAAAACTTATCAAAATGGACACTGAAATTTCTTTCAAACATGCAAACTAGCATAGGCAGGGAAAGTAGGTGATGAACTAAACACATTAGCCGGTAATCATAGCCTAAATGGACATGAATGTATGTAAGGATGCAAACATGTCAAATTTCAATCTGTATTAAAGAAATGAAGTATGATAATAATACATTTTAAAGAACACATTGAGGTAACCAGCACAAACAGAATATAAAAAAAAAAAAAAAAAAAAACACCTTCAACTTATGGGATATCCATAGCCCAACATCTTGAAGAAGTTTGTTTCCAGAAGCATCCTGCTGCTTGTGCATGGATTGGATGCTCTCAGTAACAAGTTCCTGTCCTGCTCCTTCAGCAATCACAATAACCATGTGGCCATTTTCTTTTAGCCTTCTCTCCGTATATTCGAAAAGACCACCTGGACCTTCAAGGTAAAAGGGTGTCTCTGGAATTAAGCAACAGTCCACATCCCGATTCGCAAGGGTAGCATACATTGCAATAAATCCTGCACCATGCACCCAAAACTTAGGCTCTGTTTATTTTGTGAAACCATATTCTATTTTCTTTCTTTAAATGAGGTGTTCCTTTTAATTTACCAGGGGATTGAAGCACACAAAGCTGATAAGTGGAGGCATTACAAGCAATCAGGAAACTTACCACTGTACCGGCCCATCAACTTGACAACACCTATTCCGTTTTCAACACTTTCAGCTTCAACATGTGCTGCATTTATAGCTCTTTGAGCCTCCTCAACAGCTGTGTCAAAGCCGAAGGACTTGTCAATAACCTATTAAGCCAAAGACAGCAGAAAACCATCTACAAGTCAACCATGCTAACTGGTAGTAAGAAACAGGTTTAAACTGTTTGAGTTGGAATCCACAAATAGGAAGAGGGGAGGTAAAAAAAATTACCGGAATGTCGTTATCTATCGTTTTGGGGATTCCTACAACTGCAACCTTGAGACCACGGTTTCTAATTTCCTATGAGGATAATCAGGAAAGTGTTGTTGTTAATAAATTGCTTTTTTGATGAAATTAATTTCATAGATAGCAAATGAATGTTGATGAAAAATTCATTTATATTCCTAAGCCTAAAAGTTTAATACCTCAAAAATTCTATAAGCACCCCTCTGAGTTCCATCTCCTCCTATTATATAAACCTGAAATCGACCCAATGTATGAGTCTGGTCTCCTGCATAGTATACAATGTGATATTATCTGTTCTGATAAATAGAAGGAAATATATACCTGATTGATTCCCCTATCTTGAATACTGTCAACTATCTTAGTGGTGTCATGTCCACCTCGCGATGAACCAAGGATAGTTCCGCCACGCTTATGTATATCATTTACGGTTTTAGGAGTTAGAGAGATTGTATTGTGAGCATAGAAACCCTTGTATCCTCCCTTCACATCACAACACACATCTTTATTAGTTTATGAGACTAATAAACTTACAAACACGCAAAATTGTGAGCATTTACAGTAATAATTGCATTATATTTTACATTCATTCCTATGTCCTTGATTGTCTGAAATCCAAACAAGAGGAGAAAATTAATTGTTTGAAGATTCGCTTACACTGATTCCTAATACTTTCTTGACGCCATACATATGGTATAGACCACATACTAACTCCCTAATAACGGTGTTGAGACCAGGACATAAACCTCCACATGTCACAATGGCAGCCTGAACTTCATCTGATTTAAAATACACCTGAATATACAATTTTATACTGTTGTAAAATAAGCACAAGAAGGAACCTAAACAGATAAACACACACACATGGAAACACACCTTTTGACGAGGTCCGGCACGCCGAAAATGAATCCCTCTTGGACTATCTTTGTTAGCAATAATCTGTTAAACGAAGAGGGAAATAAATGACATAAATTGAAGTAATTGCGTCTAGAATTCCAGTAACTTTAACAGAACCTCTTTATCAGAAAATTGTGGACCACTGTTTCAACTTGCATTGTCCTAAACAAAGTTAGGTTGTAAGATCTTTTGAGGTGGTAATTTCAATTGAACTTAAATCACATATCTCTTGTGTGTCATAATAACATTTCATTGATACATTTTATTTTATTTTCCGATAGGTTCCTTTTATGGGAGTTAATTATGCTCAAAGTACGGTCAGACATTAAATACGAGCACATTTCTCAGCCAAAGAACGTTGATACGCCGCGTTCATTAATACAGTTTAAACAAACAAATTCTATCATGCGATTTTATGATTATATAAGATCGATGTAATTGGTATAAATTTGGTTTTCGCAGCATATGTATTGTTTTAATTGGATCAATACACTTAAATAATGTCATAAACATCACTTCGAAATTTCTGCATAAACATGGGATTGTGGCGATACATCAGCTCAGTTAATGGCCCTGGCAATATCATGTTTGGTTTTTCTGATCAATAATTTTATTTTTTTTAATGCTTAGGTAAAATATATATACCATGTTATATAATGAAGGAGGAAATTATGTTTGAGATAACGTAGAGATTATTTCAGATAACCGAAAATTTACCCCAAAATAAAAGAAAAAATAACCTTTTGAGGAACACTATCATCGATATGCACGAAATATTGCCTGGCAAGAGGAAAATGAATGTAAATTAATGAAAATTACTATGAATAAAAATAAATTAGAAAAAGCAAATTGTAAGAAGAAGAAGAAGATGAAAAAACTTACTTGACAACTGAATAAGCAGGATTGTCTTGCAATGGATTAGAATATGTCTGCGAAACACAAAATAAGAACAAAAATCAAATATACAATATTATTTCATTTCTATATGAGAGTAATGAATGATACATAAGCTAAGCTAGGTAGAGAAGAAACAGGTTTTAACAGGGCGTAATAGAAAAGCATAAAGAGAAGAATTAGAAAAGGAATGAGAACGACGACGTACTGGTAAATCGGGAATGTAATCGGTTAAATGAGGAACATCTTCGAGAACATAACCGGCAGAGCCTCTAACAATTTTAGGCTTTGAATTTGGAGAAGAACCCATCAGATCACTACTCGGTAGCAGTAGCTAGCAAAACGGAGATACTAGAATTTTGTAATTGTTTTTGAACGGAAAAAGATGCGTGAATGTATCACATTCAAAGGTATAATGGGTGGATTACAAGAAGAGAATGAATGGTCGTATTTATTTATATATAGTAAACGCGGTTGACCATTGCTACTCAACCCAAAAACTCGCTTGTTTTTTCGTTTTCTTTC
Source organism: Medicago ruthenica (assembly GCA_018208015.1). Classification (NCBI taxonomy): domain Eukaryota; kingdom Viridiplantae; phylum Streptophyta; class Magnoliopsida; order Fabales; family Fabaceae; genus Medicago; species Medicago ruthenica. Next base: position 94,962,249 of record CM031374.1, read on the forward strand.
GCAATAAATAAATGAAACTCAAACAGGTGGCGCCAAATTGTTTGTCTGTTGAAGACACAAAGAAGCTGCAGTGAGTAGATAGGAATTTACATTATCAAATAAAAAAATATTTAAACACAACCTCAAATAAAAAATATTTGAGCTCATAATTTTTCTTTACTCTCTAAAATAATAACACTTATTTTCTTTTTTTGGTTAAAAAGTTATAATATTTGTGTAATTATAAAAGTAATGTTCTAAAGACATTATTTAAGTCAAACACATGTGTTCTACTTTTCTACTTCTACGCACAAACAAACTAAAAAAAATTAACAAGTGTTCTAAATACATTATTTAAGGAACCATGAAAAGAAATTTTGTCTTGAAAAATATAAGTCAAACACATGTAAGAGTCTTGACTTCACAATTTATAATGTAAAAGTTACTATTTTTTTTATGCTTTAAGGTCGTTTGTTAGAATTTTCCAATAAAAAATATTCCTTCCATTCCTAATTATAAGACCATTTTTAGAAAAAGTTTTGTCCCTAAACATAAGATTATCTACAAATTTCTAGATGCATTTATTACTCTTTTTCCAACTATATCATTATTAATGCTATCAATTATCTTGGAATATGAAAAATCAACATGTGAATACATTTATACAAAAAAGATAGTTTAGTAATAGTAACATATTTTTCAGTCAAATTTATTACTAAAACAATTTTTATTAATATCCGTGATTTTTCTAAAATAGTCTTATAAAAAGAGGGACAAATGGAGTAATTATTTGAGCGCAGCCTCAAATAAAAAGAAATTTTAAAAACTCTTTCTTTTCAACATTCTTTCTCTCCTGGAACACTCATTTTCTTTTTTTGGTTAAAATGTAATAATATTTGTAGAATCATTTTGTGAGAATGTTTGTGATAGCTTTTTTTTTCTGGTTCTTTAAAGATAAACAATAGAGAGAAAAAAGAGTAAGAACTTGATGCGAGTAAGAAAAAGAATTGTTTTAAAAGTTGTCTCAAAATAATTGTACAAATATTATTGTTAAATTAATATAATCCTACACTTACGAATTAAGTCTCGGATAAAGTGGTGGAATCTATATTGATTTCAATCAATAAAAAAAGTGAGCGTTGAAAAGATTGTGTTTTTTTTTTATCACTCTTTGTACAAAAATAAAATAGTAACGGATAACATGATATTAAATAATGTGATCAAATTATTTCTCTTATTTTTTATTTGTGTATGTGACAAAAACAATAGCTAGAACTTGAACCAAGATCTATGAGTTGGGAAAACACTTAACCGCTAGATCATTGATCATATCTAATTATATTTCCAAATTGAAGATATATAATATAAATTTATGCTTAAATATAAAAATAAAAAAATAAAATAAAATTGGGCATGGTTGGTGTGACAATAGCCACACCAAATCTTTAACGGGTCCACCCTAGAGTGTAAGTATGATTGATGATATTTTCCTTTCTTAAATCCTTTTTATAAAATTAAAATAACTAAGTTATTTGTAAGAAACAAATCATTCACTTTGTTTTTAAGTATTGTCTTGAAAGTTTTTATTGTTGTTATAAAAAAAAGATATTGCTACCAAAACTTTACCTATAGTTGTTATAAAGACTAAAAGCATCAAAATAAGACGAATAAATTTATCAATCAAGTAATAATATTTTGACTTTACTCTTTCTACTAATCTTTATGATATAAACTTATTTAATGTAGCTAAATATATATTATTAAGATAGTTAAATATAAAATATACTTAATTATTAAAAAATCATTATTTTAATATTCCGTTTTCTCCATTAGAATAGTAATGTTGATATTGATGCCAAGGCCAAATGTAAAATAAAAAGTTGCATTTATAGGAGCATGGTTATTGAAAAGTTTTGCTGCATAAAAATGGATTTTGGATGACCATCTAGTATCTGCCAAATTGTGCTTCGGACTGATTGGCACACCTTGTGCTTTATTTGTATTTCTTTTAGCAATTAATAAAATTTTGCCAAACAAAATAATGGTCATGCTAACAACTATCTTAGAACACTCGCATGAAGATTTAAAAAATAAAACAATTGTTAAATGTTAGGTAAAATAGTTGCTTTTTAATATTTTAATGTGTGGAATACAATTGTTAAATATTTTAAAGTAACTTTTTAAGAACATTTATTAGCATTTTCTTTAAAATAATTTACTTAGAGGTAATAGTCACTTTGGTCACTGAATGTGTAATGAATGATTAGTCACAATAGTTCTTTAATGTATTAAAATTTCAAAATAGTCCCTTACTGTGCAATCTGTTAGTCAAAATAGTTTATGATGCTAAAATAATCTCTCAATGTTCACAATAACTCTTTTCATCATATAGGGACTGAAACGATAATAAATAAGTACTTATAAGGACTGATATGACAACAAGTAAGTATATTAAAGGATTAATATTACAATATTAATTAAGCATTTTAACATAAGAGATTATTTTGACTAACGAAATGCACAGTCAAAAATTAGTTTAAAATTTTGATATATTGAAGGACTATTGTGACTACTCATTACACATTTTCACATACCAAAGCAATTATTACTCCGATTTACGTATAAGTTTTTTTTTTTTTTTTACAAAAGTGTAAAGGCATGAACCACTCACTTTATTAGTTAGTTAGATAGATAAATTCACGAAAAGTGTTATCAAGTCACGTTCAATATCGACGGCGCAAAAACATTGAATCACACGGACTTGATGAAGCATCCAGAAAATGTAGACAAATAAGCTTTTACAATAAAAAACATTTCAAAACTTAATTAAACATGACTGTTCAATTGGTACTGTCAACGATCTTGTTATTTGAACAGTTCGATTGTAGTTTCATTTGATTCAAACTGCACAAGACTGACATGAAGACAACAATGATGGCAACTCAATTGTCGTATTTCTTCGTGTTATTACGTATCAATATACTCTAACTAAGTGCACCCCACATAAAGAAGAGAGTAAGGAAGGAAAAAGCCGGGAAAGTCACACCGATAACACGTGGGAGTTAGCATGGAAAATGAAAATTGTTTTCCATTATGAGAAAGTACGTTTTAATCATTGAATCAAATAAAAAATACACTTTTATTATACTCCTTCAATACTAGATTAATTTTACACTATCTTATATCCCCCTCTTCCATGTGTCCACCAACCACCAACATCAAACCCACTTCTCAATCTGTGACCTCTAAAACCTCGAACCTTCAAACACTTTACCTCTTTCAAAACAACCTCATATAAAACTAGGGCTGAGCATCGGACGGGTTCGGGTCCGAAATCGCCACACTAGATGAAACCGAAGGCACCAAATCCAGAACCAGTTTCGACCGTATCTTGTCTCGGTTTCGGCGGGTCTTGGGTTAGTCGGTTGGACGGGTAGCACGGGTGGGTTGATTCGGTTATGTGCCTCAACAGAGAAAAAAATTACAGAGAAACTGGTAGAGTAAGCACAATGGACATGCATTGAACCTCTATTTTTACCTCTACTGAAAATGACAAACATACAATAAAAATACACAAAGAACATGAAAGAGAGAGAGGGGGCAAACAACAAAGGAAAGGAAAGAAGAATGTGAGGGTGAAGAGAGAAGAGAACGACAATGGAGTTTTGAAGTATGAGGTTAGAGAGGGAGGACAGGGAAGAGAGGGGCGCTACTGTCATTGATACAAGTTAATACATAGGGGTGGTCATAAAGGTTAATACTAGCTTTTATTCAAAAATTAAATTGTTTAGTTTCAAATGTCAAGTGTTGTACAGCTGTAGAGTAGACCAAAGATATAGTACAGGTTAATAGCTGTTATTAGAGTAGACCAAAGACACCTAGTAGTAGCTGGATATTCACAGGACCTCAAAGTATTTTTACATAATATATAATATAGCAGTAGTAGTAATTCGGACGGGTTCGGATAACATGTGTAATTTATTTGGGCCGACCCCGACCGTCCAAACTCATTCATAACTGTTTATGTGTAGTTTTGCACCCGTGGACCGCCTTGCCCCGCCCGTAACACTTATATTTTCAACGGGTTTCTCGGGTTTCGGTCGGTTTATTAGATTATGCTCAGCCCTATATAAAACCAGTTTAAAATATAACATAATTGGAACTCATTCATTAAAACTCAAATTAACATGTTAGCTCAGATAATTTTTTTAATTAAAAGTTAAATATTTATCTTCATGTGTTCTTCAAAGGAATCTTCATCTTCACCAAATTTTCTTTCTACAAGCTCAGATCTAGAAAACCAAAATGTCCAAATCTGAAAAATCACGGCAACAACAATTACCACAACCTTTCTTAAATGAACATATTAAGTCTACATAAAGTCACCCATATTTCTACTCACTGCATAGCCATCATTCTGATACGATAAAAAATTGCAATTGGAGGAAACTCTTTAAATTTTCAGGAAGCAAATTGTAAACATGGGTATCAATTATTTCTGAGATTTAAAGAGGAAGTTATTATTGCCATGATTTTTTTTATACTTATCCATTTCTTTTTTATCAAATATTTCTAAAAGTTAAAGTTAAATTTGAGAAACCTAAAAAGTAGTGAATTATGAATTATATGTAGGAAAACATGGAAGCGTTAATGAGAAGAAGAAGGAAAACAAAAAAAAAAGCAGAATTATGAATTTATCAATGGAACAAGGAAATAAAATAATTATGAATTAATGAATGGAACAAGGAAATAAACAGTTTTTGGTGGGTTTTCTAATATTGAAGAAACGAGAAGCCCCGTGAAAATGGCAAAACTTAGTTAAACCCCACCCGGATAACGACATAGCATCAGAAACAAAGTATAATTCGCAGAAAGAGGTGCTACTTGGATTTGTCAAACCTTTAATGGTGGTGGCATTTAGCATGGGAAATGAGAGTTGTTTTCCATCATGAGAATTTTTTTTTTACTATTAAATTAAATAAAGAACATACTTTTTTCATAGACACTCAACACAAGATCTTTTTCACTCTCCTCCATCTCTCTCTCACCCACCACTTGCAGCAATCTCACAATCTGGAATTCCTGTTGCTTTACCACACTCCTCACCCTCATTATTGATTCAAATGGCATGACTCAACACAGTGACAAAACTTTTAGAACTTGGTTTATGACATTCATGATAAAGCCTTTAAAGAGCAAGAGCAAAAGATGAAGAAAAAGTGAAAACTTTACTAGCTGTCTTGTTCTTTATTTGAAATGGTAGAGGATTAAAAACATGACCCATTAATCTACTTGTTTAATTTGTTAATCTTATTATATCATTTTTCTTTATCTCTGCTATACCATTTAAAGTTAGATTTTTAGGAGCAACATCCTTAACTGGTTTACGTCAAAAAATGGTAGTTTCTGATAGTCCCAACTACTACACCACTGACACCACAACATGAACAAGCCAACAAGTATGAATTCGCAAAAACTATTCAAACCCATCACTCCAAATTTCTCAATCAGGGAGAAAACTTGGAGACCCCCGGTTCATCAAATCTGAGACATTTGGAACAGTAGCGTTACGATGGTCAAGGACGGGACGGCGATCAGAGATAAGACAGAGGTCGGAGCGGTGTGACGATGGTCAGAGGCAAGACGGAGGTAGTGGCACGACGGGATGTGTCTAAAATTCCAGATCTTAACAACAACAAAAAATCAGTGTAAAAGAGAAAGAAAAAATATGGTGTAGATAGTCCATGATAAAATCAATACTCCTTTTTAATTTAATGGTAAAATAAACTTTTCTATAGTGAGAAACAACTCTTATTTCTCATGCTAAACATCATCCAATGGTTGGTCCACAAAAGAAAACTAGTTCAAAAATTGACTTTGTAAGACATTCTTAATTTGATCATTGAGAATAATCATTCTTAATGTTTCTCATATCTATCTTTTTGTGAATGTATACTTTTAAATGTGCAAGTGATGATGATGTGTCCATTAAGCATATTGTTGAGAATACTCGTCAAAGAGAGAAAAATACAAAACATTTTTCAACAATAAAATAAAGAGGACACAGATGCACCATAATACCTGAAAATATTTTCTTCACCTCGTCGACACTTCATCTTATTTAGGCATGGCAATGAGGCGGTGTGGGGACGGGCTTTACCTTCCCCTTCCCCATACCCTACTTCCATATACTTACATGTTACTCTACCAATATCCAGCGGGGATGAAAAATCGAATCTCATTCCCGTCGCCGACGGGTTCGGGTATCCCCACCCCATCCTCATCCCTGCAGTGGATAATTTTTTTTAATAAAAATAAAAGTATTTTTCAGTCCCGAGCGCAATGTTGTAATGATTTATCCAACAAAGAGATGACGACGATCAATGACTATATTGAAGGAGAAGAGAGAAGCCGAGAATGTGAAATATGAAAGGAGAAAAGAGAGAACTATGATAAGTGAGTGTCGTCTGAAAAACAAACTCTGACTGTGTGAGTGAAATGATTTAGGGTTTGAGTTTCTATTTATATAAAAGGGATAATAAATTGATTTTCTACATTCGGGACGGGTTTAGGTATGGGTTCGAGGTGGGTATCTATATCACCGTTACCCGTTCCATACCCGTGTTTTAAAATCAGGGAAAACCCAAACTCATACTCAAACCCAGTCAAAGCGGAGAAAACCCGTCAAATTGAGTTTGATTCGGGCAGGTACCCGCGGGTACGGATTTTATTGCCATGCCTTATTATGTGATTTTTTTTTGAGAAAACTTATTCTTCGTGATAATGTGCGTTATAAAGAGAAGTTAATAGCCCATAGATTGCGAAAACATATAAAAGAGAAGTTTGTTTATCAACAACGATGGAAAAATAAAACACGTGAGAGAGTTTACGAAGGAGAATCAACGACTATACATCAATCTACATAAAAACTATAAATCGATCAAAAAATTAAAAACTGCATGAAACTGGATATCTTCTAACAATATATAAAAATCGAAGTACAATCAAATTTCAAAATCGTCCTTATTAAAACTCATGATCACATTAATTTTATGTGTATGATGATCATTTTGCAAAATTTAATTTATTTATTTTTTAAAAAATTAATTATGGATAATGCTCATCACAATCTACTAACAATATATAAAAATCGAAGTACAACCAAATTTCATAATCATCCTTATTAAAACTCATGATCTCATTAATCTTATGTACATGATGGTCATTTTGCAAAATTCAATATATAAAAATCGAAGTACAACCAAATTTCATAATCGTCCTTATTAAAACTCATGATCGCGTTAATTTTATGTGCATGATGGTCATCTACTAACAATAAATAAAAATCAAAGTACAACCAAATTTCATAATCGTCCTTATTAAAACTATGATCTCATTAATTTTATGTGCATGATGGTCATTTTGCAAAATTTAATTTATTTGTTTTTTTAAAAAATTAATTACGGATAATGATCATCACAATCTACTAACAGTATATAAAAATTGAAGTGCAACCAAATTTCATAATTATCCTTATTAAAACTCATGATCTCATTAATTTTATGTGCATGATGGTCATTTTGCAAAATCTACTAACAATAACAATATATAAAAATCGAAGTACAGTCAAATTTCATAATCGTCCTTATTAAAACTCATGATCTCATTAACTTTATGTGCATGATGGTCATTTTGCAAATTTTAATTTATTTGTTTTTTAAAAAATTAATTACGGATAATGTTCATCACAAGTGTAAGCAATTTCCACGGATAAATAGAAACTAATTTATTTGTTTTTTAAAAAATTAATTACAGATAAGGTTCATATCTACTAACATCTACTAACAATATATAAAAATCAAAGAACAACAAATTTTCATAATCTTCCTTGTTAAACTCATGATATCTTTAATGTCGATATTTTGAAAATAGTCACGAGTTTTCAAAATTTTATCATATCGACTATCACATACCGGTACATAAAAAATTTCTTATGCATACGAGTGAGGTTTAAATATTTAACGGTGTTTGACATATAACATAAAAATTTATTTAATAGACACACTACATTAATGTTGATATTTTGAAAATAGTCACGAGTTTCCAAAATTTGATCATATCAACATTCTCATATATGCATATAAAAATTTGTTTCCAAAATATAACATTAAAATTTATTTAATAGACACACTATGTCATACCCCAATTTTTGACCTAAGTTTCTTTTTCACTTGTCTTTTTAGTTCGGAATTTGTCCGTCGTTTCAGACAGAATTTCGACAGGCAGGTATTTTGAAATACCTCCTTTTTGGCATACAAAGGCGACAGTTCTTTTTTTTATATATAGTTTTTATTTTGTTTTTTTTTTATTTTTTATTTATTATTTCCTTTTTATTATTATGATTATTATTTTCTTTTTATTTTATTTTCGGATTTTTTATTTTTTATTTTATTATGTTACTTTTTTTTTCCTTTTTTAAAGGGGGTTGACATTGACCCATTATTTGGTTGACTGTTAATTTAAATGCCAATGATTTCTTGTCTTGCTTAGTTTGTTTGACTGATTAAGTTTATGGGTCATCAATGGCTTTCAAATGCATTAACCTGGCATTGCATAATAAGAGGGAGAGGCCAATTCAAAAGGATCCAACAGAAAAAACTCATCAGTAACAAGAAGCAAAAAAGACGAACAAGCCAAATTCAAAAACATCAAGAACCATAACCACAAACCATCATCACCATCCAACCATCCAGTGCTACAAACCCAGCCACATACATACACGCACACATAACTCATTGTTTTCTCCCTCTAACTCAGCCACCATATAAACCAGCCTCACAACCCCCACGCCCTCATACACGGTCCTATCAACCCAAAGCCACATACTACCCCCCTAAACACACACAACAACACAACATACAACAACCACTCAGCCACCACCACGCCCAAACACGCGGCCACCGCATAACCTACAACCACAACCAACACCAACCGCGGCCATACCTCACCAAAACACCTCAACAGCCTCACTCACCCACTACCCCAACAAACCCCAGGTCCGAAACAAACAAGAGAGGTAGCATTCCGAATTTGTTTGTTTTTAAATGTAGATCTAGGCTATTTTAATCCTTTTTTGGGGGAAAATAAGTTTAGGAGTGTGAAGAGGAGGAGAAGAGCTTTAAGAAAATATTGTTTTTTTAAAAAAAAAGGAGTTTTTTTTTGTTCTCCGGCGCGGTGGCGCCGCCGTCCAGGCTGGCCCTGCCGCCGCGCCGGAGCCAGTTCCGGCCAGGTCTTTGTTTTTAGAGAGAGAGAGAGAGAGGAGAGTTTGGGGAAGAAAGAAGAGAGAGAGGAGAAAGAGTAGAAATGATTGGAAAAATCTGATTTTTTTTTAACTTATAGCTGACCCAAAACGTGGCCCAACCCTGGGCCCAATCAGTCTTCCTTTTTTTCTTTCAGACCACTTCCTGCACCCCCTTTTTTGCTACTGCACCCCCCTTCCTTTTTTTATTTTTTTGGTTTTCTTTTTTACCATTTCTTGCATCTTTTTTTTTTAGTTTTTATTTATTGTCATGCATTTTATTGCCTTTAATTTTTAACACATCATGCATTTTTATTTTTTTATTTTCCTTTTGTTTCATGCATTTTTCATTTTATTTTAATTTTTAGCATATTTACTTATTCTTAGTGCATTTGCATTTTTTTTATTTGTTATTTTGTCATTTCTTAGAATGTATTTAGGTACAATGTAAATATAAATGAGAATATGCACTGACACGCACACTTTATTTATTTTGCTTTATGTCTTTTATTTTTTTTTTTTATTCCTCTTTACAAAACAAAAATGCAAAAAATATTATGTTAGTTTATTTCCAAAGGATTTCGTGGTGATCCAACGTCACCACGGAAATTCCTCGTATTTAACTTTTAGTTATGTTTTTAGTCTTAGTTCATTATTAAAAAAAAAAAACAAAAACATGCAAATAATAATCAAAATCACAAAAATCTTTTTTCATAAACAAACCTTGATTTTCAATCAAGTGCCCTTTTTTCCTTTTATTTTCTTTAAATAACCATTAATCCATTTTAATAATATTTAAATCATTTTCAAGAATTAAAAAACACAAACCAATCTTATTTTGCCACTTGGCCTTTATTTTATCTTTAAAACCTTTTTTAAAAACTAATAAAAAACACCAAACAAATCAACCGTCATTTTTACCCCGAACTACGAGGTTTTGATCTCTCACGGGTACGTAGGCAGAGGACCTTGTCCTTCCAAATCATAAAAAATACAAAAAAAACATTTTCTTTTCTCACTATTTTAATTCATTCTTTTCTTTCTAAAAAAATAAGCAAGTTATAGCCAAAATAAATAAATAAAATCAAGAGGTTCTCGTAGAGTACTACGAACGTTTAGGGTGCTAACACCTTCCCTAAACGTAACTAACCCCCGAACCCTAAATCTTTAAAATTGTGGTAATTTAGAACTTTTTCCCATTTTCTTTTGAAAAATTAAAAGTTCAGTCGTGAAATAAAATTAGTGAGTCAACGCTAATCAATAGCTTGATCTCCGAAAATCACCGCGACAGAAATGGCGACTTCACTGGGGACTTCCCTAAGAGGGTTGAGCCTAACTTGAATTTATTTAATTATCTTGTGCTATAACTTGCTTAAAATAAAAATAAGGTTGTAAATATGTGCCTATGTGTTTTTTTTTCTTTTCTTTTACGTGAGTGGTGAGATAAGTCCTACACCCGGGCTTGAGAGAAACATAAGATAGGATGGTGGTATAATCAAAGTGCCATACCGGGAGTAGTCTTGGGTGTTGGTACATGTGATATAACCCCACTCAATGGAGGTCTCTTAAGGGTAATACTATGTCGACATGAGTAGTCGTGTTTGACATTGTTATTTTTAAGCGACCTATGAAGTTGAGGACCTTTAGAGTTACCTTTAACCCATCTTGGCTTTTAGGACGTAGTGCGGTGGCTAATCAAGAGTAGTCTTGAATTGGTTGATACGCGATACTACACTCAAACGAGACTTTCCTACGAACGTTGTTGGACCGGGAGTAGTCTCGTAATCCGGCAATTTTCGGAAGTGGTCAATGACTTTGGGAACTTGGTAGAACCCGTGATACAGGTACATACGAAATCATAGTCCTTACCAAATGACGTGTTTACCCTTGACTCCAACATTATTGGACTTAACCTCACCATGTTTTCTCCGTTTCTTTAGCATAATCATGCATACATGCATCCATGCATAAACTCATTTTTTCATCAAATTACCGAAGGACTTAAACAAGTTTTTTTAAACATCATAGGGGAGCACTAGGAAGTACACCTTCAAGAAGGACTTTTGAATTGGTCCCTTGGCTTGGTTTCTAAAAAAGAACTATTTTGTAATGTTTTAATGCTCAAATGAAATGTTCAAACCATGATGTTTACAATTACTTCAACAAAGTCCTTCGATAACAAATCTTTCTTCCTTTTGCATAAGCATAAATCATGCATCATACTGCATTCATAGTTTCTGAATCGAGTCTCACCCTCTGTTTCATCACACAAAGGTTAATCTGCCGCCGTCAAAGAAAGTGGCCCGACACATTCATTACAAACCCACTCGCACCTACAACACTCGTGCAGACAAAACAGAGAAAATGGGTGTGGTCATGCAAACACAAGGAAGGATTTGCCGTAATTGGGTCGCTGTTGAAATTCTCTCAGTTACTCATGGGTCCAAGTAATGTGTTTTCGTTGTCTTGTCTTTTCAAAAATCCTTTTGTTTCGCCCGATACGAAAGTGAAATCATGTAGGGCTCTACTTTTGTCTTCAAGTTACCACTATCAATGAAAAATTGTCGTTTCTTTCGCGACTTTTTATTTTTATTTTACTGTTTTTTCCGGAAAATGGTAACACAAAAAACCCAAAAAATATATTTTATTTTATTTTTAATCAATTTCAAAAGGTCTGCACTTTTCACTCATTTTCTAAAATCAATCATCAATCATATGTAGACTGAACATCAATAAACCCGTTGAACACTGTAACCCTATGCTCTCTCCCGACTTTGAGTTCCCTGTTTATGAAGCTGAAGAGGAGGAGGATGGAGGGATTCCCGAAAAGATCTCTCGGTTATTAGTGTATGAAAGGATTAACTTGGGTTCCGAAGAACTGCCCTTACAATATTCCTGATCAAATCCCAGATGAATGGTGCCATTGGATCTGCAAAAAAAAATACAACAAGAAAAAGAAAAATACATCAAGAAGATAGTGCAGAAGATGGTAGCCACTTACAGGACTGGCATGTTACCGTATGCTTTGAGTGGATATCGTACCTCAGTGCGCACTTCAACAGGGGCAACCCCTTTCTCTTTAGTTTACGACATGGAAGCAGTGCTCCCCGTGGAAGTCGAGATCCCGTCAATGAGAGCTCTGATGGAAGCCAAGTTGTCTCAGGTTGAATGGTGCCAAAGTAGGTATGATCAGCTGAATTGGATTGAAGAAAAACGCATGGCTGCCTTGTGTCATGGCCAACTATATCAAAAGAGGATGAAGCAAGCCTGTGAGAAGAAGGTTCGTCCCCGCGAATTTCAAGAAAGAGACCTTGTGCTCAAAAAGATTTTATCCTTTCAACCCGATTCCAGGGGCAAATGGGCGCCTAACTATATCAAGAAAAATGCATGGCTGCCTTGTGTCATGGCCAACTATATCAAAAGAGGATGAAGCAAGCCTGTGACAAGAAGGTTCGTCCCCGCGAATTTCAAGAAGGAGACCTTGTGCTCAAAAAGATTTTATCCTTTCAACCCGATTCCAGGGGCAAATGGACGCCTAACTATGAAGGCCCATATGTCGTCAAGAGAGCTTTCTCCTGTGGTGCAATGACTCTTACGACTATGGATGATGATGAGCTTCCCCGTCATGTGAATGCCGATGCAGTCAAGAAATACTTTGTCTAAAAAACAAAAGAACAGCTCGGTAAGTCGAAAACCCGAAAGGGCGGATTAGACAAAAATGAGCGTCTCGGTGGACTGAAAACCCAAAAGGGCGGTCCAGGCAAAAATTAGAGACATTAATCAGAAAAATAATCATCCTGATAGGTCGAAAACCCGAAAGGGCGATCTATGCAAAAATTAAGGATCAAAAGACAAAGTAACTGCATCAGGTTGGCCATGACTCACTTGGGGCACATCAGCGGTCAAAGAAACTCTGAATCCGAAGCATCTAAACGGTGAAATTCAAAGTTGTTAGGGAGAATAACGGTTATTGTGTTCAATGTACCTTCCCCTTATATTTACCATTTTCCAAACTTTGTGAAATCCGTGGAGCCACTCCATTGGCGGGCCACCACTCTGTTAAATGAATTTGAGCCTGTGCCTTTTATTTGGAATTCCCATTTATTCGGTTTATAAAATTTCTTCTATTTTTGATGGTAGTACTTGAAGCAAAACTTTTTTCAAAATCATAATTTTTTTTTTATAAAGCATAAACAATAAACACATTCTCTATGAACTCATGAATAAGTGAAGTGTGCGTCAACATCTGTCCTGAGAACGGATAAACTTTGCAGGCTGAACATGGTCAATTGCTCGAAAAAAAAAGAAAAAAAGAGTAAAAAGAAAGAGCTCGGTAAGTCGAAAACCCGAAAGGGCGGCTTAGGAAAAAATGAGTGTCCCGATGGATCGAAAACCTGAAAGGGCGATCCAGGCAAAAATTAGGGGCATACAAAAAGAATATATTCCCGGTGGACTGAAAACCCGAAAGGGCGGTCCAGGCAAAAGTTAGGGATTCAAAAAAAGAAAAAAGAACAAAAAAGCATGACCACAGAAACGCCAGTTCTTCTGCCAGGTCTATGGATTAACACGTCTCCCCCAGGAAGTGTTTGCTCCCCACCAGTTGTTGCATACATCGGGCCTTACCCCGTCAATGTTTTGATATGTCCCCAGTGGCATCATTCCCAATGAAGATTGCAGAGTGTTTGTACTGCGCCGTCGGTCCACTTTCCATCTTACCTGTCCAGTCTTGTCTCATCAAGTCCATCAACTGTACTATCCCACAAGTCAATCCTCCATACAGTCATACAAGTCGTATTGTCTTACATACATTCATACATTCATGCATATACACATTCATGCATACACAACATGCACATAGCATCATTCAATGCATGGTTGCATTAACCACCCTGAGTCTTGCTTTTCATGTCAATCAATCATGAACAATTTGTGACTCTTTTTCCCCAAGTGTCATCCCCAGTATGTCTGGTCCAGAGATGTCACCCTCTTTAGGCCAAGCGGCAGTTCTTTAACGAACAGCTTGTGCGTACCTTTTATTTCTTGCCGTCATTGGCAGTTCGGCAACAACCCGAACAGTTGACATTTACATTTACTTCTTGTCGTCAATGGCAGTTCGGCAACAACCCGAACAGTTGACATATACCTTTATTTCTTTGTCGTCAATGGCAGTTCGGCAACAACCCGAACAGTTGGCATCTACCTTTATTTCTTGTCGTCAATGGCAGTTCGGCAACAACCCGAACAGTTGACATCTACCTTTATTTCTTTGTCGTCAATGGCAGTTCAGCAACAACCCGAACAGTTGGCATCCTTTATTTCTTGTCGTCAATGGCAGTTCGGCAACAACCCGAACAGTTGACATTTACCTTTATTTCTTTGTCGTCAATGGCAGTTCGGCAACAACCCGAACATTTGACATCTACCTTTATTTCTTTGTCGTCAATGGCAGTTCGGCAACAACCCGAACAGTTGGCATCTACCTTTATTTCTTGTCGTCAATGGCAGTTCGGCAACAACCCGAACAGTTGACATCTACCTTTATTTCTTTGTCGTCAATGGCAGTTCGGCAACAACCCGAACAGTTGGCATCCTTTATTTCTTGTCGTCAATGGCAGTTCGGCAACAACCCGAACAGTTGGCATCTACCTTTACTTCTTTGTCGTCAATGGCAGTTCGGCAACAACCCGAATAGTTGACATCTACCTTTATTCCTTGTCGTCAATGGCAGTTCGGCAACAACCCGAACAGTTGGCATTTACCTTTATTTCTTGTCGTCAATGGCAGTTCGGCAACAACCCGAACAGTTGACATCTACCTTTATTTCTTTGTCGTCAATGGCAGTTCGGCAACAACCCGAACAGTTGGCATTTACCCTTTATTTCTTGTCGTCAATGGCAGTTCGGCAACAACCCGAACAGTTGGCATTTACCTTTATTTCTTGTCGTCAGTGGCAGTTCGGCAACATCCCGAACAACTGACCTTTACCTGTTTACCATCCCTTTGTTGTCAGTGGCTAGTTCGGTCACATCCCGAACAGCTGACATTCACCTTTGTTTCTTGTCGTCAGTGGCATGTTACCTTTATCTCCGTCTTTACCTCAAGTGGCAAGCTCAAACAAATGGGCAGCTTGTGGTCGGTGTCTTTTCTCATATCATACTTCCTTCTTCAGCGGTCAATACGATAGTTGATCCCTTTCCCCAGTGAAACTGTGTTATCCCCCAGTGGAGTCGGATCCTTTTTCTTTAACGAACTCGGGTATCCTTTTGTTTTGTTTTGCCCCCAGTCGGGTCAGCTTTGCCGTCTTGCATTTGCATTGGCATCACAAGCATTTCACATCTTCTTAGGTCCAAAATTGGCGTACTCTGTATTTAAGTCCCTTCGACCCGTCGAATCAAAGATTTTATTTTCAAATCTCTGGACGAAGAGACTTAAATAGGGGCATCTGTCATACCCCAATTTTTGACCTAAGTTTCTTTTTCACTTGTCTTTTTAGTTCGGAATTTGTCCGTCGTTTCAGACAGAATTTCGACAGGGAGGTATTTTAAAATACCTCATTTTTGGTTACAAAGGCGACAGTTCTTTTTTTTATATATAGTTTTTATTTTGTTTTTTTTTTATTTTTTATTTATTATTTCCTTTTTATTATTATGATTATTATTTTCATTTTATTTTATTTTCGGATTTTTTATTTTTTATTTTATTATGTTACTTTTTTTTTCCTTTTTTAAAGGGGGTTGACATTGACCCATTATTTGGTTGACTGTTAATTTAAATGCCTTGCTTAGTTTGTTTGACTGATTAAGTTTATGGGTCATCAATGGCTTTCAAATGCATTAACCTGGCATTGCATAATAAGAGGGAGAGGCCAATTCAAAAGGATCCAACAGAAAAAACTCATCAGTAACAAGAAGCAAAAAAGACGAACAAGCCAAATTCAAAAACATCAAGAACCATAACCACAAACCATCATCACCATCCAACCACCCAGTGCTACAAACCCAGCCACATACATACACGCACACATAACTCATTGTTTTCTCCCTCTAACTCAGCCACCATATAAACCAGCCTCACAACCCCCACGCCCTCATACACGGCCCTATCAACCCAAAGCCACATACTACCCCCCTAAACACACACAACAACACAACATACAACAACCACTCAGCCACCACCACGCCCAAACACGCGGCCACCGCATAACCTACAACCACAACCAACACCAACCGCGGCCATACCTCACCAAAACACCTCAACAGCCTCACTCACCCACTACCCCAACAAACCCCAGGTCCGAAACAAACAAGAGAGGTAGCATTCCGAATTTGTTTGTTTTTAAATGTAGATCTAGGCTATTTTAATCCTTTTTTGGGGGAAAATAAGTTTAGGAGTGTGAAGAGGAGGAGAAGAGCTTTAAGAAAATATTGTTTTTTAAAAAAAAAGGAGTTTTTTTTTGTTCTTCGGCGCGGTGGCGCCGCCGTCCAGGCTGGCCCTGCCGCCGCGCCGGAGCCAGTTCCGGCCAGGTCTTTGTTTTTAGAGAGAGAGAGAGAGGAGAGTTTGGGGAAGAAAGAAGAGAGAGAGGAGAAAGAGTAGAAATGATTGGAAAAATCTGATTTTTTTTTAACTTATAGCTGACCCAAAACGTGGCCCAACCCTGGGCCCAATCAGTCTTCCTTTTTTTTCTTTCAGACCACTTCCTGCACCCCCTTTTTTGCTACTGCACCCCCCTTCATTTTTTTATTTTTTTGGTTTTCTTTTTTACCATTTCTTGCATCTTTTTTTTTTAGTTTTTATTTATTGTCATGCATTTTATTGCCTTTAATTTTTAACACATCATGCATTTTTTTTTATTTTCCTTTTGTTTCATGCATTTTTCATTTTATTTTAATTTTTAGCATATTTACTTATTCTTAGTGCATTTGCATTTTTTTTTATTTTGCCATTTCTTAGAATGTATTTAGGTACAATGTAAATATAAATGAGAATATGCACTGACACGCACACTTTATTTATTTTGCTTTATGTCTTTTATTTTTTTTTATTCCTCTTTACAAAACAAAAATGCAAAAAATATTATGTTAGTTTATTTCCAAAGGATTTCGTGGTGATCCAACGTCACCACGAAAATTCCTCGTATTTAACTTTTAGTTATGTTTTTAGTCTTAGTTCATTATTAAAAAAAAAAACAAAAACATGCAAATAATAATCAAAATCACAAAAATCTTTTTTCATAAACAAACCTTGATTTTCAATCAAGTGCCCTTTTTTCCTTTTATTTTCTTTAAATAACCATTAATCCATTTTAATGATATTTAAATCATTTTCAAGAATTAAAAAACACAAACCAATCTTATTTTGCCACTTGGCCTTTATTTTATCTTTAAAACCTTTTTTAAAAACTAATAAAAAACACCAAACAAATCAACCGTCATTTTTATCCCGAACTACGAGGTTTTGATCCCTCACGGGTACGTAGGCAGAGGACCTTGTCCTTCCAAATCATAAAAAATACAAAAAAAACATTTTCTTTTCTCACTATTTTAATTCATTCTTTTCTTTCTAAAAAAATAAGCAAGTTATAGCCAAAATAAATAAATAAAATCAAGAGGTTCTCGTAGAGTACCACGAACGTTTAGGGTGCTAACACCTTCCCTAAACGTAACTAACCCCCGAACCCTAAATCTTTAAAATTGTGGTAATTTAGAACCTTTTCCCATTTTCTTTTGAAAAATTAAAAGTTCAGTCGTGAAATAAAATTAGTGAGTCAACGCTAATCAATAGATTGATCTCCGAAAATCACCGCGACACACTACATTAATGTTGATATTTTGAAAATAGTCATGAGTTTTCAAAATTTTATCATATCGACTATCACATATCGATACATACCCATTTTCTTCTGCATATATAAGCATATAAATTCCTGAACGAGTGCGATTTAAATATTTAACGGTGTTTTAAATATAAAATAAAAATTTATTTAATAGACACACTACATTAATGTTTATATTTTGCAAATAGTCATGTGTTTCCAAAATTTTATCATATCGACTTTCTCATACATGTATATAAAAATTTGTTTATGTAGATATAAGTACATAAAATCTGCAACGCGTGCGGTGCAAACATTGAACAGTGTTTTGCATATAAAATAAAAAGTTATTTAATAGAAACACTATATTGATTTTGATTTTGAAAATAGTCATAAGTTTTTAAAATTTTATCATATCGACTTTCTCATATATGTATATAAAAATTTGTTTATGCAGACATAAGTACATAAAATCTGCAACGGGTGCGGTGCAAACATTAGACAGTCTTTTGCATATAAATAAAAAGTTATTTAATAAAAAATTACATTAATTTTGATTTTTAAAAGAGTCACGAGTTTTCAAAATTTTATGTACATTTTTTTTGACATGAAAATTTTTTGTACATAAAAATTTGTTTTCGCATATATAAGCAAATAAAATCCATAACTTGTGTGACTCAACTATTTAACAAATTTTTGTTTATATAAGAAAAAAAATTAATAGAAACATTACATTAATACTCATAATTTTCATTTAATATCTCTAAACATTCAACAATATTAACAATCTAATTATTTTTTATATAATTATCACAATGTTACATGACCCGTGCGAAAACACGGGTCTTTTACTAGTTAATTCATATTTTAGGATCTTGTATGATATTATATTTAATATTATATTTTAAAAAACTAAACTAAACTGCATATATAAATCTTAATACTTGTTTATTGTATCATTATATATTATTTGCTAGTTTTTAGTTTCTTTTAGTGATACTTCATAATTTAATGGAATCTATTTTTATTTTTTATTCATGCTTACTTTTAGAGCCCAGACACTAAATACATATGCAATTGAGATAGTCATACTTATTAAATATGAACACAATTGATATAGTCTTTTTTTACAAGGATATAATCATGTTTGTTAATTTGTCTCTTACAATGGCATAATTAATGAATTTGTAATTTAGACCAAATTTTTGTATTTTTTTACTGATATTTATCTTCTATTTTTGTATTAGTAAAAAAATACTATTTTTGTAAAAAAACGAATAAATCTAAGACCAATCATTTGATCGAATAACTTTTTATCTCAAGATCAATCTAAACCTTACCGTGAACATCTATTATAGAGGTAAAATTAGTTAGTGAGTATTTTTGTCTACTTAATTGAAGGAAACAAAAAAAGAGGTGGGATGGGGTGTAACTATGCAAGAAGAGTTAGATGTGAATGAGCAAAACCTACCAACTAGCTAGAAAATGAGTTTGGCGCCATTTTCCATTTTAAAGAAGAGAATGTACGACATGAACATCGATTCACAAAACATTGACGACGTTGAAGAAGACGACGGCAGCGATTTACGGTGGTGTTGTTCTGAGGGCCACCGTTCATCTCTAAACCTACAAACAACCCAAGGCGGTGGAACCATCTGCCTTGTGTGTTTCTCCAATCTCATCTCTAACCCTCTCTCTCCAACTATCCATGTCTCTTACGCTCGCACCCAACTCTCTCGTTCTCTCTCCATTCCTCAATTCCTTCACTCCCTCGTCACTTTTCACCCTCACTTCCTCGCTTCTCCTCTTGTCAACGCTCTCTCCTCTTTCGACGATGAACCTATCGCCGAACAACTCATTCATCTCATCCTCAATCTCTCTGCTTCCTCTGATCCTTCCGTCTGCCGCGAATTTGTTTATAGGGTTTCAGATCACATTTCTTTTGGTGCTTTAGGTTGGAGTCCTCGTCAATTGCATACGGTAATTTCCATTTCAGTTTTGTTGATTGTAATTGCTAAATGCTAGTCAATAATTTGTGAATCTATACCTCAAATCAGTGATCATCTCTGTAGCACTAACACCTCTGATCAAAGGCGTGTCCGGTGTCTGACACGTGTCAATCATCATGTGATTTGATAAAATTCTAGTTAATTATTTCACGACACTCACACATGTGATTACATTCAAATAATTCATTATCTCAAGTTATTACCGGTGTCGACGTGTAAGTGTCACTGTCGTGTCTGGTGTACAAATAATTTGAGAATCTATTCTTTGCAAGCATTGATTAGCTGTTTGAAGCGGCGGGGAAAATGCGCGGGCGGAAAACGCTCGCTAGACAGTAAAGTCGCCACCGAAATTTTATTTTTGAAAAGGGGAACGTCGATAAACCCCTTTGAGAACGAGAACAAGGTCATCGCAACCAAATTCGAGTTCGGGAATCGGTTATGCGAGGGGAAGGTATTAGCACCCCTCACATCCGTTGTACTCAACGGGAACCATTAATTAATTAGCTTTCAAAAATGTGTTAGTTTCATAAAAATGTTTGTACAAAATGGAAAAGAAAGAAAAATGATTTAAAGACTAAAAAAGAGTTTTTTATTAGGGTGCTTGACAAGAGTTTGATCTTGCTCCTACGTATCTCCTGGTGCGATGGAGAATTCAAAGCTACGTAGTTCTTTGGTAGAAAATATTTGTGTGTTGATTGATTTTATTTATGAAAATGGTTTAGTCGCACTTGGGCGAAAAAGTTTGCTTTAGAAAAAAAGACGGATTCGCGCTTGGGCGAAAGTATCCATTTAAAAACGCACATGGGCGTGAAAGAAGTTTGAATAAAAGAGCGGACTCGCGCTTGGGCGATGACATCCGTTTGAAAACGCGCATGGGCGTGAAAAAAAAAGTAAAGTTAAGTGGGTTGAGATTGATTTTAAGCGGAGGACGAATATCCGAAAAGTGAAGTGTCTACCTCGTTTTCGAATATTCGGGGAAGCGTCGGGTGTCTACCCAAGTTTTCCTTTTTCGCTCACAAAAGAAAAATGTTTTTATTATTCTTGTTTTATTAAGAGTTTAATCGAACGACGAATGCTTTGAACGTGACCGAGACGGAGATCTCGCATTCCGTATTCGGGGAAGCGTCTGGTGTCTACCCAAGTTTTCCTTTTTCGGTCGATTGAACGCTTAATATTTTTTTTCATTTACGAAAAGAAAATTGTTTTTTGTTTTTTTTATATTGAAAATGGAATGATACTTTGATGAGAAAATAAAATAAAGAAAACATGAAAAGATTAAAGCATTAATGCTCAAAGTGAAATTAAGTGCGATAAAATAAATAT
The DNA here is from genome assembly GCA_018208015.1 of Medicago ruthenica. Lineage (NCBI taxonomy): Eukaryota > Viridiplantae > Streptophyta > Magnoliopsida > Fabales > Fabaceae > Medicago > Medicago ruthenica. The sequence goes on from CM031374.1 coordinate 94,983,670, forward strand.
GAGGGATTATATTACGGTGTTGGCTCAAAGTGAGATGCAAAGTGAACCCTAAATGCATTCTAATGACATATATAAATAAATAAAATGATAAATGCAAAGTGAAATGACAAATAAAATAAAATGCATGATATGATGTGATAAGTAAATAAATAAGATGTGAAAAATAAAAGAAACCATAAAAAGGAAATAATAATAATAGGAAATAAAATTGCAAAGAAAAAATAAAATAAATAAACAGGGAGGTGTAAAAATAAAATAGGGGGTGCAGGAAGTGAGAAAATAATCAGATTTGAAGCAAATAGGCCCAAAATGCATTGGGCCAGCGTGATTTAATCTGGGCCGTCTGATTAATCAGAGGGCCCTGATCTGATCACAAGAGAAAATAACCAGAACCGTCTGATTTAAAATCAAGGGCCAAAAGGGCGAGGGTGCATGCTAACGCATGCACCCACGTGCGCAGGATTAGGGAGGGGGTATAAATACCCCTCTTTACTAACTTTTCTCTCATTTCCTCTTCTCTTTCTCTCTCTAACCTTCTCTCTTCTTCTTCTTTTTTTTTTTCTCTCCTCCTTCTCTCTACTAATCAGCCGCCCCCTCCCCCTCCGGTGGCCGGAAAAAATTCCGGCGCGGTGGCCGCCGGCGGCGCCACCGCGCCGGAGTTTTAAAACTCCGTTTTTTTTCAAAAAAAATAGTTTTTCTAACTCGTTTTCTCGCCCTCTTTTCGAATCAAACCTTAGTTTTCTCAAAAACCTTTTGAAAACGAGTAGATCTAGCTTTTAAAAACGAAAAAAACGCTACCTTTTTTATCCGTTTTTTTGTTCGGTTTTAGGGGCTGTTTTGCGTGCGATTTTGCTGTGTTTTCGTGGTGTGGATGGGCTGTTTTTTTTGCTGTTTGGGGCGTGTGTGTGGTGTGTGTTGGTGTGGCTGTGATGCGGTGGTTAGGGGCCGCGTTTTGGGTGTTGTTCGCGTGTGTTTGAGTGTGTCTTGCGTGCGTGAGTGTGTGATGTGTTGTGGTGTGTGTAGAGCTGGGTTTTTGGGTGCTGTTTAGTGTGTGTTTAGTTGCGTTTTTTGGGTGGTTGCAGGGGTGTGGTTGTTGCTGTTTGTTGTGTTGTTGTTTAGGCGTGGTGGCTGGCCGCGTGTGTGGCAGTTATGGGGGGGTTGGCCGCGCGTTTGCTGTTGGATTGTGGTGGTTGGAAGTGTGCTTGAGAGGAGGAGTGGGTTTAGGGAGGAGGTAGTTTTTTGTGGTAATGTTTTGTGGTGAGTTTGTGTTTGTTTTTTTTTTGTGTAGTGCTTTTTTTGCTGTTTAGTTCTTGTGTTTTAGTGTTCTGTTTGTTCTCTCTAATGCCTCTCTATCTCACTGTTTTTATTGAAATTGGGTGGACAAAAGAGGTTATGTGCAGAGCTGTTGAGAGGGATCTGTGGCTTAATCAAAAAAATGGCAAGAAACCAAGCAAGAATGGACAAAAAAACTGATGGGAAAAGGATGGATCTGATGCAATTCTGATGGAGAAAGTGATGGATTTGTTTTTTAATTAATTAAGTAATTAAAATAAATGATAAAAATGACAGCATAAAAAAAAATAAATCAAAACAGAAAATAATTAAAAAAATAAAAACGAAATTAATAAAATAATAATAAAAAAAGCTAAAGTAAAAATGAAATAACAATAAAACTAAAATTATCACCTTTGAAAACCTAAATGAGGTATTTTAAAATACCTCCCTGCCGAAATTTCGTCTGAAACGACGAAAATTATCGGCCTTAAAAAAAGACGATTAAAACGAATCAAAACTGGGTCAAAAATTGGGGTACGACACTGTTACATGTTGATTGCCATGGTCAAATGCTAATTAATACACTGAACCTATGGATGACCTGAAATTAGTGAATATTAGTACAAATAATTTAAGGATCTATTTTCCGCATGTATTAATTAGCCTTTACTCATTAAAAATAAATGTTACTATAAAGTGAATGAAAATTTTGATGAACCGTTTCTGTGTGTTAAGCTTCACTGCCTAGGGCTTCTTCTGAATTGTGAGAAGGAGGATGATCTCCATGTACACATCAAAGATATATAGTCTCATTTCAGTTCTTGTTACGGGTCTTCAATTGCCAAGGTGGACAAAATGCATTGAATGTTGTCATCTTGCTGTGATTTTCAGTTTTAGATTTGTTTTACACTTTGCAAGTCTTTTACTTTTCGGTGCAGTGATGAGATTCGTGGTGAAGTCCTTTTTGTGCTTTACAAACTATATGTTCTTCAAAGTACATCGGATGAGGGTGATGGAAGTGATATGTTGATTCCTTTTTGTCTAAAGCATTTGTACCTGTTGGGAGATGTTCTATAGGGCTGGACAAAAAACACCAAACTGACCCAAACCGGCCGACCCGTTTGGCTCGAAGTATGTCGGTTTGGGTTACACGGTCAAACCGGGTTAGGCGGTTGAAAGGAATTGGTTTGTGTTGGTTTGGGCTGGTCGGTTTCGGGTGGGTAGTTCTAGCCCAACGAAATCCAGACCCGCCCGATGCTATAAGTAACTAAATATAAACACACTGGCCCAAAATAGATGGAGCCCAATTATTTAGCCAAAGCCCAAAAATATATATGCTTGAGTTAAAGGGAAAACCTAATTCCTTTCTCTCATCACACAACGCCGCTGCTATCTTCTTCCTAATCCTTTGTCTTCTCTGTCAGGCTCAGAAACAAAAATCCATTCATACCCAGAAACCAAACCTTGGTTCAACTTCCACCCTAATCATGAATCTCGACCCTCGTTTCCTTTTTATAACATAAACTAAACTCGAATCCATTCGTACTAGAAACTCGAATCCATCAAAAAAACCAATTTTCTTCTCTAAAATACTTCATGTTGCTAAACTCACCAAAAGGGTTGTCACTTTTAAAGCGTTTGTTTTCCATTTTTTTGTATTCAATCAAAGTGTTCACAATGATGCATATGCGTATGTTTCGATTCCATTTTCTACTGGAAAGTATTTCTTTTAAAAAAATTTATAAGCCAAATTTAGATTGCTAGTTAACCGACGGAACCCACCCGTGTATCCGTCTTATCCGATCAAACCGAAACACGAAATAGTCGGAATTAGGCATAGGAATGGCAACCGTGGGTTTGTGCGGTTTGAGGTTTTGGGCCCGATTTTCGACCGAAACCGACCGATGTCCAGCCCTAATGTTCTCTTGAATGTTAACCAATGTTTCATAGGGCATCAGTTAAGAAAGGCAAAAAAAGAAGTTTTAAGTTGAAAATGATACTTTTTAGACTTTTGAAAAATTGACTGCACAACTTCCAAAACAATATTACTATATTTGATTTCCTACCTAGTGCTCCGGAGCCATTGCCCAAATAATAATTATCAATTTAGTTGCAGCCAACCATTTCAATATACTTCATCCGGTCTCAATTATAAACAAAAAATCACATTTTAGATTCATTCAATAATTAATGTATTTGGTTTATAATACAAACTAAATACATTAATTATTAAGTGAATGTAAAATTAAATTTTTGTTATCCCGGTGAGCTTAACTCAGTTGGTAGGGATATTGCATATTATATGCAGGGGTTGGGGTTCGAACCCCGGACACCCCACTTCTCCACATTTAAAATGTGTGAGCTCTTGCCACTAGACTACTTGACCAAAAAATAAATAAATTTTTGCTTATAATTGAGACCGGATGTAGTATGTTGTTTTCTTGACACTTCAAGACCACTCAAAAGTCCAACCTTCTATTCTTTCATTCTTTTTTGTACAAGACAAATTATATGATTGGTAGAGATATATTTATCGATAATAACAAATTATAGAATGTATTGATATAACTTGAACGAGCTTGAAGGCAGTTTAGTACCTATGAAAACTATGGGTGTAGACATGTCCACCACAACCTATGATAATCCTAATATATCTTGCTAACATGTTTGCCACTACCACCAATAAGCATGGAAGATTATTTTCTTCATTTATTGGTTGCGTGTGGGACTACTGTAGTATAAACTCCACAACTTACTTACTCCAAATGCTCAATGACTTAGACCCTCAATGATAAAAAAAAAATGGAATGGAGAACTGCTGCAATAAACTTCAAATTATACCACATTCACACCACTATCATAATCATTAAAATCAATTCATAAGAAAAATGTCAAATTTATTAAGTTTTTTATCATAGGTTGTGGTGGATGGCTACACCCTTAGTTTTCATTAACAACTAACATGGTGCAGATTATACATTCATTCCATAGAGAAAATTGTATTTTGAATTTTGATGATTCAAAGCTAATATACATGAGTTTTGTCAAGCACGTACTTTGTCTAAGGTAACATGCACACTTTTAGAGCATTTAGAAAAAGTTGTTTCAACTTGTGATAAATTGTAAGTTCCAAGCTTTTTGGATATCATAAGCTATTTTTATCTTATGTTTACAAAAAAGCTTATAGTAACAACTTCAATCGAGCCCACATTTAACCTCTCACTTATTCCCTAATCAATCATATAAACGATTAGTAGATAACCATTCACCAATAAGCACTTACTAAAGTATTTAATTTAACGGCTTACTCAAACATCCCCCTTACACATATTTTTATTGAGAGTTTCTTAAATTATTTACCTCTTTGCAATAAGCAGAAATGAGCATATGAGAGTATCCATCACAATCATATCACTACATGAAGAATGAAACATACCATTTGCAAGCCATTCACATAGTCTTTTAACTACTACGGGTTAACATGGTTTTCATACTGGTCTAGACACAATTCATTGGTTGTAGATGCTGAAACCCCATGAGTTTCTTCATGTATTTCCCACCTGAAACCAAATTAACATCTTCAAAACATGAAACAAAACTGAGCAACGTGATTTGATTACAAAAATGTCACTTATTTCAATCTAATTTCTATTTTTTAAAAATTGATTAATAAAATTATCATGGTTGGGAAACTACAAACAACTTCATTGCCCTCTTAACACCCAATTTAGAAATAAATAAAAAACAATAAATAAAATTCAAATGAAGAAGCTTATGCACCCAATTTACAAATAAACTACAAAGAATAAATTATTAATTAATTGAAAAAGAAGTGAAATTGAGAATGATGAAGGAACAAACCTTTTTACAAAACAATAACTTGGTAAAGAAATGTAATGACAGAGAGGATTAACAACATCAAGAGATCTAGAAGACTGAGTTTTAGGATCAAAATGAAGGACTCATTCAGATGCAGAGAACGACGATGAGGATGTTGGATGATTTAGAAGGAAGAGAGTGTCTTGTCTTGGAGAGTAAGAGTCTATTAACATTCCAAGGTCAAGCATTGAGCCCATCAAACTTGGTGCACTACACGTTAAAAGATGAGGTGGTATTTATTACAATGACAATAATAGAGAGGTTAAATGCAATTGATCTCAATGTAGAGAGTGATGCACGGGAAATCTAACAATAGGCAAGCCAAACATGAACATGTAATTAATGTAGGTTAGTAGGCATGGCATGATATGAGTTTATGGGAAAATGATAGCAAGGTGCCTCAAAACGTTTTAAAACCATATTTATTGCAAAGAGCTGTATAAAAGGTCATTATAAATGCTTAAGGGATGAGTGGGTAGTTGGGAGATTAGGGCGCAATTAAGGTTAGCTTAGGAGGGAAAAATTAAAGTGATTAGGGTTTAGTGCCAGCTTGACAAGTTTAGCTTTTATAATAAGGGATACATTCTCCGGTCACTATTATAAACAAAAATCAACATTTTAGATTCATTCATTAAATGATGTATGTTGTCTATAATAAAGACTATATATATCATTAATTGAATAAATCTACTCCCTCCGTCCCTATTTATATGAGTAGTTTACAAAAAAGTTTTGTCCCTAAATATAAGATCATATACAAATTCCTAGATGAATTGATTATTCATTTTCCAAATATACCTCTTATTAATACTATCAATTTGTCTTGGTAAATGAAAAGTTAACATTAACTATATATTTAATTAAGGGTAATCTAGTAATAGTCACATCAATTTGAAACAACTTTATTAGTCCAACAACTTTTCTTAATACGCGTGATTTTTGTAAACTATTCCTATAAAAAGGGACGGAGGGAGTAAAATGTTGATTTTTGCTTATAATAGTAACTAGAGGGTATACTATGTATAAAGAAAATAAGCTTAAAATACATCAGTTTAGTCTGACTTTTTTATTACCTATTTTACCCTTCATTTAAACTATATCGCTACCTTCCTTCGAAGAGGACGCATAGATCCCTTAATTATTTCTCGGGCATAATCTGGTTCGCGTGAATAATTTACTACATAAAATTCTTTTATCCTTTAATAATATTATTTTAAATTTTAATTGAAAAAAAATTAAATCCCAATAAAATAGAAAATATCTCACTACAATAGAAATAATATTATCAATATTATATATGAAAGGGATAGAGGTTTTGGGCTGAATTTTTTAAAATTTCAATTATACCCTTAAACAAATTTTTCTATACCAGTATTATATTGTTGGTGGTGTTAAAAAAATAAGGATTTATATTATATTTGTTAAATTACTGTTTCTTTTAAATAATTTGTTAAATTATTGTTGTTATTGAAAAAGATAAACATGGTTTTTTTGGGTTTGTTACAATTTGAAAGTCACAAATATTTAAACTTATAATTTTAATCAAAATCAAAATTTTATATAAAATACCATTTATAATTTACACGCGTTAGCACTATAAAAAGAGTAGAAAGACGGACACGTTTGCTAGTACATATAGAATATTTGTAAAAGTTGACCCAGAAAAAAGAATATTTGTAAAAGGATGCATCAATCATTTTTCATTCAAACATAATTATAATCATAACAATTTACAAAAAAAAATTACTTGTGAAAAATTCAAAAAATATAGTTTTTGTCTCAATCATAATATTATTTTATCTTTACATTAGGATATCAACAAAAACACAATTAAAAGAAAAATTAAAACAAGATTTGTCTAATTCTAAATGATTTAGGCTATTCTCTCCAATTCCGATTACTGTAACTCTTAAAAAAACATGGCTTCTAGATTTGATTTTTTTTATAAGACTTTTAAGGTACCATTTGACCCGGCTTTTTTTTTCTATTTCTCTACAATTTTAAGGAGAATGTAGGCCAAACACAATATCTATTAAGTACTTACTAAAAAAAATACTTTTTTTAGAATGCATAAAATTGAATGAAATGAGCTTTGATCAAAAGTTGTTTAAATGAAATTTAGAACTACTTAACAAGGCTAATAGATTGTAATTTTTTTTTTAACTCTTTAGATATTTAGAAGTTGAATTATAGAAAAATTTGTTTTGGTTGAGATTAAGGTTAAGTTTGTTTGTTCTTTAAAAAAAGATTAAGTTAGTGTGTTTTATCGAGTGAGTTTGTTCTAATTTGTTTTTAAGAGAGAAAAGATAGGGGGAGGTTGAACAAAAGACACAAAATGATATAATTTTGATGACGTGTCAAAAAATTAAGAAGGGGTAAGATTGTATTTTTTGTAAACATTAAGTTTCATAATTAGAGATAGATAATTAGAAAATAGAAGATTAAGTTTGTTTGTTCTTTAAAAAAAGATTAAATTAGTGTGTTTTATCGAGTGAGTTTGTTTTAATTTGTTTCTAAAAGAGAAAAATAGAGGGAGAATAAAGCAAAAGACACAAAATGATATAATTTTGATGACGTGTTAAAAAATTAAGAAGGGGTAAGATTGTATTTTTGGTAGACATTAAATTTCATAATTAGAGAAAGATTCATGATAAATTCAAAGCTTTGTACAATATTTTGTCAAACAACTTTTAACTTAAAAATAACTTTAAATCTAAAAAAATAAAGTAACAAGATAACTTTAACTTCTTTCTTAAATCTCTTAATTTTAACTTTGTTTTAAAGTAGCTTTTAGACTGTAAAAAAGTCAGGTCAAACGATGCTATAAATTTGATTCATTAGGAGTCTAACTCAACATATTTAAATAGGGATAAGATCAAATGACATCATGGTGTCAAAATTAGTTTGACACCAAATCTCATTCATTCATTACATTTAATCCAAAGGTTAAAAGTTATCCCTAATATGATTCTCTTACACCAATTTCTCTCTTTATCACCTAATGAAAAAAAAAATCTTTATCATAATTTCATTATCAATCATTTTCTTTTTTCCTTGTTTACTACTTATTATTCTTACTTAGAGTAAAAAAAAATCATGCTTACGGTTGATTGAGTCATTCATCACCACCGTTAATTAAATAAATTGCATTAAAAAAGCCACACATTCAATCAAAACATCAAAATGATTCTTTTTCTTTTACCATTGTTGATAACTACCTCTCAAAAATTGATGCTAATTAGATTATTTTATCACTCATCATGTTTAAGCTTAACTACCTTTCAACAACAGTAAACTTCAATGTCTTATGTCAAAAAATTAAAACGTGTTATTGCCATTATAAATAGTGGAAGTAATAAACAAAGGGTAATGATGATTGCTACGAACAAAAAATAGCAAAATGCACGAGTTTATGTAGTTCGTTGATTTTCACAACTGCACGATCATGATTGCTACAAACCTTCTTTGTTTTTTCTCTCATCAATCAACCTAACACTCCAACAACTCAAAAGGATCTTCATTTTTTTCACCATTTCTTCTTCGATTTTTCTTGTGTTTACCGAGTTGGAATTTGTTTATGGTTGATTTTATTGAAGAGTGGGAAAAATATGATTAAAGTTAGAGTTTTTGAAAATCTAGATTATGGGTTTTTGGGTTTATGAGATTTTTTCAATGAAATCTAGATTTCTAGGTTTGTATGATGGATATATGAGTTTGTTTATGAGTTTGATGAGTTTTTGTAATAAAAAAGGATAAAGTTGTCGACATTTTATAATATAAAGGATTAAATCGAAAAAAATAAATAAATGACGAAAGTGTTGTATGAATTAAGTTAAATGACGGTTTGTGTAATTTTGCGAAATTTTGTTCACTACAGACCAAAAAAATAAAAAAAAATTTGTGAGGGTGAAAACATCCCATTTTTGTTTACGGGGGCTAAAATAAAAATTCTCTATATTTTTAAGAACAAAAAACTTATTTAACCCTTATTTAGTGTCATAGTTTCTTTTAGAAAGTATCACACACACATATATATTAGACACATAATTTTTTATTCATTTAACCAATAGACATTTATAAAGAACGATGTTGCTTTCAACAACAACAAGTGGTTAATTTGGTTTTGCACAAACCAAATTCAAACCACTTACTCTTTTATTAATCAAATCTTGAGGAAGGACGATGATGCTTACATAATGCCCAAAACAACAATCAAACATCGACTTATTAGTGGATGAATCCATGCATAAAGGAGTACCTATAATGATGACTATGGCAAATATTATATTGGGTATCCAATATTTCTACAATAAGCCTAAAATTCGAACCCAAGTTTAAGTTGTGGTGTGTTTATTCTTAATGGGGTTAAAGTCAGGTTTCCATTGAAACAACCTTGAAAACCTTAGATTGTGATTCCCTTGAGACATCCTTGAAAACACTTTGCATATCCTCCAAAGAGGATAAAGTGAATTCATAAAATCCACTGCGAAGAGAAATCATTCCCCATGTTTCATTCGACTTCCAAAGGTCAGATAACCTGGTTTGCAAAGCATCCATCTTCAAAGAAGGACCACCATTCTTGAGCATCACTTGACCATATAGTTATTTTTGAAACTTTCTAATCCAACCAGGAATTCCTTTTCGGGTAAGTCGATAGTTATGTCTTTCCCTTAACACAAGGCCTAGGTAGCCAACTTAACGAAAAGTTACAAATCTTTGTCAATGCTTGCACAAATGTTTTTTTTTATCGTGGTTGCGATGACGATGTTGAGGCGTGGTTGTTAGGGCGGATCGAGGAATATGCAACGTGCTTAGGATGAAGAGGTAATCAGGGACAATAAGGATCACGAGCCTCCATTGTTCAGGAGAGCAACAACCTACATTGAAACTGAGAGAATAGGGCATGCAACCACCAACGAAAATCGTGAGACAATTGAAAAAATGTTGGTAAAGAAAACACAAAAGAAAATTGCAAATCTCTACAGTCCAGAACTCCAATCACAAAGAAAACCCATAACAAGTTGAAGAAGAAGGAACATAGAAGAGGGAGTAGTAGAAACGTTAAAATTGTAGAAAACTACGACCTCATTTGAGGGTTAGGGATTGATAAAGTAACATCATTAGAAAGGGGTAGTGGTTTCGCCCAGAGAAAACTGGCGAGAAAGAGTAGCGATTCAAATGGAGGAGTAACACACATATGTTGGTGAAGATGTACGTTGGTAAAGAAACATCTAAGTAAAACCCCATTGAATAACATTGTTAATGAGTTTTACAGTAATGTATATAAATTAGTCTCTAATATTATCACAGTCTCGATCTAGCTTGGACTCATGCTACAGAGATATAATTTGTGAATCTGATTATCTCTGCATGCTAAAATTCATCAAAGAGGGAGTTTCACATACCCACCCATATGTTGCGATTGTTGATTACTTTATATCTCTGCCGACCAAGGATTGGAACATTGTTCTTGTTCACACCTTGCAGAAAGGAAACTCTTGCGCCGACTAGTTTACTAAAATTAGAGTTGCTCTTGATAACAAGATTAGAGTTTTTGATTTTTGTCCCCCTTTATTGACTAATATCTGCTTAGCTGATACAATGAGGGCATCTTTCATTAGACCCTGTTTTTCTTTTTTGTCTTGTAATTTTCTTTTTTCCCATTGATAAAAAAAATAATCTCTATTTTAAAATGTGGATTATTGATTAATTTATGTTAGTTAAAGCGTGGATACTTAGGTCCCATCGAATACAAGCACGATTATTGAAGTTGCTATTCGTATCAAGGTCCAAATACACGTATTTTTCAAACCACAGGTAAACCCTACCTTAATTGTTTTAAAATATGGTGGGTGTTTTTGTAACAACAAGGAGGTGTATAAATCAAATCATGAAGATGCGTGTGTGTATTAGTCCATATCTGTTTTACAAAATAAAAAAAAGTTAACAGTCCAATTGGTAGAAGAGGGCGATTCTTCTTACTTCTTCTCCGCCCTAAAACGAATCAAACTCTGCTTACTCTCTTCTCTCTCGTTCGATTCATTCACCATGTACAGGAACGTTTCTTCACACCTTAGAGCTTTCAGGGTTAGTACTTTTCAATTTCAAATGCTTATTTCATACCCTAGATCTCATCCTCCCCAAATATTTTCAATTTTTTTTAATTCAGTTTAATTCATTTAACCCTATATACAAATTCATGAATCGTTTTTGCTGATTACTGCTATATAGGATTCGAATTAGCTCGTTTATGCATTCGATATTATTTTATTAGCATGGAATATTGATTTAATTTCGTTTTTAGATTTAACATTTGTCATAAAGTTAATTATCTAATAGTTTTTTTTTATTGTGGTTAATCAATGAGTTTAGGCTCGTTCGTGCAATAGGGTACCTGCCTCTACCAGATTTGCAAGTTCAAGTTCTGTTACGGCGAAACAATCCTCGTCTGCTTTAGGTGGTTTGTTTGGATGGCTCACTGGATCATCCACTTCTTCAGTGCCACCTCTAGATTTTCCACTTCCTGGTGTTACACTTCCTGCTCCATTGCCCGATCATGTCGCGCCCGGGAAAACCATTATTACTACACTCCCAAACGGAGTTAAAGTTGCCTCCGAAACATCACCGGTATGAATTAACTGTTGGTGTTGTTGTGTATTATTCGCTCTGTCCCACAATAACTGTCGCATTTGTAAACTATATTTTTCCAGAATAGATTGTCACTTTTAGTTTCGAATGTAATTTTTTTGATTTTTTTTTTCAATTGCACCCTCTAATTAATACTACATGCATCACTCTCAATTTATTATTCTAATTTGCATTTATGATAATTGGAATACACCAATGGTTGATAAGGCGAATTTGGTGAAATTGTTATTCTATTTTTTTTTATTTTCATTTGTAACTTTCCTTAATATGTTTGAAACATGAAAATGTGATAGTTATTGTAAGACAGAGGGAGTATCTGATATGTGGATTTATTTGTGCTCGCAAAGCTTGCGAAGTTTAAAAGTATTGACACACATTATTCTTGTTATTCAGTCTCCTGCTGCTTCAATAGGTCTATATGTAGACTGTGGTTCAATCTATGAGACCCCATTAACTTTTGGGGCTACACATTTGCTCGAACGGATGGCCTTCAAGACCACTGTAAACAGGAGTCATTTTCGTGTGGTTCGTGAGGTGGAGGCAATTGGTGGCAATGTGCAGGCCTCAGCTTCTAGAGAGCAAATGGGTTACACTTTTGATGCTTTGAAGACCTATGTTCCTGAGATGGTGGAGTTGCTTGTTGATATTGTGAGGAACCCTGCGTTTCTTGATTGGGAGGTCAATGAGCAGGTACCTTTCATGAATTTTATGAGGACTTCTAGAATATTTTTACGGATTGTTTAGTGCTCAACTCAGAGCATTCTGTTGGAACTGGAAAGTGTAAGTCGTCTTGAGCTGTCGACCCCGAAATGCCAAAAGACATTAGGCAAACCCACTGCTTTCAGGATTTTTTTTTTGTTTAATTAGTAATCATCACACAGATAAGAGCTGAATGCAAAGTTGGAAGTTGGTTATGAGAAAGTATCAAAAGCAGAAAGTAGTCTTCCATGATTCCAAGACATATATTAGAAAAGTGATATAGACTTTAGTTTTAGTTAGCATGAACATAAATGGAAAGTAGCTATAGCAGTAGTGAGCTATAGGAGGCCCCAAAAGAAACTATATGAATGCATGTAGTGTGATAGTAAACCTAATGGGGGACTGGAAAGTTGAATTAGAACGTTAAAATAATTATAACTGAAAAACTAGTGAGCTTCTATGCTATCTTTTTTATAAATAAGTTATGTTTAGCAGTGTGTTTCAGTCGAGATGAAACTGCCTTTGTCAGCAATATTTTGTCCCCGTGTTTTCTTGTTTATTTGGTCCAGCTGTTTTTTATAGCCTACTGACTACTGTCATACTACATCACAAATTCACAATTCCTATTTGTGTGTGTTTATGTGATGGTGTTGTTGGGTTTTATTTGGTCTTCAAATATGTATCTCCTGTCTCAAATTACCCTTCAGTTCGCATACCCCATAGTTTGGTGTGTGGTTTAAACTTTAAATGGTGATAGTTAATCTTTTAGGAACCTTAAGGATGGGCGCCTCAAGTATATAGTTACCAGTGCTGTCTTTGGATTGCCTTATTTAACCACAGTACCTGGAGCTATTTCTACTGGTTTAAACATATATGTGTGATCGAATTTATATATTATAATCAACATGCTATTTCACGTTGAAAAAAAAGTTGTATGTAATGAGACAATCATCTTAGATACTCTATACCCTTATCGGATTTATATATTTAATTTTAATTGCTTTATAGAATGATAAAAAGCTGCTGTCAGCATTAGTTTATTAGAATATGTTTAAGAGTAAGTAAGCATGGTTCATATGGGTAGTGTTGTATAAAGGTTGACAGATTTATAGTGACTCTGCACCTTCCTGATGCTTACATTTGTCACGACCTTTTGATTTTTCTGCTGTTATTAATACCACAATTTTATGTAGCTTCTGAAAGTGAAGGCTGAGATTGGTGAAGCTTCCAAAAACCCTCAAGACTTGCTATTGGAAGCAATTCATTCTGCTGGTTTTTCTGGTGCCTTGGCTAATCCTCTTTTAGCCTCAGAATCAGCAGTAAATAGACTAAATGGCACACTTCTCGAAGAATTTGTTGCTGTAAGTCATCAATGACACAAAGTTGATGTTTATGTATAATATAGTTTTAGTTGTCTCTCAAAAATCTATTTTTTAACTGTTCTTTAATAACTTTATAATGAGACTTCTAATTTTGTAAAACATCAGGAAAATTATACTGCACCTCGAATAGTACTTGCAGCTTCTGGTGTTGAGCATGAGGAATTGTTATCCACTGCCGAACCTCTTTTGTCCGATTTACCCAGTGTTCCACGTCCAGAAGAGCCAAAATCAGTATACACAGGTGGTGATTATCGTTGTCAAAGTGAAACAGGGGTATGCATTAGAAAAAAATATTTTTCTTTGTATTTCTGTTTATGTCTCTATTTTTCAGTTTGGGCTCAAGCATCTGTCAAGTCTAACATTCCTTTAATTGCCAGAGGACCCATTTTGCTCTTGCATTTGAACTTCCTGGCGGCTGGCATAACTTGAAGGATGCTATGGTTTTGACTGTTCTTCAGGTCTTGATTATCTTTTATTTGTCTTCTTTCCATTTTGTAAGGTGGCTTGAAATATTTTCAAGAATGGACTGTTTAGTTAGCTCCTTAAAATATGTTTATATTTATTCTAGTTTCTGTTAAGTCAGCATTTGACTTTATTATCTTACATAATTCAGATGCTATTGGGAGGTGGTGGATCATTCTCAGCTGGTGGGCCTGGTAAAGGGATGTATTCACGGCTGTGTAAGTTACCTTGATGTATTCAGTCTTTTCTGGCTCTTTAGTTGAAGCTTGGAACATAGTTTTAATCTACCAATGGCATTTAAAAAAAAATTAAGCTACTTGTGCCTAGTTAGTCAGTTACATATAAAAGTCCTGTATATGACTTCATATTATTTGTGACGGTCTGGATTTTACGTAGAACTTTTGCAACTATTGCCCCCTAAGAAATATAAAATATATATTATTTTGTAAATATTGTCACCCTAACATCCTTGTTTTTATCACTTGCAGATCTTCGTGTTCTGAATGAGTATCCACAAGTTCATTCGATATCGGCATTCAACAATATTTACAATAATACTGGCATTTTTGGTATCCAAGTCACAACAGTAAGTTCCTCTGAATCTTACCCATATTGAAATCATATTTTTTGGAAATATTGAAATTTTTATGTTGGCCAATGTTTATAGGTAATGTAACTAAGGAATAAGGATACTTTAAGTAAACCCTTAAAGCCGACCATAACCCTGACTTCAATGTGTTTAGGAGTCATGAGATAATTCAGCAACCGCTTAAAATTCAAGTTCCCTCAAATCACAATTATTAATGATTAGCAAATATTGATGGCTTAGTGTGTATGTCGGCTTTGGTAGGTTTATGGGAATGCTTGGACATATTTGTGTTGACTTCAGCTTATTATCCGTGGTTCATTTATTTAGTCTAAATGAGATTTTGTGCAGCTTAGGTCCAATTTAGATTAAGACATACTGTAAATCACTGAGATAAATATATACAATTATTCATATTTTTGTTGCAATTATATAGTGTATAGGAGCTGGACCCAAGCTGTTCAGGTTATCCGCACCATATGAAACTTGAGGGAATCTGTTTTTTGTAGAAATAAATCAAGTCATCTGTTTTGCCTAAAAAAGTAAATAGAGACATCTGTTCTGGTGTTATTTTATCAGGGATATTACTGAAATATTTATAATAAAGTATGGAAGAGATGGTTATTTGTCTGTTTTTAATTGATATTTAATTAGTTTTGTGTTTTAAGTGTTGTTCAATTGATCACCGCATTGTTCAATTGATCACCGCAGCTTGTGATTCTTCTATGAATACTGTCACAAATCTGTGTTTATTCACTGTTACAATTATTCTATTGACATCTATGTCGCATGTAATGCTGCTTTCTCTGCCTTGGTTGGAATTATTTTACTTTTGCATGTATTACTTATATTTAAAGGAAAATGATAATTAAGAAATACAGGCAAATAAATCAAAATTGGAATTTTTCATTGAAAAGTGGCATTTAAGGTTACAATTACATTCAATGGCATACCTTTCAATAAAAAATGATGTTTTTTTACTTCTAAATCAGTGCTCCTAGAGCACTTGTTAACATGACAAAAAATACAAAGGCTCATTTTTTACTCTTTTGGTCCCTTTGATTTTGATTCTGTGTGATTTTGGCCACTTTGGTTTGGATTATTTGTGATTTTGGTCCCTCAAGTTTTAATTTTTCTTGGAATGAATCAAGTCCCCAAGAACACTGATTGAAAACTAAGCCTTGATTTTTCTTTCACGTCTTATCTTATTTTTCATTAAAACATTTGGGTCTTGGTAATGGATTTGAGATATGAAATAGTTTTAAAAGATTAAAAGTACACAAAATTATTGCAAATTTGATAAAACTTGAAAAAAAATTAGGATGTGAGATTAGGGTTTAAAGAAATTTTAATTGGTGGGTTTTGAGTAAAATGTTCAGAAGAATTTAATCAATCCAATTTGTGAAACTATGAGTAATTATGAGAATTTGAGAGATGAATAAATGGAAAATGATGAAGGGATTGTTGTAACAATTCAAAATTTTAGGGTCTAAAAATACAATTAAGTTAAGCCAAGTATCAAATAGAAACTATGCACACAAGTTATGTGACATTTTTTTTTGCATAGCCTGGTATGGCCAATTGAAAAATACAGTGTGCAATTTTTTTAGTAGGTAAAATGTGGGAAGGTGATCCCCGTGAGTTTATCTCAATTGGTAGGAACAATGCATTTAATATGCATGGGCCGGGGTTCGAACCCTGGACACTCCATTTATTCACCTTTAAGGACTAAGCTACTTGATCTATAAAAAAAAGTGGGAAGGTGGAAAGTCTCCGTTGGAATGGGAGGGACCATTTTTGTACATAATGAGAACTTTTCAACTTAAGTTATTAACCATGTGAAAATTAACCCTATTTATTTTTGACCTTCTCATATTTTTGTCATGTCACCGAAGTTTTTTGTATTCCAAAATTTTATCTTTTCGGTATGTATTAAACCGAACATATTAGATAATAGAACTAATCTTCTGTTAGTGGAAACTTTCCATCATATCTGCAACTAACAAACTAACTGCTATGTTTAGTTAGGGCAACTAAGGACTCTTCCCTTCGATCAGTGTAACAAACATATTTGTTTTTTTATTTCATGGTGAAATTGTCTGGAACCATTGAGCTTGTATATCCCTTTGATGCCTGCGATCTATTCTCTAGACAATCACCGTTTGCCGAGTCTTTTTATTAGTATTCATTAAATTTTTATCATCAATGACCTTTTTCTCATTTACGCATTAGGGTTCAGATTTTGTGTCAAAAGCCATTGATATTGCAGCTAATGAGATTCTCACAGTTGCTACTTCGGGACAAGGTATGTCGTTATAGTCTTTGACCGCTATTTTTCGTCTTGATTATGACGTTTAAATTGGTAGCCTTACAGTCACATCAATTCTTTTGGCTTTCGTCTGCAGTCGATCAGGTGCAACTAGATCGTGCCAAACAAGCTACGAAATCTGCCATTTTGATGAATTTGGAATCAAGAGTATGTAAATCCATTTGAAATGAAAATTTACTTGGAAACTATTACTGCAAAAAATTTGTTTTTCATTTAAATTTTATTTTCTTTTTCTAATTGAGCTTTCATTATTGTTGTTGTTGTTGTTGTTTTGTTGCTTCTTTTTAATCATTAATATCTGATCAGTAACTTACTTGATGTGTTTTCAGATGGTTGTTTCAGAAGATATAGGAAGACAAGTTTTGACATACGGTGAAAGGTATTGCTTCTAAATGTCATTCCAAAAAGTACTTGGAAGCTATTAATTTTAGTATAAATTGCAATTGTTGCTTGCATTTGTATTTGTTTCATGTTTGAAAAGCTTGTTATTAACTAAAAAATTGTTCATACTCAGGAAACCTGTGGAAGATTTTTTGAAAGCAGTGGACGAAGTAACTTTGAAGGACATTGCTTCAATTTCTCAAAAACTCATTTCGTCACCTCTCACAATGGCATCATATGGAGATGGTAATTTGATTTATTTATTTTTAAAGAAAAATTATGATTTCTCTATGTCTTGTGTTGTAACATTGTCTCTTTATGTTTTGCAGTTTTATACGTTCCAAGCTACGAGTCAGTGAGCAGTAAGTTCCGTTCAAAATGAGACCGAGACCGTAGACTGTTTTTTCATGCATAATATCGATTTTCTTGTACGACTACAAAATGTACAATTAAGTCAAAATCTTATATATCCTTGTTGTTGTTGTCAATAAAGTAGTGAATGCGCGCAGACAACATCTGCGCATATTTTGTTATTTTTGGTACACAACCATTAAATTAAATTTCATTTGGATGTTTTTCTAAGTTGAGCTTTAAATGCTGCATTATATTCTGACCGAAAATCTCATGTACGACCAAGTCATATTTATTAATCAATATTTTGAGTTAAATAAACACATAATATATATATATATATATATATATATATATATATATATGAATGTATTTTGCTTACGTTTTTTTTAGCCTTTGTGATTGTTATTTTAAACGAGTAGTGATATTTGTTCAACTATCTTGTGACAACTTTTGAGACAACCTTCATTTTTCCTTTTCTCTTGGGACAAAAACAATAGAGGGAGAGACAAAGTAAGAACAGAGTATGAGAGAGTTGTCATAAAATAGTTGTACAAATATTATTTTAAAAGTATCAAAAGCATTGAAGGTAATTAAAGTTTTAGAAAGTTTGAAATTCAGTCAAAATAAAGAATATAAAAATAGAAAATTAAAGTAAGTTTTGTATAGGTTTCACCCTTAAATGATTTTACAAATTTATCAACATTTGATTCTAAATAGAAAAAGGTTTGTTATTTTTACAAACCTATACTTGTGGTTGCAACCGGCAAATATTCTCATTTATTACATTTTCATCATTAGATTAACACTAAATTTTGTTTTCGTGTGAGGGATAATAACCTATTTCAAGATAGAGTTTGTGCAAAAAGAAAGAATAAAAAAAGTTTAGGAAAAGAGAGTAATACAAAGGAGATGAAGACAAATGAAATACCAAGTTTATTGATGGTGTTATGGATATAGTTGGTGGTGTTTTGGTGATTGACATGCATGATTTCAAAAGTCATGTTTAACACATGTGAGGGAAAAATCAATTATGTATGTGTTTACCTAATATTTAAAATTAATTTTTTAGTTTAACCTTAATAATATATTAATTATGAACACTTAGATGAACACTTAATTAAAGTCTCGTGTTCGAATTCAGCCTTGGGCATGTAGCAGCGTTAAAACTCGTAGGAAGAGTTGGCCGTCCATTTGGGTCCTACAAGGCTCGAAAGATTAGTCTTCGCAGTTGTGTGCATAAGATACACTTAAATTTTAAATTAAATAGTTGATCAGGAGTATTCATGTTTGATCTCTAATTCAAACAATATTTATTCGATCTTACTTATCTCTTGACTGAATTTTAGATTTTCAGAGCTTCTCTACTTTGAAAATTTGATGGTTATCTCCTAGCTGAATTTTAGATTTGCAGAGCTTCTTTACTTTGAAAATTGGATGAATAAGATCGAAACTTAAACTTTTATCCAACTTTTAAAATTTAAATATCAATACTATAACGTGTATAAGAATTTTAAAAAATTATACATGTTG
The DNA here is from genome assembly GCA_018208015.1 of Medicago ruthenica. Classification (NCBI taxonomy): domain Eukaryota; kingdom Viridiplantae; phylum Streptophyta; class Magnoliopsida; order Fabales; family Fabaceae; genus Medicago; species Medicago ruthenica. Next base: position 95,003,195 of record CM031374.1, read on the forward strand.
TTTAGGAAAAAAATTCAAAAAAAAATCATTTTTAAATATAGTGAAATTTTTTTTCAAAATATTCAAACGAAGTAAAAAAAAGAGTATCAAATGTTAAGAAAGAATTGGAGGTAAGAGTATTTGAACTAAACTATAACCGGTACAATCTCTTGGTCTCTTTGATATTTTTTTTTTTGGAGTAATCTCTTTTTGATATTTTAACTCTATGTAATCTTTTTTTCTAGTGTGTTGGATCATCAAACAAAAAAGTTTCATTGTGCAAGCTCTACTAAATGATCAACTTTTTCATCCATTTTTTTGGAGGGGAACTTTTTCATCCATTTGCTCGTTCTCTTTCTATTATAATAATAATACTTTTTTTATCTCATTGAAATCAACCAATTAACTAACTTATTTAACCATTTATTGTCATTTTTTTGAAGTCATTGTTTATTTTTTGTGTTAAGTAGGCTAGAAATTCATTTTTAAAGTGAATAAGTGGAGAATCCGATGTTCGAACTCCAACCCTACATAGTCCATATCAATTGAGCTATGCTCATGAAATTAAGTCATTTTTCTTGTATAGAAGCAAAACATAGTCAGTGCATTAAAAAAAATTAGACAAAAAAAAATCAATCACTTATATTTAAATATAAGGAGTACTATTCAATGCATTAAAAAAACTAGACAAAAAACATTGATTTATCTTACGAAAATTAGCACATATAAACGTCATTTATGTGTAAATAAAAGCATCATTATTGTTGCCGAAAATATATCCACCATTTTCCCACCCAATATATCTAAGGGACTAAAAATCCAAGGGACTGAGAATTCTTCTTGCTTTTCCTAAAACTTATTCTCAAGCTGTACCAAATGGTCAAAACAACAGTTTTGACGAGTAAAATTGAAGAAAGCTAACAATTATCAATTAATAAACACATCAACATCATTCTTTTCCATATTATCAACGGTCATACCCACTAATGTACTTGCCAATTATTTTCATTCTTTTGGAGTCATCGATAGATAGTTCTTGACCATTAATTTCCCAGTCACATATTCGTGGATGAGAAACCCAAATCATTATACTATATCACTAAAAAAAGAAAGAAATTACTAAGTTGAGTGCTCGATCACAATGTGGTAGTAAAATTTTCAAGACCTTTCACCCAATAAAGAATTACACTTCACAAGGAACGTTGAAAAGATGGACAGACCAAAATAAGTGGATAATTTTTCACATGTCCATGCCTTTCTATATCAAAGTTGAAAGTAAGTCATGTCCTTTTCAGAAATTTCATACCCATTTTCAACATTTGCGCTTACTAACCATAAACTTAATCATATGAGATGGGAAATGAGATCATGCTCTTTCCTTGACAAAAATATTAGAAGTTCTCAACCAAAGCTAGAGAAGTATACATGATTTCTTTCCCTAAAAAAATTATGATTTTTTAGTTATAATGAAAACCGAAAACAACTCGAGAGTTTTGTAAGATTTTGTTTTATTTCATAGTTAGATGTGGCATTTTGAGTGCACACTATCAAACTTTGAGTCTAGCGAGAAATCTTTTAAGACTTTTTTAATCACAACCAGAAAAAGTTGAAATAACAAAAATTACAGACGGAAAAATGTAAAATTAATTATTAAATTTTGTGTTTCTAACACTTAGCTACGGAATTGGAGAGACGGATTTTGCATTTTCCGTTTCTAATTTTTTTTATCATTATATCAGTTTTTTTTATCAGTTTATAATTCAAACTTGACTCACTTAATAAAATATTTAAGCAATATAGCAGTTATAATGATTTATTTTTTTAAGAAAAAAAATTTGGTTGAGTTTTGAAAGGTTTTGGTAAGCATATTAAAATTATATAAAACATAATAATTCTTATTATCTTATTAATGATTTTTTTAAGGGTATTATCTTATTAATGATGTTGCTGTTGAAAATTTTATTTGAAGTTTGTACTGTTGGAATCAAAATCAAATTTTATGATATTACCTAATTGTTTTCTTCATAGATACACCGCTGATCAAATTGTTACTGTTGCATGATTATCATTGTTATTGTTGCAATGTGTATAACTTTTTCTATAAAAAAAACTGAGTTGTCATATATTATGTTACAATATAAATTAAATGCTAATCAAATATGAACTATTTCCTAATCAAATATAAATTAAATACTCCTCTCAGTATAAATTACAAGGATGGTTTTTTTTTTCAGGTACAAGGATGATTTTTGACAAGTACAAGGAAGGTCATATTTGAATAATTATTTTTATAAAAAAATAATATTAATATGCATTTCAAAAATCATTGTGCGTCGTTTTTTCAATTAGATCAGGATACTCAATATTTGTTGTGAATTTGGACAAAGCTCACATCAATACTATAATGCGCGGAACAAAATTAGTAGCAACTATCTTTCAAAAAAAATAGTAGTAACCAATAACCAAACGAACCATAGACAATAAAAATAAGATAAAGTAGAACGAACATCATGTTTGGAGAATTTGCTCCTCCCATACAAATTGGAACGAATCATAGTGTTTGCATGGTTTGTTACCAACGTGAGTTAACCCACATTGGTTATACCGAACGTGAGTTAACTCACGTTGGGGGTATTTTGGTCAATTCACGTGGGAGTGAACCATTTTGTATGGGAGAAGAGCAATTTTCTCATGTTTGTTTATCCAGTTCGGCCCAAATTATTCTATTTTTTCCAATCTCTTCCCTTGAACAAGAGACCCGACGATTTTACTACTCAAGATATTTTCCAACTCAATAATCTATTCCAAAAGGAAGCAACCCTTAGCATTTAATTTTCTAAGGATCATCTCTTTTGGTAACCCTAGTTTGCCACACTCCCGCCTGATACTCTAAAAAAAAAAAACTATGTATATAGTCTCGGACTCGGTCTCCCTTTTTTATACAATTCTAAACAATGTGAGACTTCTTTAACATGTATATTTTCAACCAACATCAATAATATCTTAGCTAGGGATTGCTTTGAATCTTATACCTATTAACTCATTAAGAACAAGGTCCTAAAACTCAATGGAGTTAGCTGAGTCAAAGCATGTTAGGTCATCAAGTAGAAAATATATGTGTTGTAGTTATTGAAGTTGTATTAGAGTCCCACACTATTCATATTCTTAGAGGCATAAATGTGTTTGAACACTCTTAGTTTTTGAACTAATTTTTGGGATGAGATTCAAACCAATTCAACATGGTATCAAATAGAGTCAGAACATAGATTACATATTGCAATGTGGGAATTAAACTCATGGACTCACGCTAGACATGAGAGTCGGTATTGAAGTTGTATTAGCGTTTCACATTTTTTAGGTTTTCGGACTGTTGGATGTATATATGTGATTGGACATCCTCATCCACCAGCCTTTTAACACATGGTTGTGAGTTTAGTTGCATAATCAGCCTCCAAGTGCCCCCTCAAAAACCACCATAACATATTTGTGTTTTGGTTATTCCATCACTGTCCGGTTTGAGATGCAAGTCTTTGTTGGTGTTTTTAGTTTGTTTTGAATTAATACTCCATATAATTGCTGAAATATCTGAAAAATGACTTGTTTTGTGTGTATTTTAAGTACAAGACTTATTACGGTCATCACCAAATTCTAACAACAATAACTTACTGGGAGTTATTTAGTTTGATCTTTTGTAAAAAAATATTTTGAAATTTTTTCTATTATTATGAAACTAGAAATCTATGTCATCCTATGACCCAAATTTTAAGGAAAGTGAAGTGCGATGTGGCCAGGCCTCTGTTTGGATGGTATGATCAGATAATTTTATCCTAAATTGGATTACCTGCTTTGCTGTCTTCCAATGCTTTCATATTCTTAATATGCAATTCAGAATTACTTTGTAATTATTTGATGAGAACCCTCATGATGCCATTTTTTGTTTCCCGTATTATGATAAATTATAGTATTTGACAACAATTAACTACAAATTCGTCGAGAATAACTTCATTTTTATAATTGGTCCTGTAAACTACGGCACACATATTCGATAGGCTCGCAATTCCTCATGTTTTTTAAGGAAATTCCTCGTGTGTTGTACACTACCTCTTTATAACAAAAAAAAAAACATTTTTATACTTGAATAAAGGGCCTTTTTGTTATAGCTTTTTAAAAAATTGTTTTAACAAATATTTTTTTAAAGAAAGCTTTCAAATGAAAATTTCTTTTGAATAGTTCCTCTTGAAATGTCATTTTAAATATTTTATCATTTTGTGAAAAAAATTGGACTGGTAAAATTTTCAAAAATCTCTAAAATAAGAAGCTATTTCAAATAGTTTTTCATAAAAATTATTTTTGAAAAAATTGTGTGATTTTTATTATATAAAATCTTTGACAATAAATATTTAAGTTAGTGAATGTCAAAATTTCTTTTTTAACTTATAATAAATGAGTTTGAAATAACTTCTACTGTTTTTTAGTAATTTTTTTTTACAAAATCATTTTTAAAAATACAAAGGAAAATCCATTTTAATAAAATTTATAACAAACGAGCTCAAAATAGGGTATAGTTTGAGCAGCAATAGAAGTGATAATATATCCAACTAGCACAATCTATAATATCAATATTGTTAGTTGTATATTTTTCATGGTGTCCCCTATTCAAATCCAAGATGTTCCATTTTTTGCGTTTGAATTTATAATGATTCTTGTTAGTTTGTCTACCGACAAAAAAAAAAAGATAATATAAAAATATATATGTCCCAAAACAAGTGCTAGAAGAATTGTTGCCAAATAAACTAAGTTGTAATTCTGATAAAAATACTAAGATGTAATAGCCAAATCTTCAAAATTTGTTATCTCGAATATACATATCCACCGTACCAAGAATTGTACTATTTAAGCAATATCCTTAAACTTGTCAAGAAAAAGAAAGAAATATCCTTAAAGATGAATTATGCGGAAAAAAGAGTATGTTGGAAATTTTTTTGGCTGTGTATTTAGAATATTTGGATGTGTATAAAATTAAATCTATGCTTTTCTAGTATAATCACTAAAATTAGTATACCGGATTATATTCCTTGGATCACCGTGTCAACCAAACCATATACTAATATAATAGTGACAAATACCATAAACAAAGGAATATGTATGCAATGCAATTGCAAACAAAGGATGAAGGAAAGAATACTGAGAAGATATATTGAGCTCTATTAAGATATGTGGGCTCCATTGGTTTGATTAGTATAATGGATCAATTTAAATGGATAATTAAAAGCAATTTGATCCCTTATTTTCATTCTTTTTTCTTTGTACTTCAAATTTTAGGTAAGAAAGATGTATGTCAAATGAAATATACAAGCCAAATTCATTTTGGTGCTTTTGCTAATTTGCTAGGTCCAATTGTTTCTCTCAAATATACGATCCCTTAAGATAAGATAATATGTATTCCTTAGGACTGATATTTTTAGGTGAAAATTAAGATCTTGGAAGGGGCAATTTGCAAAGAGAAAGAGGCAATCATATCCATCTATCTATTATACTGCAAATAACATTATAAGGGTCCCTCCATGATTTTTCTCTTGACTGCACACCATAGAATTAGTTATAAACGTGAAGCCTAACCATCATCTGATTAAGATACTTTATGAGGGCCAAAGATTTTTCATGCTGATGCAGGACCCACATGATGCTGAGGCCCTTTTCTTTATTCTTTCTTATATATATTATGTGAAACTACATTATAAGGTGTGTACCAATACTTTATACTTCCCTCGAATAGAAATAACACAAGGGGCGAAGTTTATGGAAAAAGAGAAATTAGAAAGTATGAATTTAATTAACATACACTCTTGGTGGTAATTAGTTTTACACTAACATTATTACCAATCCATTTATTTTTTCATATCATATTATCATTTTAAAAAATACAGCTATATTGTGAGTGAGTTCGTACCTGCATGCAATATCCTCTTCTTTACACTAAATATGTGTAAGTTTTACTATTAGACTCTTTCATAAGAAAAAAGTTGTATAAAATTAAGATGATACAACACAATAGTAAATTTTTACTGTATTTCATTATAGGGTAAATTACACTTTTGGTCTCTTAAATATTTTTCAGGTTTCATATTGGTCCCCTAATTAATAAAAGTAACGTTTTGGTCCCTTAAATCCTTCTCTGTTAGTCACTTTGGTCCCTTCCGTTAGTTTGTGTTAAAAAACGTTCACTTTTGGTCCCTTAAATATTTTTCAGGTTTCATATTGGTCCCCTATTAGGGGACCAATATGAAACCTGAAAAATATTTAAGGGACCAAAAGTTAAACCTGAAAATTATTTAAGGGATCAAAAGTGAACGTTTTTTAACACAAACTAACGGAAGGGACCAAAATGACTAACAGAGAAGGATTTAAGGGACCAAAACGTTACTTTTATTAATTAGGAGACCAATATGAAACCTAAAAAATATTTAAGGGAACAAAAATGTAATTTACCCTTCATTATAAAAAAGAATTGTACTTTGTATCCGGCAAATCCGATTAAAATTACTATATCCCTCGTCCCCTGCCCCACAAAAATTAGTAAACTAGTTTGCTTAAACAAAACAACATATATTTGTTTTTAGAGGGTCTTTATTTAATATATTAATGTTTTAAAATTGTAATTTGTATAGCATACATAATTAAGGTTCTATTAATTAATAAATAAGAAGAGGAGGAGGTGGTGGTCCATCAAGTACGTATGCTCATTTTCCTTGATTACCAAGCAACCTCCTAATAGTAATAGTATTGCCCCCTGGCCTCATCTCTCTCTCTCTCTGCACAAAACATTCATGCCAAAAGCATCATGATCAGCACTCCAGCTCAAAACCCATGTGAGTTTCTATCATCCTTTTCCCTCTCTCTCTCTCTCTCTCTCTCTCTCTCTCTCTCTCTCAAATTAATCGGTTTTATATGAAAATAATTAGAATGTAATTCGGCTCATTTTGTGAATTTATTATTACTTTTCCAAGCTTTGCCTCACTGACACCTATTAACCGAAAGTGAGTTTTTACATTTTGATCAATAAGTGAGTTTTTACATGTAACAATAAACTGTGAAATGAGAAATGAGAAATTGATAAATTTCTGTTGAGACAGAGAATTAATTAAACTGTTTCTATTGATGATAAAAACCATAAAACCATAACAATTTAAATTGCTCATTTCCAAAATTGACATGAAAATTACGCTTGACCTCTCTTTGATGTTTAGATTTTTTTTGCCTCTTGACTTGTTTGCAAATACATTACACCCTCATTCTGTTCCCTTTTAATTATCGTTTTTTAGAAGAAAAAATCATGTTCTTTTTGGTTAAAAATTCAATGTTATATTAACAATTATTTTGTTAAAAATACTCTTAACTATTTATTGCAAATTGGTGGAGTTCAAGTCGCTTATAAGCAGTTCAAGTCTCACAAATATGTGATGATGAATTCAATATTTGGTCAGCATGTGAAAATTTTAGCAAAAGGAAACTATTAAATATATGCTTCAAACACTAAAGAGTTTTTTTTTTTTTTTGCAAATGCGCGTAGAGCATACTTTGAGAAAACAAAAAATACATTATTTATAGGTTCATAAATACCTTACTTTCCTCAAAAAAAAAAATACCCCTTTCTTTTTTGAAAAATATAAATACCCCTAGTAGTGATTCTTAGAAAGAAACTACAAGACACATAGAGATATGAATCATAAAGTACATGTGAATATATACATATGAATCAGATTTCATTAATTACTCCACTTAGCTTACCATTAAGATAATTGCTCCACTTTTCCTCTATACTTTGAGCATCAATTGATTAATTTTATTCCCCTATTGTTTTCTAATATATTGTTAATTAAATAAACCATTTCAATTTAATATAAAAAAAATAGTAAGTAGTTTATAAAATATTTGAAGTCCGTCACTTCAGTCCTAAACACTATAAAAATGGATTGTTTAGCGTCCAATTCTTTTTTTTTTTATCATTAGCGTCCAAACTTAGTGGACGCTACTAGTATATGGTTGTAAGCCGACAAAATCGATGAAATTGAAAAACCAAATCAAACCAAATAGAATATTATCCATCTTTTTTTAGTTTGGTTAAAAAACCGAACTAAATGAAACCAAACGAGATTGATTTGATTCTTAGTTGTCAATTTTGAAATTTAATGAACCGATGAATCGAACTGAGCAGTCTAGAAAGTCCACCTTAACTTTGCTCAGACTAGCACCCTCACATCAAACAATATCGGTACAAATTTACTAAGCTAAGATTATGATTTACATTTCTCAATTGTCATCACTTCAACGAGGAATGTATAAATTTACAACTTTTCATTTACACTCTAAGTCATATACAATAGTTAACTTGTTTTGTTTTTAATGATTTTTATACTTTGACAAATAATAATTATTTTTTTAACTTTTTTTCGTAACTATATGTATGTATATTGGAAATTCAAAGTTATTCTAATGTAAGTATTTATGAATATGTTTAATCCATAATAATGATAATATGTTGGTAATACCGAGCAAAATTTATTACTTTTAATTGTATATTCAGACAAACCGATCAACCAAACCAAACATATCACCGTTAAATTTAATTCGGTTTCACTTTTGAAAAATATTGAAAACCAAATCAAACTTATACAGATTTGGTCGATTTGACCCCTTTTTTCTTTATACTGAAGGGTTTTGTTAACAAATGTCCTAAGGGAATCGGTTAAGGAATTCCTTAAAGGAAATTTTATCTTGGAAATACAAATTATAACTTTTGTCAATGCAATAATTACACCACTTATTGATAAAAACTTACTACTATATTTAGAATTTTAACCAATGTCCTAAAGACACTTGTTAGCATTCTCCTATACTTAATACTGAATCAAACTGAAATGTTACACCTCTTACTAACACTAAAACTTTAAAATTTGATTAGCATCCAACTATGTAACCTATGGTGTGCATTTGATTTGCTAAAAAACTGAAGACTAGACTGGACAACTATTTTGTACCTTGTTTGATTCAAAAACTGGTCATAGGATTGGACAAAACATGTAGCAAGGGACAAGACAAGAACAATTTTTGTCCCTCACTAAACCATGTGACAATTTTTTATCAAGAGTACAAGACTATAAAAAATACCACAATAGCTTTTTTTATTTTCCAACATAAAAGATATCATATATTTATCTCTCTTCATTATACTTTAGTCCTGTCTTGCCTTGTATTGTTATGTCATGTATTGTATTGTCTGGTATTTACTATTTTGTGAATCAAACACACACAGTGTCCGTCTGCACAATTTTCCAACATATTAGAGTACAAAAATGAATTCAGTGTTGGTATTTTGGACTCCAAAATGGACGCTATAAACGTCGATGTTTGGGTTGGCGCTAATTTCTTGAAGCTAAATTTTTGTTTTCTTGTAGTGGAAAGTAATTTGAAATTTATCATGTTGGCTTTTTATATACTTTAAAAATATTTATCAATTAGTGCAAAAAAAAAGTAATTTATTTTAGAGACTATACTAGAGATAGTGATATTTAAAACACTAAATTGACTTAGTTTTATTAATCAGTAATATCTTTGTAGCTATTTGTGGTTTAATTATGATATAGTTTCAACTTTTTTTTTTGACAAATATAGTTTCAACTTTCAAATAATAATCTTTATACATTTTCTAATACTTTTTTTTGTCTTGCGGTCTTTGTTATACATCTCCTTTTATTTCTCTACTTCATATAAATTAGAGATTTTATATCTTTTTCCTGCTAATTTTGTTAATAAATAAAAAAGAAATGAAGAGAGTTAATACAAACACAACTATAATAACGAAGTTTTCCCCACAAAAAATAGCTCACTAAATTGGATCCGCTACATAGAACAAATTACTTCATAATAATCTATCATAAATCATATTTCGATCCAACTCACCAACCTTAATATTTTATTAAAAATAGGAAGGATATACATTTAGATAGAGTCCATATTATATGCACCCCTTTATCCTTCAAATAAAGATACAGGGGTGGCTTCTACCAAAAAAAAGATATGGCTGGCTGGCTGGCAAGAGTGCTACTATTGGAGAGTATAGAAGAGTGAAGAAAAAACCAACCGGGTTTTGTTTGTTTGATAGCATCTCTCTCTCTCTCTTTTTCTCACATAAACCGGCTTTATATACGCGGTTCACAAAATTATATATCATATTCATAGGATTTAAATAAAGGTATGGTATGTGTGAGTATAGAAAACAAACAGACAACTTTTCCTTTATTTTTCTTCTCTCACTGCCTTGCCTTCAGTCAGTTAAAGTAGAGAGCAAATTCTGGTGTTTTATTCCTTCTTTAAAGCACCAATTAGTTTATATCTATATCTATCTATCTATCACCCCAACCTTATTCTAACAGTTTCTTCCTTTTTTTTTCTTCTATTTCTTTCTATCACTTTCCTTGTAAGTAACTGCATACTAGTTATCATCCTTATCCTACACAGTTCATTGTATGGATCCATTTCTTTTATATTCTCAGTCACATCAATATATGTATGCTTGAGAATTATTTTTTCCCAAATTTTAATTTCTACATGATCATAGTTTGTATGTATCATCCAATTTTCTTTATTTTTTATTTATTTTGTAGGAGAATTTGAGCTCTGAAGTCTGATCTAATATATCAAGCTCTTGAGGGTGATTATGCTAAGTGGTGTTGGAGTACTATTTCATAGTAAAAGAATTCCAATTCAACAAAAAGACCTTCTTAGTATTATATTAATAAACTTTCATCAAAAGAGATGATGAATAATAAGATGAGCAACGTTAGTAGCTCTGATCTCATAGATTCTAAGCTGGAAGAGCACCAGTTGTGTGGATCCAAACACTGCCCTCGTTGTGGACACAAATTTGATCAAGGCAAGCCGGTACGTATCATCAAATATATTCTTCTCTCTAATACTCGCGGCTTGCAGTTACGCTGCGAACCTTTAAAACTATGGTGACATAATTTAATGGTGTTTATAATCCCTTTTCTCATTTAGGTAGCTATTACTAAAGTTAGTTTTCTTCTTTTTTCTTTTAATTTCTTTTAATTATATTCTCTCTCTCTCTCTCTGATATTCTCCTTATTGATTTCTCTCCCTTTAATTGCTTTTTATTTTTAATTTGAATTTGAATTTCAATGGAACTAGCAGGATTGGCTAGGTCTACCAGCAGGAGTGAAATTTGATCCAACAGATCAAGAATTGATTGAACATCTTGAAGCCAAAGTTGAGTCAAAGAACATGCAGAAATCACACCCTTTGATTGATGAATTCATTCTCACTATTGAAGGAGAAGATGGAATTTGTTACACCCATCCTGAAAAACTTCCAGGTTAATTAATTAATTCTCATTATTTCAATTACTACAAACAAATAATGAAATATATATTTAATTATAATATAAATTTAAATTCTCACTTAGGTTTTTTTTTTTTGTGTGTATGTTGACACTAGCTAAGAAAATAGCTTCTTAGATATTTATTTATTATTAATATATAAGAAATAAACTTGAGCAAGAGGGTTTAATTTGTCTTATATATAGTTCACCTAATTAAGTCACCTAACTTTGATTTTGGCTATGAATTTTCAGGAGTGACAAGAGATGGATTAAGCAGACACTTTTTCCATAGACCATCAAAGGCATATACAACAGGAACACGAAAGAGGAGAAAGATTCAAACCGAAGAGTGTGACTTACAAGGAAGTACAGGAGGAGAAACAAGATGGCACAAAACTGGTAAGACCAGACCTGTTATGGTTAATGGTAAGCAAAAAGGTTGCAAGAAAATTCTTGTTCTCTACACCAACTTCGGCAAGAATCGAAAACCCGAGAAGACGAATTGGGTTATGCATCAATACCATCTTGGACAACATGAAGAAGAGAAAGAAGGAGAGCTTGTTGTTTCAAAGATATTTTATCAGACACAGCCAAGACAGTGTAATTGGTCTGATAATAATCAAAGAATAATTAGTGCAACAACAACTGGTGAAGGAAGTGGTGGAGAACCTAATTATAATATCAATGGAAGAAGAGATAGTGGAAGTGGAAGTTCTTCTTCTAAGGAAATTGTTACTCATAATCACAGTCAGATTCATAGAGATGAAATGTCTGCTGTTGTTGGTGTCCCTAGTCCTTTAACAAGCTTCACAAATGCTTTGGATATTCAACACCTTAAATCTGATCATTTCGGCTTCATCCCATTTCGAAAAAGCTATGATGAGGTAAGTTACATATATTATGTAGCAGATACGCTTCGGATTGAAGACATGTTTAGTGTCTGACACATGTACATGTCTGACACCGACAGTACATAGTTACCTTCAACAACTTTCATTTTTCAAATTATTGCTTGCATCAATGTTTTAGTGTTGTGTTCAAAGTATGTGTAAGTGTTCCATATAAATCATGCTTCATTAAAATCACTTCATGTCAACATCATTATATTAAACGTATAATTTTATCACAGTTTTACAAACGCCTAAATTATATATAATTTTTTTCTTTAATTTTTATTTGTAACTCAACTTTTAATAAAGCACAACATTTGATTGAACATGGATATATGGGCACGTTAATTTCTAAAGAAATGAACGTGATGTTTCACTAGCAGCTATATATTATTAACTTTATAATTATATGAAATTTCAACATTCGGTTGGTAAGTATATGCTTTTGCACAAAAAGATGAAAGAACATGCATGAAATTAAGGGTTAAGGAAGGTGTGGATCGAGTGTTGACATGATTAATAAACATTGCTTGCATACACCGCAAAATTAAATTATATGGACCTGACCTGATGATAAATCAGTATCAGCAGCTAGCTAACCAACGCTTATTTACCCACCTAGCTAAGAAAAGAAAATGTAACATTATAAATAAATATTAATGAATATATATAGTTTTGATGATGATTGATACTACCATTGTAGGTTGGAATAGGAGAAGGTTCTACAACAAGAGAAATGCAAGCATCAGGAGGCTCATGTGATCAGGAAGTGCATGAAAGACAGCATCATGTATTAGCACATCATCATCAACAACAACAACAGCAACAGCAACATGAGCATCATGTGCACCAACAGATTAGTGCAAACGCAGCTTTCCATATAAGTAGGCCTTCCAATCCCATCTCCACTATCATCTCTCCACCTCCCCTCCACCACACATCCACCATCATCCTTGATGACAATTCTTACCATGTTTCAACAATCATGCTCCAACAAAATGATAATTTTCAGGTATGTATCCATCATCCAAATCAGTCTTCTTAAATATGCTTCTTGTAGTTGTTTCTCCTTTAATTTCCTTTGTGTAAACAATTGAGACATAATTCAAATCGCAGTAGAGCTCAGCTCAAAATCACGATTGCATCTCTAGGAATAAATCAAAAAAACTATAGTGGAGGCAAAAAATTAGTCTATAGTATTTTTATAAAACTAAAGGTTCAAAGTGACACTTAAAAAATACCAAGACAAAATTGAAAATTACTGATTTCTTCCTCAAACAGTTTAACCGTGAGTCAAATTATTATAGTTTTATTAGTACTAAAATATCTCGAAAAATGATTAATTTAAGCAATTTTTTAGATTTTTAAAAGAGTATGAGGTAACACCTATTTATTTATCGTGGCAAAATAAAAGTTTAGTTGATGTCTTTTTTAAAAAAAAAATCTGGGGCAATTGCCCCATTTTATTTAATATACTTGTTTTTATATCGTCATTGTTGACATTGCGGTTGTAGAATCCTCAATATACTTGATGTGAGACCTGAATCGTTGTGATAGATCTTTTAAAACTTTTATTAACTTAAGAGAACTATTTTTACTTCATGATTTATTTTTAAAACCTTTATTAACTTAAAAGAACAACTTTTACTCCATGATTTCTTAAAATTCACAACCCGTTCTTTCCAATAAAAAAAATAGTATTTGTTCGGTTTTGTTCATTTAGAAGACAAACGATCGTGTCTTTTTAGAATTTACTCATGAATTTACTCATCCAAATACATGTGGAAAGTGAGAAAAGAGCTCTCTTAACTTGGTGCAAATTAATGGGCCACTCAATATGTTGAACCAAAATGGTTTGATTGTGCATGGTAATGTGCACAAGCTAAATTCATTCATTTATACTAGGAAAGGTTTTATATATGTGGTTGCCAAATAACAAGCATGAAACTGTCTAATCACTTTTTGATTGTCAATTGTCATCGATGGATCAAACACAATGATTACTTTGAATTTGATTGATATGTTGAAAATGGATGTATAATATGTATCCACATGGCAGCAACAGCAGCAGCAACAACATCATAAACTAGGTGGTGGAAGGTCTGCGTCTGGTTTGGAGGAAGTCATTATGGGGTGCACTTCAACGTCGTCTGATATCAAAGAGGTCAGAAACAAACTTTTTGACTCGGAAATATATATCAACTTTGTTTATTTCTCATTATAATGACCACTAGGGAAAGAGAAAAGAGGGTCAAGAAAGATACTATTAATAGAAATTAAAACAACCTATTTTTTTTTATAATAGAAAGTTTAGGTGAACTGCAAACCTATTTTATTTAAATTAAAGACTAGAAGCCATTTTCATCTTTATATTATCTTTATATCTTTAAAATGTTTTCACATTTGAACAATCAAGTTGTATTTAAATTAAAGACTAGAAGCCATATTCCTCTTTTTTTTCTCTCTTTAGATCTTTAAAATGTTTTCATAATTGTATATCTCAACACACTACTATTTAATTTATTTGCATGATAGAAAATATTGAAATACAATGATCATATATAAATGCATTTTTGTAAAGTAGAAGCTAGTTTTTATTAGCTATTTCACACAGAAAAGGAAGATTGCAAAAATATGATACAGTACTACTAGTGACATAATCATGTATTTTTGCATTCCTTGGTCTAGTTTGTAAAAATGCTCAATATTAGCTTTTGACTATGATGACGTGGAAAAAAGGACCAGTCAATTTCCATTGCATTGTTTTCTGTGTACAATATTCCTCAGAGTTTGAAATGAATATCTATATTTTTTTCATTTCAAAAAGCTAACCCTAATTAATCTTCTTTTCATGATGATCTTCATTACACTTCTCACAGGAGTCATCTATTAGAAACCAACAAGAAGTTGAGTGGTTGAAATACTCTTCTTACTGGCCAGTCGACCCTCATGACAACAACCACCATCATCATGATTAGAATGAAGGAGACAACAAAAATAGACCCAAATAAACGAAAGACAACATCATTGTCATCATCATTCATGCTTGAACCATACCTCAACTCACTTTCCAACAAAAGCCAAAGTAATCATCATATCCATCCTAGTTATTTTGCTCTTTTTTCTTTCTTTTCCGGTTTATGAACTTCGGTGGCTCTCATTTTTCTCATCGGAACACTAACTGTGTGCAACGGAACAAGTTTTGGAAAGAAAGTGACAAAGAACAAAGGGGAAAAGAAGGAAAAATCAAAGAAGAAAAAAGAAAAGAAAAAAAGGAAAGAAAAGAAAACAAGCAAAGCTGCTCTCCATCGTGACACCACATTGAGGGAGAACGACCTAATACTCAAAGTTTCTACTGCATTAAAATCATCCCTACATTAATATCATTATTATAATATTATTATTATTATATCATCCCTCATATTATTTATATTTATTTTATTATCATTTTAAGATGTTTGTATAAGTTTTGTCAAAAAGAGTTGTCTGTATAAGGTCATTTTTTTTTGTTTTTCACATCAAAAATATATATACCATTGAGTTTGTGCATATTGTAATCAATATATGTGTTATCATGAGTTTATTATGTATTATCATGACATTCTGTAGTGTTATTTACAGCATAAGAGAAGATGATGAGATTTTTGCATTAAAACTAGTTCATGATTGAACAAATTTTGTGCCAAGCGATATTGAGATATTTTTCTTGCAATATAAGAATTTTATGAAATTTAAGTAAAAAACATTAGTTTGTGCCAAACTCTAGCTTTTTATGTGTTTTGAGTAATTTTTTGTCATGTTTTTAAAGGTTGGAGAGGAATCATTTAACTTTTACTTTATCTTTTAGAATTTATTATCAAGAAATTCAAGTGAAACCTTAAGAACTGACGGAATTTGAAGAACCAACGTGGCCTCCTTTAAACAGCAGAATTTTTGTTATTTAAATTTTTTTAAATTAAAAAGTTATATTTTATTTAATTTAATTCATGAATATAAGCTCCCATATTTTAAATTTATCGTTAAAATATATTTTAAATTATTTTATTTGCAATATATTTTTATAAATTGTACATTGTAAAATTAAGATAGTCTAAATTGAATTTTACATTAATTTGTCAATGCTAGAATAAAATATTCAGAGAGAAAATTTAGAGAAAAAAAAAACTTTGTCACTAAATTTTGATGGAGAAAAAATTAGAGAGATCTTTTAATTTATTTCATTTCTTATTTTGACTGATAATTTAAATCTTTATGTTAGTAATTTTTTACATTTTATTTATATTTAAAACTTTTAAACAATTAATAAATGCACAAATATGAAATTCAACAATAAAATTAATTAGAATTGAAAAAAAATCAATGAAATTTAACAAAAATATTTTGTACTTATATATTTAAAAAAATTGGGTCTGTCGAATATGATCCTTCCAAAAAGAGTCTAAAATGGGTTTGTCTAATATAGTCTTCGTACGTATCAAACAATTCTGTAATATTTTAAAGACCAGACATAGTATATAAAAGATTTTAAATAGAAAAAAAAATCAAAGAAGTTTTTCCATAAGAACTAAAACAAAAGATTTATTGAACAAAATGGCTTTTATCCACAAATCATAACTCAACGGGCATGGCGAAATTTTTAGGATAGATACCTCGACCAAGTTTCGAGCTCCGACTACTCTACTTGTGAGTGTGTGAGTTTTTCAATGACAATTGTCATTTCGTCTATTTAAAAGAAATAGTTTCTTTCCACTTGGACCAATAAGTGTGGTTGCGCCTTTTTTTTAAGCAATTCATGCCTATGTACCTTAAACATTGATACTTCGTCTATTTGAATTGAAGGATGCAACTAATTAAGTGTCTCGATATTTTGAGGGTTTTATTTTTTGATTGGCAAAAAATATTGAGTTAGTTTTATCTCATATATGCATGCTTATGAAGTTATGATCACTACACTCAGCATTCTTTACGCTACGACCATGTACGTACTGAAACCAGGCCAGCGATAAATTGCAACTTCCTTGGAGCTTTTACTGGTGCTGAGATGTTTTCCTGATAAAAAGAAATTTAACTTTAGGGGATGAGTTCCAAGAATATCTTTTAGTTTTTATGGGTCCATTCACTGACCAAAGGGCACAAACGACACATACAATCTTTTCTGTTTTGAATTTTAACTTCTTATCAATGTTTGAAGGCATATACGTGTATGTCATCATGTATGTATACTCAGGGAAATAGAGGGGGCTGATTTCAAATTTTCCTATCCGAATATTTTCAGTAATCTTTAATTTTGAATACAACATGTATAAGTTTACATATGCAAGGTTCTTTTAATTTTCTTAATTTGTTTTTCAGAAAAGAGAAGATAGTGGTACTAACTAGGAGACAAACACATCTTTATTTGCTTTATTCTGCATTAGATTCGAACTTTTAATTTCCTGCTGTATTATTAGCTATTGTATAGTATTTTTGACGGACATGTAACATGTTATTAATGCTTTATTTTTCTCTCAAAGGACATGCATGCAATAAAAGCTAAAATCAAGATAAACGGGGGAGGGGGTAACTTCATAGGTAGTTTCTGAAGGGAATAATTAAAGACAATGGAATATTGAATAGAGAAATAGAAGACAAGAATAAACTTTTTAGGTTCTTTTATATATGTCAGTGTACTAGCTCTTTTAAAATTACTGTATACGTCGAACTCCTATCTTCCCTGAGTGCATGAAAAAGACATATCACACTATTTTGTATATCTAATAAATTAATTATAAATTAGTAATTTGTTCATAGTATGCATGATCATGTGAAACAAGATATGGCACCTACTACCTATAAGCATTTGCTGGATATCTTACAATCAAATGCTTGAAGAATCTTAAACTATTGTTAGTACTCTTAAGTCTTAAGAATTGATGTTATAGTTAATTAAAATAAACAGCAATAGGATTGCATGATTGGTTTAATTTGAAATTGAAAATATACCTTTTCACATTGTATTCAAAATTTAAAGAAGGCCTAAAAAAGGTGATATTCAGTTATTATACTTTTATGGAAGATTTTGGATACTTTTGAAGGGGGCATATATATATATATATATATATAGCCAGAGATAGCATTTGTACTAGCAGTTTTATATGGCTTCTTGGTATGCCAGAGACTTTGGTCCCATAAAGAAGTCGCAGGAGGTATGGTAGTAGTGCAGAAACGAATATAACATAATATGGCTCCTATCCACCTTTTTTAGATTCTTCCACAAGGGCCCCAACTTTGTGTGTCTGCTTCTATTTTACAGACCCCACTTTGCATTTCATTTGTTTAATTTTATTAATTGATTACACTTTAACATAGATTTTGTAAGACATTGGCCTCTCAATAATTTTTAAGCCCTATTTAACATAAACAAATTTTATCCAATCGAGTTATGCTATTTTTAAATTTGACCAAATTAAGTCTAGTCATTAATTTCATTTATTTTTAAAATCCTTAAATTTTTATTCAAAATGCCATTGTACTGTACGGTTTCATGTAATATGGTGTAATATTTTTGGGAAATGCCTAAAGTTACAAATTTTAAGCAAAGGAATGTGTGTGAATTCATTACGGAAAAAAAAAACAAGTGAACAAAAATAAAAATAATAGTAAGAGTTGTTTCAAGAGAAATTCTTAGGTGCAAACGAACATAACACGTCATAGTTTACAAACAGCCAATCAAAATTTTTTGTTTAATTTAATAAAATAAAAAACTAAAATAAAAACTGCCACGTTCTCTTTCTGTTTTTTTTTGTTTTTTTTTTTAATTTTCTCTTTGAATGTGTCTTTCTCCATGTTCAATACTTCATACCAAAAGTATATGTATTTAATTAAATTAAATACAAAAACCATAGAAATTGAGAAATCCTTATTGATTAAATACAAAAACCAAAGAAATTGGGAAACCCTTATGAAGGATGTACATAACACAAGTGTAGTTGCAGAAGAAAAAACCCAACATCAATAGCTTTCACGAACAGGAAAAAAAAACCCAACACAGGAGATTGAATGGAGAAGAATGAAACTTTAGGTGATGGGCTACCGCAAAACATTCTGGTTGTGGGGGATAAGAATTGGATTTGTTTAAATAAGAAAGTGAAAAATAAGGATATTGTCTGCAGAATAAGCAACAAATACATGATGTAATTGAGAGCCCAAGTGGTGTTTAGAGGAAAGAAGGAAGAATTCTAAAACAATACTGTTGCTGCGTTTTTACAGAGACGGTGAGAGAAGAAGAGAAAGAACGTGTCCATTTTATTTTTAGTTTTTATTTTATTAAATTGAACAAAATTTTATGATTGGTTGTTTCTAAACTATGACGTGTTATGTTCGTTTGCACCAAAGAATTTCTCTTGTTTCAATGTCGTGTTGTTTATTTAAAATTATTGATATTTCAGTGTAATAGTGTAGGTTATGCTTTTTTTGACGGGAAAAGTGTAGGTTATGCTAACAATGTGAAAATTGAATTTTAATTCATATATATATATATATATATATATATATATATATATATATATATATATATATAACTTTTTCAGCCTGAAAATCTAAACGTGAATTCAAAACTCACAGGCTGGCCCGTGGTCCATAACTTTGAGCGGATCATGAGATTAACACTGCCTACAAATCATGGTAATACAGATGGTGCTAGGAGGAGGTGTACCGTAAATGCAGGTTTCTCTAAATTCATTGATAGTAGTAATGTGTATGTTGCAGAGCTTTGGGGAGTGTATGAAGATCTTAAGATGGTTCAAGAAAGAGGTTTTGCTGCTATTGATCTGCAGGTGGATTCAGAGGTGGTGGCAAGGCATTAATCCAACAACTTGAGGGTTGATAGTTTGGGTCTTCGATTGGTGCAGAAGATTCGAAGGCTTTTACAAATGGATTGTATTGATATTTATCCTATATTGGTTGTGATAGTAGATCCTGCTTGATTTTCTATGACCTTGATCCTAGTCTGATAGTCACTTGTTAGTTTCTAATAGTTTTGGAGTTTCTACTCCTCAGGTTGATGTTTATTTGTCTCAGGCCTTCTTTCTTTCCAAAAACAGAAATTAGTTATCCTTTTATCGTTCAGTGATTGTCAATCTCAGAAGAAAGTTGCTTTTCCCACTTCATGGAAAGTTAAGAAACACCATTATTTTACGTTTTAACCCAAGCGGCAGTTAACTGCCGATGGGAAGGACGCGGCGGCAGTTAACTGCCGATGGGAAGGAAACCAGCAGCAGTTAGCTCTCGTTGCCATGTTTTGCCCATATTTTCTAAAACTTCACATTTTTTTCATCTTAATGTGAACAAAAACGATAAAATGAGTGAACAAAAAAGATAAAATGACATGCGATTGGCCAAATACCTCATTTGGTCCTTTAAGTTTGACAAAAATACCGGATTAGTCCTTTAAGTTTCAAATAGGTCCTTTAAGTTGTTAATTTATTACTCCGTTACCCTTTTAAGGACCTATTTGAAACTTAAAAACTTAAAAAACTTCAAACAGGTGCATTAAATTAACAACTTAAAGGACCTATTTGAAACTTAAAAAACTTAAAGGACTAATCCGGTAATCTTGTCAAATTTAAAGGACTAAAAATGGTATTTGGCCCATGCGATTAAAGTGAAAATGCTAAAAAAAAGACAGCTAATTTTTTAACTTAAAACTGTTTTTAATTTTTTTAAAAACAGATTTAATTTTAACAAAAACTAATTCTAACAAATTAAAGAAAAACTGATTTTAAAAAATCAGTTTAGAATTAGTTTTTGTTAAAATTAAATCTGTTTTTAAAAAAATTAAAAACAGTTTTTAAGTTAAAAAATTAGCTGTCTTTTTTTTTAGCATTTTCACTTTAATCGCATGTCATTTTATTGTTTTTGTTCACATTAAGATGAAAAAAATGTGAAGTTTTAGAAAATATAGGCAAAACATGACAATGGCAGCTATCTGCCGCTGGTTTCCTTCCCATCGGCAGTTAACTGCCGCCGGATCTCATCGGCAGTTAACTACCTCTGGGGTTAAAAACGTAAAATACTGGTGTTTCTTAACTTTCCATGAAGCGGAAAAAACAACTTTCATCTCAGAAATAAGCCAATTGATAGTTACACTCCAACCCAAAAACAACGATTGGGTCGTATCTCAAAATATGAGTTATGGTCTGATAAATCCTAATGGTTTTTAAGCAACGTGAAGGACCTATAAAGCAATCACCTTATCTTTCATAAATCTACCTCCAATCCAAGTTGATCGTGGTCTCCATTAGATTTAAATGTTTGGCGTTGAAACATTTGAACTATGGAGGTGCATATAGCATGTCATCCATTCCACATAATTGCATAAATACTGCCTAGCTGATAACATACCAGAAGTTAGAAGGATGGGCATGCATCAGAAGGAACTTAAACAGTTTCTAAATATTTTGGCGAATCACTCGTTTCATTTAGACTGGTAAATCGAAGTAGAGACGAGGGAAAATAAGAGTATCATGTTTACTAGTTGAGTATTGAACAGACAATTTGAACAAAAATTTAATTACTTATGATTCCAGGCTCAACTGCACTTTCCTCGTGTTCATTACTAAATAGCAATTACCTCACGTAACAAAAAGCTGTATTATTGGGGCACTACCGTGCATTTGAGGGCTACCACCAGCCGCAAAAAAACAAACTAGCACCTACCAGATAGTAGTTCACCCGGTCACTCAAGATCAAGTATAGATCTTAGTATAATGCAAACAGTCATAAAATGTAGCTTACTTGTGACCTACTTCACACGGTTTAGTCGAACTGATTATAGTAAGGACTGATGTTAGTGAGGAGCACTTTATCTATATTACACGCCCCTTCGGCAGTAAGCTTTTTTCCTCACCTCCTATGAATCATAAAAACCACTTCCATCAGGATTTACTCATCTAGACAGGGAAAAGACACTGTTTTGTCCAAATTTACCATCCGGATTGGCAAAAATCCGGAGGGATGTGGTTTTTAAGAAATCAGTGGGGGGTAAAAAAAAAAGGCTCTATTCAGCTGTTTTTCCTAATGCAACTGAAGCTAATGCAAAAGACAAGTGCACCAATCTACAACAGCCTGTTCAGCTTGGGTACAAATTAGGAAAGTGTAAAGAAATTGCATGAATAAAGACAAGTAACCATTTAGCCACCACCTGACAAATCCTGTGGATTTCACACCAATGTTACTTTAAACTTGAACAAGGATTTCATTTGGATTAACAAACGTGCAAAACTAAATATATGTACAAGATAACCTACATGATGTTCCTCTTTAACCAGTAAATATCATCTTCCCTCTCTCTTTCTATGCACCCTCTCTTCATGTAACACAGTTGCACCGACTTCGTGGGAAATTATTCACTTATTTCCAGTATCGTCTTCTGTACAGGCCACTTGCTTGACATACTAGGTGTCAAGCTAGCTTAGCAAGCACGTGACTCTGAAACTGGCAGTCGCCTTGTCATTGGTACGCTACTACCAGATACTTTTAAGGATGCAAACAGGCAGGATAGTCTTGCTATCATGGGCTTGGTCTTTGGCACTTTAGGAACAATAGCCAGCTCCATACTAGTATCAGATGTGCTATGATAGCCTTCAAGATCATCTTTGGTTATGACAACTGTGTCCCCAGAGGGAGAGTGTGGTAAAGGACAAGGTCTTTGCTTGTTGTAGTTTTGAACAGGGTCTTTGTTTGTGAGAATTGCATCCCCAGAGGAAGAGTATGGTAAAGGACAAGGTCTTTGCTTGTAATAATTTTGAACAGCCTGCTTACAATACATGCAGAGATTATACAAAAACTGAATTCCTGAGAGAGAAATCATTACCATAAAAGTGTAACAATTATTATATGGTGTCACTGGCCTTCTAGAAAGTAAAAGGGCAAAACAACAACAACAGCAAAAGAACTGGGTTATACCTTCCACTGTGAGGGTGCTAATAGCACTCTTGGTCTTCGAGATCGCACATACTCCAGGGCAGCAACAGGTGTCATATGCTTGTATTCAACCTGAAAAACATGAGTAGACCACATGGAAAACAATCAGCACCTCAAAAAGCTTCAACAGATGCCACAACTTTCAGTGCGAAATATCAGGAATTTACCAGATAACAAAGCACAATTGTTGTACTCCTCCCCCTCCCAGCTTTACAGTGGACATACGTTGTTTTACCACAAGTTGCATTATCTGTACCAAAATACGAAATTAAGATGCGCACACACCCAAAACTTGTTTTCAGGATACAAAAATAACAAAGAACTACGTTGATTGATGCATTTACCCCCCTTCCCAAAATTAAATAAAAATAAAAAACCCACGATGAATGAACTGCACAGCCCGGCTGATATCCACAAATGAAGGAGCAAAGAGATAATCCCTAGTGGGAATTACCAAATGATCAATCCCATGAGCCTGAAACAAATAAAGCAAATAAACCAACATATCAGAAATAGTTTTAAACAAATACAAACATAGCAAAGGCATCATGAAACTAGCATGCTGATGTCAAAATTAATCTTTCCACAAATTCCTAATAGCAATTTTCCTTTGTAACATACAATTAGCTTACAAAATGCGAAGACAAGACAGACTAAAAAGCAAAAAGGGATACTACTTACACGATACAACGACGATGGAACCAAAGTTTCGTAAGGTTCATTCAAGGTAATTACACCACCAACACCAAGGTTCTTCAAGTGAGGAACATCTTTAGGGAACGGGACTGCGCCCAGCAACAAAAACTAGAAATAACAACAAACAAATGTTGAATAAAACAACAAATCACACAACAAACACCAATCAAAGAACATTCATAACACGGTCACCCTAATTAATAATTCATTTTCAAAATATCAATAATTCATTCTCAGCAAATAAAGCAATTTTTCATTACTATGTTTGGTTTCACTTCTCGAGGAGCCAAAGTTGATTATGAAGATGTAGAATTGATTCTGACAAGTTTGTTGTTTTTTACTATAATTGATTTTGCCTGCAGAATTTGATTATACTTGAAGCTAGAATTTGTTGCTTTTGATCCTAGAATTGATTTTTACACACAAATTTGTAGTTCAACTCACTTTTACACAATATATCCAAGCACAAATCATTTTACCTTCAATTTTACATAATCAATTCACTCAAAATCAATCATGGCAAAACCAAACATACACTAATTAAGAATCAAAACAACGAAAAGTAAAAAAACACATCATAAAAAGAAGATGCAGATAGCGCAAAACCTCATCAATTTGATCCCACCACCGAAACTCAGCTTCAATTTTGTTACGAAGCACATTATACAAAAGTGTTGGATAAAACAAGATCCGTGCACCTGCACCTACCAGCGCTCTCTTTGCATCAACCCTAACAATTTGTCTCTCGAAATGATCTTCTTCATCCCTACTACACTCTGCATCCTCCAATTCCTCGATCTTCATCGCAAACGGAAAATTACAAAAACTTTCGAAACCCTAAAAACACAACCACGATCCAGATTCACATAAACATATGCATTTAACAAATAAAAACCCTAAAAATTCAAAAGGAAAAGATAATGAAATTGATGAAAGGAATCATAGTTACCTTAATGCTAAATTTGGAATCGATTAGACGTAAAATCGAAAATTGGCGATAAATAGAAAATTGATGTGAGAGGAGAAAACAGGGAAATTGGAAGAGACGGTGTGGAAAGTGTTAGTAGAGTCGAAAGTGTTAGTAGAGTCGAAAGTAGAAAGGTCCCGAGTAGGAATACCCTCGGAATAAGGTTTTACTACCCAAAATACCCTCTTGTTTCTAATGTAAAGCGGCATATAGAGGGTGTGCATTATTGGTAATTGACTATATTATTAAAACATATCTAATAATTTAAGATTATTTCGTAAAAAAAATCTAATATAGGATTATTTGTTTTTGATTTTTTTTTTTTGGACTGCATCGAATTTATTCGGAAAGGATATAGTTTTTTTTTACAAGTGGAAAGGATATAGTTATTACGGTGGATTCTAGAGAGGGAGTTCAATAAAGTCTCTTACAGTAAAGTCTCTTATAGATAAAACACACAAAAATTACTATCAGATTTAATCGATGAAAGTAAAGTCTCTTATAGATAAAACACACAATAATTACTATCAGATTTAATCGATGAAATTGTGCGCGAAAATGTGTAGATGTTGTTATTTTTATTTTTAATAGATCTATACCATTATTTAAATTTAATGGTACTTTTTTTATGCTTTATAAGCAAATGATTTGATGGAGCTCTCACCTTAGAAGTCCCTGGTTTTTTTTTAAGGATCCTTAGCATTGTTTGACCTGACTTTTTTACAGTCCAAAAGCTACTTTAAAACAAAATTAAAATTAAAGGCTTTAAGAAATAAGTTAAAGTTGTTTGATTATTTTTTTTTTTTAGTTTTAAAGCTATTTTTAAGTTCAAAGTTGTTTGGACAAAATATTGTACAAATATATAATAAATAAAAAATTGTTAAAATATTTTTTGAAGGGAAAATGTTTAAAATATTTTTTTCAGTAAGTACTTAATAGATATTGTGTTTGACCTACCTTCTCCTTAAAATTGTAGAAAAGTAGAAAAAAAAGTCAAGGTCAAACGGTACCTTAGAAGTCACTAGTTATTACTAATACTTTTTTTTTTTTCCTAATCTTACTAGAGAAAATCACCTAGCGTGGATGTTGAGAATTGTGAGTTAGCTTAAGTATACTTTTTCCCTCGATTTATTTTAAAAGTTTGCTATGGTCCCTTAATTTAAAGTTAACATAATTTGCTTTCTTAACGGTAAAATTGATAAATTTGATCCATTAACTTGTAAGTTAATGCAATTTGGTCTCTTAACTTCCGAGACCAAGTTGAGGAACAAAGTTGTATTAACTTAAAAAAATTAATGTTAAAATGTTAATTGTTGTGTTATTATTTTTTCAATTGACAAGATTTAAACTCTGCATTTTGAACTTCTTTAATCTCTAACTCAACAATGTGAGATACTCATCCCTCGTTACATAAGTTGAGGGGCTAAAATGATTAGTTTCATAGTTAAGGGATCAAATTGCGTTAATTACCGAAAAGAAACACTCATGTAACTACTCATTGATAAGATTTTCATATTAAATGAAATATTCCTCTCATCTTACATGCAGGTAGGGAATGGATTTTTTTCTTGTGGAAATATGTAGTTTTCTTCTATGAGAGAATCTAAATCATTAAACATCTCCTTTCTCTTAATTTCAACATCTAGATCCTCTCATGCATTTTTTTTATTGACCAAGAGATGAGAGAGGATCCAATCCCAAGTTGGTTTTATAGGTTGAATTAGAGTGGACCTATTTTCTAAAAAGAAAAAAATTTGGGTACAATTCTTTAGATACTTTTCGTATGATTCTTAACTAAATTTACCATGATTTTCTCAAATCTATAATTTTTTCAAAGTTTGTTATATACAACAAATGAGTATTTTTAGTTACGAAAAACACTTAAAAATTGTACCTAAGTTTTGTCCTTTCTAAAATATATCGTTCTCGACGTGATTGGGGGAGGAATTATTCAACCTCTCAAAAAGAACACACGGATGCACACAAATAAGTGGGTGTAGTTGATGAGTACCATCGCCATTATAAAATGTGCAACACGTTTGGTGGCTACCATTATCAAATTCAACAGGCACTTCCATTTATGTAGGACAGGGACAATTGGAAAGGGTAAAAGAGGGATATTTTTCCTCTTGTTCGACTACCTTTCAATAGTTTTCTTTTTCTTCAGCGAAACAATAGCCATGCTGGGTCATGGAACTTGGTTGCTTTCCATTTGTAGACAAAATGGCTTGCGCTCTTCTTCACCATTGTTTTCACACCAAACTCATTCATTCTAATGATTGATTTCTTGACCATTCTCCCATCATTTTAGGCAACGAAATTGAACATTGCATCCCAATAGAACTTTTAACTATGGATGTTCCATAAAATTATCACCTCAAACACCAAATTATTTGAAAATGAAACACTCGTACACTTAATAAGGATAAGAGAGTTAGTCCAAAGTGCTAGGCAGTAATACACACTGGCGCCGAATGATGATACGTCCCTATTTTTTCTATGACGTTTTTAATGAATACCCACATGTTTTATTTTATTAGTGTTATTTATTAGGAGTGGTGATCCACCTCTCCACCTCAAACCCAACTTTATATTACCCATTAAGGTGTACATGTTGGTCAAACTATTTCAATTATTTTAGAAGCTAAATCTACTTGAAACTTTTCACAAGGTTGTATTTGTAGCTACCATCTGGCAAGCATTTATCGCAACTTGAATTATATTGAAATTATTACTGGGTGGAAATTTGAAGGATTGAATTTTCCAACTAACCCATGTGCATCAACAAATACAGCTATTGTGTTGTACAAACTAGTACAAATCAAGGAGACTAGAAAATAATAATGTGCCTCTGTCGCTGCAGTCCTCGCACACAAATCTTTTGTGTCCCTTTCAATGGTAAACTAAACGCAAAAAACAGATTAATTGATAATGACAATAGTATTTGGTTGACAAAAAATGCTTATTTTATTCAAACATCAACTAGAAGTAGCTCTAATCAAAATTATTAAACCCACTTTAATTATTAGTCACTACTGATTACAATATCAAACGAGCAATCATATTTTGACATAAAAAATTGGACACCATATACGAAACAGTGTATGAAATAAGTTTAATATAGATATTTATTTAATAAAAAATAGAAAAACAGGATAATAATACGATGTTGGTGTCAAAATTTGTGTACAAGAATACTATGGACACCACTGCATGTATATATACAGCCTCACCAGTCTATCTATGATTTTTTTTTTCTTATGCCGACTTGAAAAGCAACAAAGGCTAACAGGCTACTATATTTTTCATTTCTTTCTCATATATAGGCTACTATATAAATATAATATAAGAAAGTCTATTATTCTCGAGTCCCTGCACTATTGTCTACGATCATATATAGCATCCATTGTTTATTTCTGCCGACGTGATAAGCAACAAAGCTATTAGTATATCTTTCTTTTTTGGGTGGTAAAAGGCTATTCTATCTACGTTTGGTTTATTTTCGAGACTTATTAAATATTAAATGTGAATGCTCTCTAATCTGAAATTGGAAGGTTGGTTTAACATGTTAAGAATTTTTAGCTCTTTCCGCCTAACCAAATCATTGTTGGCTTAGCAGTAACATTAAATGAAACATTGATGGTTACTTCTGCACAACAGCTTATCACAGCTATTCAGCAAAAAGAAAAAAGAAAGCTTATCACGGCTACTTTTCCTATAACAGAAAAAGACAAATACTCCATCCGTCCCTTTTTATAAGACTACTTTACAAAAAAGTTTTGTCCTTAAATTCAAGACTATCTACAAATTTCTAGATTTATTTATTACTCTTTTTCTACATACACCTCTCATTAATATTATCAATATAATTTGAAATATGAAAAGTTAACATTAAATATCTCTATACAAAGGGTAATTTGGTAATAGTAACATACATTTATGACAAATTTATTACTTCAAACATTTTTCTTAATACCCGCGATTTTTGTAAACTATTCCTATAAAAAGGGACGGAGGGAGTAATTATTTGTATTATATTTTAAAATATATTAAAAAAACATGAAAATTGACTTAATTGCTTTTAATACCGACTCAAACTTTCAATTAGACCAAATGCAATGGAGTGTTTGATGGTGTGTTGAATGGTGTGGTGTGGTGTAATGGTATGTTTATAGTGTGTTGAATGGTGATGTGGAAGAGAGAAGTATTGAATGAATTCAACATTGTTGAAAGCCTTGCGGAGGGACACGTGGCAGCGTTTGAGAGGCTGCAGCAGGCGCGTGTGGAACACGCGCAGACAAGGGCGCGTCACGCATAGTGGTCAGAGAGAGAAATGTTTTTTGATTATGTAGGGACACGTGGCATTATCTGATTGGCTTGCTGGATTTTTATTATCTTAATAATTTCAACTCAATTATTTCATTGCAAATTAATTTTTTTTAATTTTTTTTTTTACCAAAATTCATGATTTTTTTTCCTCTATAAATAGAGACTTGGTTCATTTGGTTTGGACACAGAAAAAAAACCAAGTTTTTCACTATCTTAATCTTATTATTATCCTTCTATTAGCTTTCATTTTGAAGTTTTAAACTTATTTTTAGTGAAATGAATCCCAATAATAATAATTTCAACACCTAGAATTCTTCTAATTACCCATTTAGCTACCAAAATCCCAACAATTATCAACATCCAAATCAATTTCCAAACCAACGTCCTCAAAACATGCCTAATTTTGGTTTTGCACCAAATTTCAACCACTCATCCTCTGTTCCAAACTTTAATCCATATTATGGATCTATGATGGAATATTCATCTCAAACACCCTCGTTTAATGGTTATATGCCAATGGGGAATGAAAATTTTCCGAGTGTTGGTGCACCTGAATTTCCTGAATTTTCAACACAAATAACTCTTGGTGGCATGACAAGTGTTAATGAAGTCACTCCAAATCCAGAAGATTCAACTCCTAAGAGCAAGAAAAACCAACAACCAGCATGGAACACTGAACAAAAATTGGTGCTAATTAGTGGGTGGATTAAATATGGAACAAGCAGTGTTGTCGGGAGAAATCAGAAAGGTGAAACATATTGGGTTAAAATTGCTGAGTATTGTAATGAGCATTGCTCATTCGATCATCCGCGTGATGGAGTTGCATGCCGAAACTGTTTTAATTATATGAGCAAAATACTAAATAAATGGATTGGCGCTTATGAAAGCGCTAAGCGTTTGCAAGGAAGCGGTTGGTCGGAGAATGATATTTTGGCAAAAGCGCAGGAATTATACGCAAGTGGGAAGAATATTCAATTTACTTTAATGGCAGAATGGCACGCTCTCCGTGATCAACCACGTTATGGTAGTCAAGTAGGAAATATTGGCTTAGGAAGTAGTGGATCTAAGAGATCTCACGACAGTGATGCATGTGGCTCAAACTCTGTAGGATCTACTGCTCGTCCAATGGGTAGGGAGGCAGCTAAAAAAAGGGTAAAAAGAAAAGTAAGGAAGCTGCCTTGGAGGCGGTGGATAACGAGTGGGCTGAATTCAAACAATTCAAGGAGAAAGAGCTTGAACGATTGGACAAGATAGCGTCGGTGCAACATGAGGCTAACCAATTGATGAAAGAAAAGACTAATGCTAAGAAAATGAAAATGTATCTAAAACTAAGCTCCGAGGAGAATCTCGATGATCGGAAGCAAAAGCTGTTGGAGATGTTGAGCCAAGAGCTGTTTGGAAATTAATTTCAATCAAGTATTTGTCTGTATTCGGTCAAACTTGTCGGTGGTGTCAAGTCCCCAGTGTTTGCTTTAATAATTGTCAGTGATGTCAAGTCTGTAGTGTTTGCTTTAATAATTGTCCGTGACTTTTGGGAGTAGTGTTTGCTTTAATAATTGTCAGTGATGTCAAGTCTGTAGTGTTTGCTTTAATAATTGTCCGTGACTTTTGGCTGTAATGTTTGCTTTAATAATTGTCAGTGGTGTCAAGTCTGTAGTGTTTGTTTTAATAATTGTCCGTGACTTTTGGCTTTAATGTATGAGTTATTGTGTTTGAATATGTACCACCCAATTGGAATCTAATCATTATCTGATAATTAACTCTATACAATAACTTAT
This sequence comes from Medicago ruthenica, assembly GCA_018208015.1. Classification (NCBI taxonomy): domain Eukaryota; kingdom Viridiplantae; phylum Streptophyta; class Magnoliopsida; order Fabales; family Fabaceae; genus Medicago; species Medicago ruthenica. The sequence goes on from CM031374.1 coordinate 95,034,194, forward strand.
TTCGAATCCGTCAATGTCCACCACTCAATGTACTTATATATAGGGACTCATAGAAACATACATTGAAGTACCAATATCCCAAATCTCATTCAATCTACTTCCAATATCACAAAAAACTATTAATGGATCCATCAGAATATCGTTTTGATATCGCAACCTACAATAAAAAATGTGAAATGGAAGAAACTTATATCGCTAACCGATTCAGAGAGCGTCGAAACAAAATATTGGAAGATAGTGCACCTCGTAGTAGAAAATATCTCAATAGAGATCATGCAGCGACAAATCAAAGACTAATTAACGACTACTTTGCCAATGAGCCTACATATGACGATGCAATGTTTCGTCGTCGGTACCGGATGCAAAAACATGTTTTCCTTCAAATCGTTGGGGACCTTTCAAGTAGTGATAACTACTTCACCCAGCGAGTTGATGCAACCAATAAAGAAGGTATATCACCCTTAGCAAAATGTACCACAACAATGTGAATGTTAGCATATGGTGTGGCAGCAGATGCGGTCGATGAATACATCAAAATAGGAGGTACTACAACATTGGAGTGCTTACGTAGATTCTGTAAAGGAATCATACGATTGTATGAGCAAGAGTACCTGAGAGCACTAACCCAAGATGATCTGCGAAGAATACTACATATAAGTGAAATGCGAGGGTTCCCAGGGATGATCGGGAGTATTGATTGCATGCACTGGAGTGGAAAAATTGTCCTAAAGCATGGGAAGGTCAATTTACTGGGGGGGGTATGGGAACCACCACAGTTATTCTTGAAGCAGTTGCATCTCATGATCTATGGATTTGACATGCCTTTTTTGGATGTCCGGGAACGTTGAACGATATAAACGTTCTAGACCGGTCACCAGTGTTTGATGATGTCGAACAAGGAAAGGCTCCAAGTGTGAAATTATTTGTGAATCAACGTCCCTATAACATGACATACTATCTAGCTGATGCTATCTACCCTTCTTATCCAACTTTCGTCAAATCGATTAGACTTCCTCGAAGTGAACCCGATAAGTTATTTGCAAAAGTTCAGGAGGGATGTCGGAAGGACATCGAACGTGCATTTGGAGTGCTTCAAGCTCGATTTAAAATCATCCGTGAACCAGCTCGCTTGTGGGACATAGCCGATTTGGGTATCATCATGAGGTCATGCATCATATTACATAATATGATTGTTGAAGATGAACGAGATTCATATTCTCAACGTTGGACCGATTTTGAGCAATCTGAGAAAAGTGGATCTAGTACACCGCAACCATACTCGACCGAGGTGTTACCCGCTTTTGCAAATCATGTGCGTGCTAGATCCGAGTTGCGTGATCCAAATGTTCATCACGAATTGCAAGCAGATCTAGTGAAGCACATATGGGCAAAGTTTGGAATGTTTCGTGATTGAAAATGATTTGTATCGTACAAATTAAGTTATTTGAGTGTTGTGTGCTTAGTTTGTTGTATTGCATTTTAAGTTCTTTGTGTGTCATGTGTTTAGTTTATTATATTGCATTTTAAGTTAAGAAAATAAAAATAAATCATTTAAATAAATTTTGTTTTTACAAAAACACTAAAAAATAAATTGTTAAGTGTTTATTATTTTAATTTAATTATAATTGATAATTGTAATTTTATGTAATTATAAAAACAAAAATATAAAATTAAATAAGAATATGAAATAAAAAGTGGTGGGGTAGAGTGTTGAATGAAAAATCATTGGAGATGGTATTTGTTGAATGAGTGTTGAATTATTACGTGAAAGAGAGAAAAATGATGTGGAGTGTTGAGAATTGAAAAAGTGTGTGTTGAATGGGTGTTAAATGTGTTAACCATTGTAAAGGGTGTTAATCATCTATTCTAATAAACATTGAACTCATTCAATAATTTAACTTCACAAATCTAAATCAACAGAAGTCAACATCTTGTGTGCTAAAAAAGTTAGCACAAAGCGTAGAATCAAAGGCATTAACATTACATAAACCAAAGAGAAAGTGACAAATGAGAAATCATGACACTTTTAAAAACCAATTGGCCCCATCAATCCATCACTCTGTGACTATGTGTCTGTCTTCCATCAAGTGAGTAAACAGCCTTTACTCAAACCCTTAAAAAAGAAACGAACTTGCTAAAACAAAACAACCTTAGAAGCATTCTGTGTCTACATCCCAAAATGGAGAAGACCATGATTCTGTCCTTTCTCCACCTCCTTCTCCTCCTCCTCCCAAATGCAGCAAAAGCTGCCGTTGGTATAGGCATTGGTGTTGGCATTGGCATTGGCATTGGCATTGGCAATGATGGTCATAACATCCCAGGATCTTCAGGATCATCTGTGTCAAATCTAAACAGTGCTTACAAAGCTCTTCAAGCTTGGAAATCAGCAATCACTGATGACCCTTTAAAGATTTTAGACACATGGGTTGGTCCTAATGTTTGTTCTTATAAAGGAATCTTTTGTGACACTACTAGTAATCCTCCTTTTGTTGCAGGAATAGATCTCAACCATGCAAATCTCCAAGGAACACTTGTTAAAGAACTCTCTTTACTATCCGATATAACACTTCTCCACCTCAACACTAATAGATTTTCAGGTACAGTTCCTGAAACATTCAAAGACTTCACCTTTCTTCAAGAACTAGACCTTAGCAACAACCAACTTTCTGGTTCTTTCCCTATAGTTACTTTAAACATGCCAAGTTTAATTTACTTGGACCTTAGATTCAACTACTTCAAAGGGTCACTTCCTGAGGAGCTTTTCAACAAGAAACTTGATGCAATATTTCTCAACAACAATCAATTTAGTGGTGAAATACCTCAAAGCTTTGGCAACTCACCTGCATCAGTGATCAACTTAGCTAACAACATGTTGAGTGGAAACATTCCAGCAAGCTTTGGTTTCATGAGTCCTAAACTAAAAGAGATTCTTTTTCTTAATAACCAGTTAACAGGTTGTATACCTCAAGGTGTTGGTATATTCACAGAAATGCAAGTTCTTGATGTGAGTTTCAATTCACTTGTGGGTCATTTGCCAGATACAATATCATGTTTGCAAGATATTGAAGTTCTTAATTTGGCACATAACAATCTTTCTGGTGATATATCTGATGCGATATGTTCTTTGAAAAGCTTGCTGAATCTAACTGTTGCTTATAATTTCTTTTCTGGGTTTAGTCAAGAATGTTCAAGGCTTTTCAATGTTGGTTTTGATTTTTCTGATAATTGTATCCCTGGTAGGAATATGCAGAAACCTCAACCTGAGTGTTCAGTGATCCCTGGTGGTAATTTGAATTGTCTTAGAATTCCTACCCCAAAACCTCTTGTTTGTGGTACTTTGGCTGCAAGTACTTCTAAGTACACAAATATTCCTTCATCATCTCCATGATGATAGCTACTGTTTTATTTACAGGTTGGTAGTGGTAGTGACATTTTTATGGATTATTAGTTAATGCTACCAATTTAATTCATATAGCCTGCTAATTTTATTTTTTTAATTTTTGTTACACATATTATATTAGTGAGCTAGACTTGGTTCACGGATAAGACCTGCCTTCATTTTGTGGGCAGTAGAGTTGTGTATTTTTTATTTATGATGTATAATATTTGTGCCACGTGACATGCTTATTTGATCTTGTTACTTTAATCTGTTCAAGTATAACGGGTTGTTTAGATTACGCCTTCAAATTCATTCCCCCCATAGGATAAGTTCCTATTTGATTGCTTGTGACTTTTGAGTGGCAATACTTGATAATAATGTAACCCTTTTATGCTGCCAAGTGTGTGTTTGCATTTGCAATGACAAGAATTAATTTTGAATGAATTGATTTGGAGTAAAAATGAGTTGAATCAAACAAGATTGTTGTTAAATGATTAAGAAGAGAAAGGGAACAGATAGAGAACAAGAGAAAAAAAACGAAGTTTCTGATTCAGAACACAATATCTTACATACACTTGTTGTCTTGAAGGTAAACGATACAATAGCTTTTTGTTTTCCACAAACTAAGGTTTCCAATAACTACCTAACACACCACAATTATAAACTGATCATCAATTACTAAAATAAAAATAGCAAATAAATGCTGGAGTCGAAATATGTTGGAGATTCCAGCATCAACTAGGGCCAATGTTTCAATACCACGAGAGTGGGAGACGTCATATCTCCATCCAACATCTTATGAGACTAATCATACAAAGACCCTAGTGTTTGGATCAATTATAGCGGTCAGGACCCTCTTATTTTTAACCCTCTCCATCTTTTTTATCACCAAAGTTTTGAGAATATAATTATTGAGTTAACACCTCAAATAACCCTTGTAATTTGGGTGAGATATGAAATAGCCCTATAAAAATAAAAACACATATTTTGTCCCTGTAATTTTGGATTTCTCATATTTTAACTCTTTACGGTGGCTACTTTCAGACATTTTAATCTTTTACAGGGACAATTTTCATACTTCGGCCATTTTATTTTTACAGGGGTTATTTTTAGACCTTGCCCAAATTTGAGGTATTAACCATAAATATAATAATGTGTTATTTGGTGGATCCAATACACTTTAAAACTTTTCAAAATAATAGTAATGGAGAGAAAATATAGAGTCATAACTCCAATTATTGGATGTGGGAAACTCATTGAAACGCACCATTTCATTTTAAAAATAAATAAATAAACTATTATAAAAGAACCTCACATGACTTTTATTTCCCACTATTCTACTTAGTTCCTTATACCACTTATTCCCATTCTTCTCAGCCATACCATTTTCCAGAACCTTCATTCATTTTTTTTCTCTCTTCTCCTTTCAATCATTGAACGAAAAACTTCACTCAATGATGATTTGTAGAGAAAAAGTATTCATTCCAAATCAAAGCTTCTATAATCCACAAGTGCTCTTGGGTATAATTTTGGAATTTGGGTTAATGCTTTAAGAAAGGAGAAGAATACTCATATCTTAAAAGTTGCTCACTGAAACTCTTTGAGGTAAGATTCAAGAAATTTAGTGATGATATCCATCTTGGATGAGTAGTGTAACTAGTATAGATAGTAAAATCTTAGATTTTCATGAGTCAATTTCAAATCCTAAGCCTAACAAATTGGGGGTTTTGTCTAATCATTTTATCTATTGGTGGGGTGATCTTAAATAAGTTTTCACAAGAGCTGAAATTATTGTTTGATATTCAGATTCGGTGGAAATTGCTTCGGTGGTCATTCCGGAAGGCATTGCTAGGAATGGATTTGATTCTTCATAGTTGTGAGTTGATGACGATCATTATCGTATATTTTGATCATTGTTATTATTAATATTTTGCTTATTTCTATTTCAAAGTATTTATTAAAACGGGAAACACAACCTTTGAACTTTTTTCTTGTCATCGTTATTTATTTTAAAGTCATCGATATTAATATATACTTTATTTGAGGCTACTTATGACTTATAAAGTATTGGATTTGAAATGGAGATCTGATTGCACATATTTTGTGCACTAGTTTTGATATGTTCCCGAAAATACATTGTTGTGATAATTTCTATTTTTGATATGTTCTTGAAACTAGTTTTGATATGTTGTAAAACATGGTTTTTAAATTTGTGTTTTTCGAAGATTTTGATATTGATATGTACTCGATTTGGATTGGATATGGTTTTGAATTTACTTATGATTATAAGTAGTAGATTTTCAATTGATTTTTGATGATACATATTTTTACATAAGTTTTGATATGTTTTGGAATATGGTTTTAGAGACGTTTTGAGAATTTTGTTTTGAGAATCACGATTATAATGATGACGATCTAGGTGCATCTAGTTATGTGATTTTGGTTAGGTAGAGTTACTCCGTTAGATGGAGCCACCCCTATGGAAAGGCCACCATTAGGAGGAGATGGCTATCAATGAGATATAACTCCCTAATTGAAAATGAGAATCACGATTATAATGATGACGATCTAGGTGCATCTAGTTATGTGATTTTGGTTAGGTAGAGTTACTCCGTTAGATGGAGCCACCCCTATGGAAAGGCCACCATTAGGAGGAGATGGCTATCAATGAGATATAACTCCCTAATTGAAAATGTTTTACATTTTGTTTTGAGTCGAGAGAAAAGAGTTATCCGTTAGATGGAGCTACCACTAAGAGAAAGGCGACTCTTAATAGGAAAGAGCTATCAACGAGATGGAGCTAGTTCTCGATTCACCCATTTTGATTATTTTATTAAATTGAGTTTTCTATACTTTCTTTAAAGACTTTTACTATGATTTTCATCAATACTTTCTTTGAAGGCTTGTAATATTATTTTCACCTCTTTATGATATTGGACTTTGAATAGTTTTATTCGATTGGATAAATTTACAACTTGGTGAATTTTCATGGTACACTTGATTGTGAGTTATTATATTTTTATACGGTTACTAGTTTTGTATATTAAAATTAGATTTGGGAAAAGTAACTAATCGTGTACTTGTGACTTACTCTTTCATTTTCTATTTTTTTTTTCAGATTCCCAAGCAGCTAAGTAGAAAGCTGCTAGTAAACTCGAAGTTCAGCGGTGTCACTCTTTATGGTAGGCTTCCTTGATGGATGTCTCTATTGTTTATGTATATGTTGAGCCAAAGTATCTGCAACTACTTAAAGTCTAGGAATGTTTTATTTTAAGATGCACAATTATGTAAATGTGTCGTTTGAAACTCTTGATGAGGATACAAATTGATAAACATGACAAAAATCTTGGAAACGTTGAAAATACAGAGATACTCTGGCGAAATTTCTGTAAGAATTACTTTGAAGTAAAAAGGTTATATGAATATTACTTATTTTTCATTTGTCCAGTTTGGTCGTTAGGCTTGCCGGACTAAATGCATAAGTCCGTGCGCCGGTCACGAATTGTTTTTTGGGTCGTGACACTCATGCTTGAGGGGGATATCATAGGGTTTAAGTTTGAGTGATTAATCTCACACCGACTATGAATGGACTAAATATTTGATACATAAAAGAGATGATACATAATGTTTTAAGGTTTTGAGTGGAGATGTGACGTCTCATTCTTTTGTGGTCGAGCTCAGACTAGTTGTTGCTCTCGACGCTCTCTAGGTCTTCCCGACAAAATGATTTGTAGTCGAAACTATCTAAACATGTCAAAATCGATTTTATACTTCTAAAATCAATTTCCACTCCTCTAAGAATGAAACCACACTTAAGTCACAAGAATACCCAACACTGGGAAAATGAAGGCTTTCCAAAATAAAAAGTCATAGTCTAAACATTTTGAAATAGGAAAAAAGGAAGACAATGAAATCATCAACATGAGTTGCATTTATAAATTATAAGCACTCATTTGCATTTAATCTTTCTGTACAGTTCAAATCTTCTATTCAAACTTGCATCGAACAACACCATGAATTGTAATCACTCCCCTAACTTTTAAGCCGTATGCCAAACCCAACACCAAGGTAATAAAATACAAAACTAGCAGTTTGTAAATATATGATATATGATCTTTTTTGTAACTGTGTGACTAAAAAATCTTCAACAAACCATAGCAGCTAAAGCTTCAAGCACTCCAATCCCAAATTGAACCAAAAGAATATGTTCACAATGCAATATGTACTTAGACAAAATCAGTGGTTAAAGAACAACCTCCAAGAATTGAAAATCAATCAAATTCATTTGATGGAAGTTATGAAAAAGAATAATATTGTTGATCAGGGCAAAGTTCCTTTTTAAGTTTATGTGAGAAAAGTTTGCAAGCATCCATGCTAAGATCAATAGCATCAGAGAGAGCAATGAAGAGAGCAACATCAGGCATGCAAGTCACGTGTCGTGCCCCCACTTGTACAACAGGTTTACTTCCTTTTCCTTCACCACTCACAATTGAACCCATCACAAACCCTTCACCGGGTAACCACTTTGAGCCCAATATTGCAGAATCAATGCAGAATTTACCACCTTTTTTCACACTCATTGCGCCTTCAGCAATTGGTATTGCATTAACAGGTCCATTGTCAGAGAAAAGCTCTACCTTGTAGCCCAAGCCATCGGTGGGACCTCTCTCTCGCCATGCCTCGAGACGACCCCATGGTTTCCAGCTACACCTACTCACAGTGGAGCCTCCGATTGAGCGGAGAATAACCCACGCGCCTGCGTTTGATCGTGACACCCGGTCTGAGCCGGGGGATGGAACAAATGGTGTGATCATGGATGCTGCAGCAACGGGCGAGCCTGACAGATCGTGAATAACTATCATCCAACCCTTTCTCTCATTCCCTTGTGCACTTTGTTCTCTTTCACCTCTCAATGATCTTCTCCATCTACTTGAATTATTGTTTGTAAAATCTGACGAAAGAGGCCTGAATTTTCAAGTTGGTTAATAAAATATAAAAAACATTTAATTGATTGAAGTAATAAGCATGATCTTCTATAGATAGTTTATGACGCAGTCGGAAGCGTAGGTTAGCAAGCACTAAACCTAGATTGAAAAGAATCAAGTTTGCAAGCGACAAACTTGTGAAAATAGGGTTCCGGAATCCACCAGAAATTGAGAAAACTCTCTAAAATATTATTGATTGAATAAAAGTTGCCTCTTAGGATACAACTGTTAAGCTTAAATAGGGAAATAACAAACCCCTAATGGGCCTAAAAATGACAAACAAAAAATAATAAACTAAAATAAAACAAATAAAATAACAAACTGAAATATTAAAAATACTATAAACCCTCCTACATCAATTTATTATAAGCTTTGATGGTAGAAACAACTTATACATAAGTATGCTCTTAAAAGACAAGTGTTTTTGAGTAAGTGCTTTATTACGCTATGTATCCAAATGCCTCTCAAGTGAAACAACATAATGAAATTGTTAAACTTTGACAAGATAATCAAACTTTGCTAGAGTATCAAACAAGTCACCAAAGTTGAATAACAAATTTTCAACCAAGTGATTCTAGGGTAACCTACAGGATAATCAAACTCTACTGTGTGACTACATGCTGTCACATGGAATGGAATCCCGGGTAAAAAGAGAAAGGCAAGGGACGGGTTTTAATTAGCAAAAGTAAAATGGAAAAAGAAAAAAATGAAAAGGTAAATTTAAGTAATGGATTCTTGGATTGCAAGAAACAACTTAAGCAGATAATTAAGAAAAAGAAAGGCAATTAAAAATGAGAGATGTTTCAAATGAAGGAGGCAGTAATTCTGCACAAAATCGTCTCATTTAAGATTGTCTTTTTCTTTAATTCATTAGTTAATAACGTTGTACTTACAACAACCAATACAATTATTAAACTTTTGAAAAGATTAAAAATAAAAAACTTAAAAGTTGAATTATGAAAACTTTGAAACAGCTGGTGGTACAGTATACATATACGTGTGAAAGGGAAGTAGAGCTTTTGTAATTTTGTTTAAAAAAAATCCTCCTTGTTTTAATTTTATTTTCATACATTTACTTGCAGATATTTTTATTTGCAAAGTATATTGGTAGATAAGATAAAGTGTCACGTCAATCAAATTTTCCATTCCAAAATTGGCCCAGACCATAGAAGAAGAAAAACAACGCACGAAAATGAAATATTCGTGGTGTGTGGGTCAGTGCCAGTTTTCACGGTTCATTCCTTCAATTCAACAGAAAAAGGAAAGAAAACAACAGAAAGTGATGATGTCTGTCAACGAGGAAAGAAACATGAAAATGAAATAATTCAATTGAAGGACCTCCCACAGTCATTTCTCCCATCAATAATTTTGCAAAATATCCAAACAAAAATACAGTAGATACTTTCATTTTTTATTTTAATAATCAGATGGTATAATCTTTATATTTTTATTTTTAAAATACGGAACTTGACCCTAAACTGTCTCGACAACCGCAAGACCAACATAACAATGTGGATACTTAATGCTAATCACTTCAAATTTTACCGTATCAATAATGCATTGAAAACAAGTAATAAATTCAGCATAGTAATTCAATATATGACAATAGCATTGTTTAAGCAAATTTAAGTGGAAGAATGGCTTACTGGGAATGGGATTTGTAATTGCGATCGACACTGAACTTGCAATTAAAAACCGGTTGTTTAATATTCTCCTGAATCTGCTGGAAAATAACAGGACTACATTCCGGTTCACCACCAAAGTGAAACACAAACTGTGGATCTGGTTCAGACCGGACCATAACGTGAAGCAAATGTGAAGGTTTATCATCCGTTTCATGGGTCAGTTTGAACCAGGAGTGAGGTAGGTAATTGAATGGGAAGAAGGAGACGACCGAGTAGCTTGGCATTGCGGACGCCACAATTGCGGCTCATTGGGCCGTTGTATACGGAGATGGAGAGAGTGAGGGATTTGACGGAGAGCGGATGAGTCAAGGTGGAAAGCAGGGGCGGAGGTTGTTGAATTTGAATGAGGGGTGGAGGAGAGTGGAAGGAGGACAGTGTGGGAAGGGAAAGAATGGATGTGGATTTTGCAGAAGCATGGAGTGGTGGAGGGGTGAACGTAGGAAAGTGGGAGGGGTTTTGTTGGAGAGGAAAGGAGTTTGAGAGTGAGGGATTCTACTATGAGGCGAACAAAGGGGCATGGATCCATTGTAGTGGGAAGTTCAATCACATCTATCTTTGTTCTTTGAACCAGAAGAACTACTACTAGTAGAGTAGGGATGATGTTCAATTCAATTTCAACTTAAGAAACACTTCTATTCTAGGCTGAGTTTAACCTGGGAAAGCAGGTTTCCTTCCCAGCATGGGAAAGTTGAAACAGAACCTTAGATATAATAATTTTATATTCAGACGGTGTAAATTCATCACCTGCTACTTGCTTTAAATTTTTTTCCGGTTGTGACGGGTTGGCCAGATTTATTTGGTGACGACCGTCACCAAAGAAAAATAAAGCACGGTCGTGCTTTTTTTGCACGGTCCGTGCTTTTTTTGCACGGTCCGTGCTATTCTTTTACATACTTGCTTTAAATTTTTTTCTGGTTGTGACGGGTTGGCCAGATTTATTTGGTGACAACCGTCACCAAAGAAAAATAAAGCACGGTCGTGCTTTTTTTGCACGGTCCGTGCTTTTCTTTTACATACTTGCTTTAAATTTTTTTCTGGTTGTGACGGGTTGGCCAGATTTATTTGGTGACGACCGTCACCAAAGAAAAATAAAGCACGGTCGTGCTTTTTTTGCACGGTCCGTGCTTTTTTTGCACGGTCCGTGCTTTTCTTTTACACTCTTATATTTTTGTTTAGATCTGGAATACACGATTTTTATCATAGACTGTCTACACCATATTTTTTTCATTTCTCTTTTACACTCTTATATTTTTGTTTAGATCTGAAATTTTTTTCTTTTCTTGATCCGGAAACAATTGGTCGGATTACCTCGCTCGCGCGTGCCCGCGAGCGCGCGCACGCCCGTATTATAAGAGTGACTTAGAGGTTGAATTTTTTCACGATTTTTTGCAGGCATGTTTAGGACATAAAAACAACATCGCCCACAAAAAACGAGAATTTTCCGACAAGAGACGGATTAAATATGAATTTTTTACGCGCCAAAAACTCAAGAACGCGAAACAACAAAACATGCACCTAGAAAACGAATTTTGAGCTGGTTTTTTGCAGACACCTCTATAAAAATACATATAGAGGATCTGCAAAAAACCAGCTCAAAATTCGTTTTCTAGGTGCATGTTTTGTTGTTTCGCGTTCTTGAGTTTTTGGCGCATAAAAAATTCATATTTAATCCGTCTCTTGTCGGAAAATTCTCGTTTTTTGTGGGCGATGTTGTTTTTATGTCCTAAACATGCCTGCAAAAAATCGTGAAAAAATTCAACTTCTAAGTCACTCTTATAATACGAAATATGAATTTTTTACGCGCCAAAAACTCAAGAACGCGAAACAACAAAACATGCACCTAGAAAACGAATTTTGAGCTGGTTTTTTGCAGATCCTCTATATGTATTTTTATAGAGGTGTCTGCAAAAAACCAGCTCAAAATTCGTTTTCTAGGTGCATGTTTTGTTGTTTCGCGTTCTTGAGTTTTTGGCGCGTAAAAAATTCATATTTAATCCGTCTCTTGTCGGAAAATTCTCGTTTTTTGTGGGCGATGTTGTTTTTATGTCCTAAACATGCCTGCAAAAAATCGTGAAAAAATTCAACCTCTAAGTCACTCTTATAATACGGTCCGTGCTTTTTTTGCACGGTCCGTGCTTTTTTTGCACGGGCCGTGCTTTTTTTTGCACGGTCCGTGCTTTTTTTGCACGGACCGTGCTTTTTTTTGCACGGACCGTGCTTTTTAATGCACGACCGTGCTTTTTTTTTTTTTTTGGATTTACAGGTTTGGACTGCCACCTGTGGGTGCAGGTTGAGCTTTCCCATGCTGGGAAGCAATCCTGCTTTCCCAGGTTAAACTCAGCCTCTATTCTAAGTTCTCACTCTTTACGCATCTTCTTTATTTGGATGCTTTCCCGGGATAATAATTATTAATACGAGGATGCATGTTGCCGTTTTGTTTAGAGTGTTTATTAAATTTTTAAGTGTTTATTAATGGCTGATCAAGTAAATTGTCCCTTTAAATTTTTAGTCCCACAAAACTTTTATTTTCGACACCTTTTAGTTCATAAAAAATTATCCATCAACAATTTTAGTCATAATGTTAAATGAGATTAATAGAGGATGACGTGACAATACCACGTGTATTATCATAGGTCACATGGCAATGATGTGTCAGTGATTAATTTCAAGTTGCCACCCTTTACTACTGTTAGCCCATATTTTTAGAGCTAAGAATATGCTCTAAATATGCATTAAATGCTGAAGGGAATCTTTCAAAGATTCTGTTCAATCAAAGAAGGAAAAAGAATCTTTGGTATTGTTCACAGGTTCGAATACAAGGCTAAGGCAGCGAAGGAGGACTTCGAACCAGAAGGATCGAACAAGCGTATGATCGAATCGAAGCAACAAAGTTCTGGACTTCGCACAATTCTGACAAACTTTCACAACACTCAGTTCGACTTCGAAAGATGCAACCGTTCCAAGGAGCAGTTAAGTGCATGCAGGGTGTACGTGGCAGGACATTTGGCAATCGTATAGTGTTCGACCGTTAGGGCAGTTTACTTTCGAAAGTCTATATATAGTAGTTTTTTAGTCAGAAATAGGGTCGCAATTCATTTATACAAAATCCTTGTAAACTCAAAGTACCCACGCTATCGAGAGAAACGAGTGAAATGGGATCCAAGTATGAATCTGTGAACCATCCTTTTATGTAAAGCATCTTTTACAATTCAATGCAATTTACCCTTTTCATGAAATGTATCTTTCCAGCATTCTAAATTTCATGCAAACTTTATTGCGTTTTCTTTAAATTCAGTTTTCTTCATCTGTTTCGATCGAAATAGCACGTTTTCTTATTAAAAGTTTATTTCCCTTGTTGTTTGTAATCCAAGTGACTTGTGCATTTAATTTCCCAAAACTACACTAAATGTTTATGCGTAATGGACATTCAATTAATTTAAAAGAATTCAATCAAAGCACAATGCTCCTGAGATTCACTAGTTGGTCTCGCAAGCAATTGATCTAGACTAGCGGTTGTTTACCAAATTTGGGAGTAAACAAATTGGCACGCCCAGTGGGACCAGTGCTTTAATTGAATCTTTTCTATCAAAAGTATTTTCGTTTGGATTTGCAGATTGCTATTTGTGCATTCTTTCTGGAAATTGTGTTAGTGCATGTTCTTGAGGAGTGGGAAAATACTCCCTGAAATGGTTAGACCACCACCCAGAAATACAAACACAAATAATATGGAAAATGCAAATGTGAATGATACCAGTGTGTCAGCGCCTTCGAGTGCGTTGAACACTTCGAATGTGACTGGAGCGACCATTTCCGCTCCCAGTTCTTCGACATTAGGCGTTACTATGCCTATCATTGCATCAACAGCGATGCCCTCTACCACTGCAGGCGCTGCAGTTTCGATACCCGAAAACATAGGAAGCCAGCCGTCCCCATCAAGAGGAGCAGGCACAATAGGCTCTACGTTCAGTATGCCTCTTTCACAATATACGAGTCAAGGCAACAGTAGGAATATGCCATATGGTATGCCTACAACGCTGATGCAAGGGTTACAAACCAACCCTTCGTTATATTCAGAAACTGTGCCTGGCATCTATTCGCCTACAAACCAACGATTGGCCTCCAGTTCTGTTAATCGAAATGCAGTGCCACCACTAACTAATACATCCTTGATGTCTTTAAGGCAACAAATGGATGAGAGTAATCATGATATGGTTAATATGTTGACACAACAAATTGGTACAGTGTTTAATCCTTTGATACAAAATACTAACCAGTCTTATCAATTGTTAGCCACCCAGATGGGTAGAATGGCTGATTTCTTTGGGGCTCCACATGTCCCTAATCAACCAGTCCCTCAGATCCAGAATCTAGCACCCATACAAAACATCCAAGTACCAAATGATGCTATGGTGCCTATGCCCAATAACTTAGTGGTACAGCCTAATCAAGGACAATTACAAATGGGTCCAATCGAACCATACGCCCAACCACAAGTACAACCACAAATCGAACCAAATCCAGGGATAGTCCTAGTAAATCGAAATCAAAATGCTGATGAAGTGGTTCGAAATATCCAACAAAATAATTTAGGGGCACAAAACAACATAGCAAATTTGGTCGAAGCTATCTTAGTCCAAAATGGTTTGAATGTAGGTTTACATAGACCAAATTTTGTTTCTGCCTTGTCAGAGTATGTGCTTCAGACTGAATTACCAAGGGGTGTCAAAATCCCAAAATTCACTAAGTTCGCTGGTGACACTAGCGAATCAACTGTTGAGCACATTGCAAGATTTCTGACAGAGGCAGGAGACATAGCCAATAATGAAAATTTAAGGATGAAGTATTTCCCAAATTCTTTAACAAAAAATGCCTTTACATGGTTTACAACCCTCCCTCCACATTCCATACATAATTGGAATCAATTAGAGAGAGTTTTCCATGAACAATTTTACATGGGACAATCGAAAATAAGCCTTAAAGAATTAGCAAGTGTTCGACGTAAAGCGCCTGAGTCCATTGATGATTATCTCAATAGATTTAGACTTTTAAAGGCAAGGTGCTTTACCCAAGTCCCCGAACATGAATTAGTCGAAATGGCTGCTGGTGGCCTAGACTATTCGATTAGAAAGAAATTAGATACTCAGTATTTGAGGGATATGGCTCAGTTGGCTGATAGAGTTCGACAAGTCGAACGGCTAAAAGCTGAAAAGGCTAGGAATTCTAAATTTCATAAGAGGGAAAAGGTTGCATATGTCGAAACAAACGACAGTGACCAAGAGTTCGATGTCACTTATGAAGATATCGAAGACAATGAGGTTGATCTAGCAGAATTAAAACCTGGACCTCCTTATGTCTGTAAACTCCTTAAACCTTCGAATGGGAAAAATCCTGTTGAGCCTAAGAATGATAAATTTGTGTCAAAAACTTATACATTTGACATAACCAAATGTGATGAAATATTTGATTTATTAGTTACAGATGGCCAGATTATTGTTCCTAAGGACTTAAAAGTACCCCCAATCGAACAACAGAAGAAAAGGGGTTATTGTAAATTTCATAATTTCCTTGGCCATAAAACCTCACGTTGTATTCTTTTCAGGGATCTGGTCCAAAAGGCTCTCAATGAGGGGAGACTCAAATTTGGTGAGAAACCAAAGACAACTCAGGCGAGTGTTGAGGCACCAAAAGCTGTTGAAACCCTCTATGCGGAACCTCAAGGAGTAATGATGGTCGAAGCCATGGAGTTGTCTGAAGTGAAAGTTCAAACCATACCTGAAGAAGACTACAACGAAAAGATGAAGGTGGTGTATCCTCAAACTGAAGAGGATCTGGTCGATTTTCTGAATAGATGCAAACTCGAGAACAAGAATGTAATGCTGTGTCCCCGCTGCAGTGCAGTGTGTGATAGAGAGGCTACTGAGGGCCTCAAGAAATACCAGGTTGTCAACAAGGGGGCAACGCAAAACCAGCGTTTTGATAAAGGCAAGAGGACTATGGTGCAGTCGAACAACAACCAGAAATCTGGTCGAAAGACTACCTTTATTCCTCCTGGTTCAATCCCTGTCGAAAAATGGATGCACCAGGGGCTCATAAGGTTCAACAAAGGAATTATGGAGGTAGGTGGTTCCAGTGGAACGAAGCAAGTTGGCCCACAGGAGGCTAATAAGTATTCTTACCGAAACAATTACAAGGGTAAGAATCCTATGACAAGGACCCAATGGTGCAGGTTTCAGCGTCAAAAGAAATTGGCCGAACAAAATCTGCAAACTGGCCAATACAAGGATGTGTCCAGGAGGCCTGCAAAAGAAAGACTCTTGCCTCCAGTGAATGAAGATAAGATGGAGGACGAGGATCTCCTAGACTCTGAACCTGATTTCGATGTTATCTGCGTGGTATCCATCTTGCCGTCTGAGTATGATGTCGAATCAGAAGTGACTGAGATCGAAGGTGAATTCGATCACCTTGATATGGCTGACCCAAAGCCTGTGTGTTACTATGTGATGAACAATGGCTGCATCGAGGAGCAACTGGCATCTTTCGAAAGGCCAAGTCTTGGGATGAAAAGTCATCTCAAACCCCTTTTCATCAGAGCAAAGGTTGAGAACGTTGGGATCAACAAAGTGCTCATTGATGGGGGAGCAGCTGTCAATTTGATGCCTCAATCTACGCTCTACAGGATTGGGAAATATGACAGCGATTTATCTGCCCACAACATTGTGCTTTCTAATTATGAGGGCAAAACTGGCTATTCGATGGGAGCCATACAAGTTGATGTTGCTGTGGGCAGCATAGTCCGACCAACTCTTTTCCTGGTGGTTCAATCCAAGGCTAACTATAACTTGTTGTTAGGAAGGGAATGGATCCACGGAGTTGGGGCAGTACCATCCACTCTCCACCAGAAACTGATTGTTTGGAGGGAAGATGGGATCGTTGAAAACATAGAGGCAGATCAAAGCTTCTATAAGTCAGAGGTTGACGTTGTCACCCCACAAACCTTTGACAAAAATTTGGCTAATATAGCACCTTGTGGAGACAAGGATTCTGCTTTTGTGCCAAGTGACAATGTCATTCATTCTGTCAAGCTCCACCCTGCCCATGGCTTTATATGGGAGAGAGAAGAAATTAATGATGTTTCTTCTGAAGATGGAGTCATTCCACCAACTGGGTGGAATATACGTGAGAATTACTATGACTGAGGCCACTGCATGGGCCAGGATTACGGCTTATATGGCCGAAAATAGATTAAATACGGCCCTTGAGGCTGAGTTTCAACAAAATATGGCAGTAGAAGCCAAGATCGAAGATTTGGAAGTCAAAGAAACAAAGGATCGAAGACTTGACTGCATCTATGATGATGAGCCGCTGGGGTTCGAGAAGGATCCTATGAGCGAGGCGCCAAAAATGCAAGTGCAAGATCCTTTGGAGGAGATCGATATTGGAGATGGCTCGATTAAAAGGCCAACTTATATCAGCGCCAATATCACTTCAAGTCTAAAAGAAAAGTTGGTGTTGCTTCTTAAAGAGTTCAAAGACTGCTTTGCATGGGATTACAACGAAATGTCTGGGTTAAGCAGAGAAATGGTCGAACTGAAGTTACCTATTAAAGAAGGGAAGAAGCCAGTGAAACAACTACCAAGAAGGTTCGCACCAGAAATTATGTCCAAGATCAAGGACGAGATCGAAAGGCTGTTGAGGTGTAAATTCATCAGAACTGCCAGGTATGTCGAATGGTTAGCAAATATAGTCCCTGTTATTAAAAAGAATGGAACTCTTAGAGTATGCATAGATTTTAGAGATTTAAATAATGCTACACCTAAAGATGAATATGCTATGCCAGTGGCAGAAATGTTAGTAGACTCAGCAGCTGGCTTCGAATTTTTAAGTATGTTAGATGGTTATTCTGGTTATAACCAAATATTTATTGCTGAAAATGATGTGTCAAAAACAGCATTTCGATGCCCTGGTGCGTTAGGCACTTATGAATGGGTTGTCATGCCTTTTGGCTTGAAAAATGCTGGGGCCACTTATCAAAGGGCCATGAATTCTATGTTCCATGATTTTATAGACACATTCATGCAAGTTTATATAGATGATATAGTCATCAAATCTTCGTCCGAAGATAGCCATTTGGATTACCTGAGGCAGTCTTTCGAACGGATGAGGAAACATGGATTAAAAATGAATCCATTAAAGTGTGCTTTTTGTGTGCATGCAGGAGATTTCCTTGGTTTTGTGGTGCATAAAAAAGGCATCGAAATAAACCAGAACAAGACGAAGGCTATTCTTGAGACAAAGCCTCCTTCGACCAAGAAACAGCTTCAATCCTTGCTAGGAAAAATCAACTTCTTGAGAAGATTCATTTCGAATTTAAGTGGCAAAGCTCAAGCTTTTTCGCCATTGCTTCGACTCAAGAAAGATGAACCATTCAAATGGGATGAGGAACATCAAAAGGCTTTCGATGAAATTAAAGAGTATTTGATTAAGCCTCCAGTACTAATGCCTCCGAGTCAAAGTAAAGATATGAAGTTGTACATTGCTGCGTCTGACAATACCATTGGGAGCATGTTGGCTCAGGAAGATGAAAATGGCGTGGAGCATGCAATTTATTATCTTAGTCGTGTATTAAATGATGCAGAGACTAGATATACTGCCATAGAAAAACTTTGTCTTTGTTTGTATTTCTCTTGTAGTAAACTTAAGCAATATATAAAGCCTGTTGATGTCTATGTGTATTCTCATTATGATATTATTAAACACATGTTATCGAAGCCTATTTTACACAGTAGAATTGGAAAGTGGGCTTTAGCATTAACAGAATATTCTTTAACTTACAAGCCCTTGAAATCGGTTAAGGGTCAAATTGTGGCAGATTTTATTGTAGATCACTCAGTGGTCGAAATGTCTCAGGACTATGTAGATACTGAACCTTGGGTTTTGTATTTCGATGGTTCTAAACATAAACATGGAACTGGGATTGGAATCTTAATAATATCTCCCGCAAAAGTCCCAACTAAGTTTAAATATAAAGTTAAAGGTCTTTGCTCAAATAATGAGGCTGAATATGAAGCTTTAATCACAGGCCTTGAAATTTTAATTAGCTTGGGGGCAAGAAATGTTAACATAAGGGGTGATTCAGAGTTGGTGTTGAAACAATTAACACAAGAATACAAATGTGTGAAAGAACACTTAGCGAAATATTTTGCTATAGCAAGTTCTCTGCTGAATCATTTCGATTATATTAACATTGAACATATACATCGACTAGAAAACCAAGAAGCAAATGATTTAGCCCAAATAGCTTCAGGATACAAGTTGTCAAAGGAAAAATTAACTCAGTTGATCGAAATAAAAGATAAACGGGTGTTACAAGAGCCGTTGACCAATGCATTATCAATGCCAAAACTTGTGGGGGCAAGTACACCACAAGGTAGTGAAGATGAAAACATAGATGATCTTCAGGAAAAAATCCAAATTTTGGCCATTGACAATATGTTGGATAATGATTGGAGAAAATCCATTGTTGAATATTTGGAAAATCCAACAGGTAATGTGGCTCGTAAGATCAAATACAGGGCTTTGAACTACGTGATTATGGGAAATGAATTATTTAAAAAGACTGCAGAAGGAATTTTATTAAAATGCCTGAGCGAATCAGAAGCATATTTAACAGTTTCCCATGTTCACAGTGGTGCTTGTGGATCACATCAAGCAGGCCATAAAATGAAATGGCTTTTATTTCGACAAGGTTTATATTGGCCGTCTATGCTAAAGGACTGCATAGAATTTGCTAAAGGCTGTCAAGAATGCCAAAAGCATGCAGGGATACAGCATGTACCTGCTAGTGAGTTACACTCCATAATTAAACCGTGGCCTTTCAGAGGATGGGCTCTGGATTTAATTGGTGAGGTTAAGCCTGCTTCGTCTAAAAACCAACGATATATTTTAGTCGGAATAGACTATTTTACTAAATGGATCGAAGCAGTCCCTTTACCAAATGTCGATCAGGAGGCAGTAATTAGTTTCATTCAAAACCATATTATTTACAGGTATGGTATCCCTGAAACAATCACCACTGATCAAGGTTCAGTCTTTACTGGACGAAAAATGCAAGAATTTGCTCAAGAAACTGGCTTTCGATTGTTAACCTCAACACCATATTACGCGCAAGCAAATGGTCAAGTCGAAGCAGCCAATAAAATTATCATTAACTTGATTAAAAAGCATATTGCCCAAAAACCAAAAAATTGGAACAAAACTTTGGATCAAGTTTTATGGGCATGTAGAAATTCTCCTAAGGAATCAACCGGCACTACCCCATTTCGACTAACGTTTGGTCATGATGCTGTACTTCCAGTCGAGATACATTTGCAATCAGCCAGGATACAAAAACAAATGGACATACCAATTGATCATTATTGGGAAATGATGTCAGATGAGTTGGTTGATTTAGATGAGGAGAGATTAAGAGCATTAGAAGTCTTGACTAGACAAAAGGAAAGGGTTGCAAAGGCTTATAACAAGAAAGTAAAGTCAAAAACTTTTAATGTTGGAGACTTGGTGTGGAAAGTCATCCTGCCCATGGATAGAAAAGATCGAATCCTGGGCAAGTGGTCCCCAAATTGGGAAGGACCATTTAAGATAGTTCAGATTTTTTCGAATGGTGCTTATGAGTTAGAGGAATTAACTCCTGATCAACGTACCTTGAGCATAAATGGTAAGTATTTGAAAAGATATAAACCAGTGTTGCAAGAGGTTCGAATAAATCAAGAATAGTTCAAGAAATAAATAGCTAAAGTGGCGACTAGCGAAGAGGCCATTAAAATCAAACATTCGAACAGTAAAAATGGTTAAGTAAAAGTTACTACCAAAAGAGCATTTAAAGTAATATAACCAAATTGTTCAAGATAATTCGAAAACAACAAAATAATGATGGGTAGAAAAGCAAGTTAATCTGCTGCCGTCTAGGATTTGTTGACTTGTCGGAAGAGGTAGTATTGCTCCTTGGTGTGATCAAGCTTTCGTTGCAAAACATTGCTCTCATTTGTCAAGCGATCGACTTCGCTGCTAACAATTAGCCCATCACTGTAATGTTGGAGGCCTGCATGTGCCAGCTCTTCGATTTTGGACCTAGGGACTTCGACAGCTTGAGCAGCGAAACGTTCTTTCATCTTTTCCTCTTGAGCTATCTTGGCCTCCAACTCCCGGATTTCAGCTTTCCATTTCGAAATATTTTCTTCACAGGTAGTCATCTGCAAGAATGCTCCTGCAGACGCGGCTTTGATTTTAGCAGCTTCCTCATTGTAGTGGGTTGCCTGTTTAAAATGGTCTTGCTGAACAGAAAGTTGGGTGTCTCGAAGCTGGGTACTACTCCTCAAGGCATAATAATTCTTTGCATATTGCTCCAAGAGAGTTTCGGCCTGAGAAACTTTTACGAACAGGTCTTCAGCAGTTTGTGGAGTTTGAAGTTTGCTGAAAAGAGCTTTGATGTTGAAGTAAATTGTGGGCTCTCTTTCGAAGAGTTCTAACATGTCTCCATCCATTACTTCTCGTTGAAACCTTAGCTCATGCTCTGCCTGTTCGAGTTGAAGAGCCTGTTCTCTGTCAGCTGCTGTGGGAACATACGTACCATGGCTGGACAACAAGGTGTTGAGCGCATCCTCCGGTGCTAGGTGTTTGACGCCTTGTAAAACTTCGACTGGGAGACAGATATTAGGAATGGATTTCGGAGATGAAATGTCCTCATCATTAAGTGAATTATCTGTCTGAGTCGTTTGCTCATAGTCAGCATTTGAAGGTATCTCAACATTTTTGGCCTTATCTTCCTGGCTAACTGGAGGCTGGTAGTGACCTTCGGTAGTAGAAAATGCACCTTCAGGGATTTGACCATTCTTCTCGCCAGCATTGGGGGCATCGGACATAGCAGCATCAACTCGAACAGGCGTTGTTTCTTCGTTGACTGGCAAAGTGTCAACCTCAGTTGGTAAAACCTGGTCTTCGTTGGTAATGTCCATTCGAGGTGGAGAATTGACCAAGGCTTTTGGAGAGTTCATTGGTAAGGGTTCATCTTTGCTAGCACCAACCTCATCTGTTTCCTGGTTCTCTTCGTCTGTGCCTTTTTCGTTCCCTAAAGTTTCTTTTTCGGGGGAGGTTGGCTCCAAGTCTTGTTCTTGAGGAAAAAGCTGTTGGCCTAGTCCTTCGAGAACTTGTTTTACTGTGCTGTCTGGAGAAGTTTCCTCCACAATGGTTGACATGGGACGATCCTGGAAAGTGGAGGAAATAGTCAGATTACATGCGATATACATAAAGGGAACGATGAGAAGGAGTTGGCGAATTACCTTTGGGGGTGAGTCATTTCCAGTTGTGGGGTGTGGTTGCCCAATCTTTTCTTGTTGAAAGGAAGGAGCTTCTAGGTCCGCCTGACTGGAGGAAGAAGGTTTTCGACGAGTTTTGTCCTTTTTCTTTTTCTTCTTGTGCTTCTCAGCAGATTTTTCTTCGGTGAGAGTGAGCGAGGCTTCTTGTTCTTCGACCGTTTCGCCAACAACGGCCTCATCTTGGCTTTCAGGTTTTTCTTGCCTGCTCTTCTTCTTCTTTTTTGCTTTACTTGACTTACCAGGCTCGAGCGGTTGCTTTGCTTTTTCGATGGTACTGGCCAAGCTTGCTCCAGCCGCGGACTCAGTTGGTCTGTTGGTGTCCTTCGAAGAGCCAGACACATGTTCTGACTCAGGTTGCACATCAGCGGGTTGGTCCGTTGTGGTCTGTAGCATAACATTCTATGTTAATATAAACGCTTTGAATAACGAAGCTAATTATCGAAGCAAAGTAGAGGATCGAAAGGTGTTAACCTTTTCATCATCACTTAGAGCAATCACAGGAGCTCCAAGGTTTGGTTTCTTCGAAGTCCCTTCAACACTTGTTGGGTTGGCTCTCTTCCGAGTGGTGACCTGAAAAGGGCATAGAGTTAAATTGAGTCGCCTGTGTAAATGGTAAATTCCATGTGAGAGGCCAAATAATAAATTTAGATGGCTTACCATTGGTTCTTTTTTGATCCTGACTGGAGGAGCTTGACTTGAGGCGTTAGACACTGCCTTCGATTTGCTTCCTAAAACAGGAAAAGTTCGAACTAAGTGGATAAGTCAAAAAAGGATAAGTTTTGAAAATTTCGAAAGAGACGAAAGTTACCTTTAGAAGTCAACTTTCTTTGGATTGCAGCCGCTGCAGATGGGTTAAATCCTTCTCGAATTTTATCCATCAGGAGCTTCTTGTCAACAAGGTGAATGGAATGGTGCAAGTCCCACCATTTCGCAAACTCCCTAGTACAATAGTGGGAGTTATCATATTTGAAAGGAGTGATTTTACAACACCTTTTCTTAGCTTCTCGGAGGAAGGAGTGGAAAGTTGGTTCAGTCATCCCATAATACCCTAAGCAAATCTCTTTTTCGTTAAGGTAAAAGCTTTTGGGCAAAAGCTGAGTTAGTCCAAATTGTCTTGAAACTAAGTTCGGAAAGTATCCTACTAATCCAAACTCTGAGGACGTAACGCCATAACGACAGGAGATAAGGGTGGGGTTGAGATAGGCTAACCAAACGGCAGTGATTTCCTCCTCATTCTCAGGCAGCGGAGGGAATGGGTGAGCAAACCAGTGAGGCCCGACTTTTCGATCTACAAAAGGAGCAAAGCTGCTCTTGAATGTCTTCAAGTTGAGAAAGGCCTCGAAGTATTGTATGAAGAGCTGTTCTGAATCGAGGCCTCTCATTCTTGGAATCATTCGAGATAGCCTTGTGCCTTCAATTTGGCGCCCACGAGTCGCCTCGAAACAGGGTTCTGGGAGTATTAAGTCAAGTTCCCGAGGAAATGTAGCATTTAACCACAGTTGGAGAAGCCAAAAAGGGCCGTACGCTAGGAAAGTTGACCCAGAACTTGTGAGCTTTATATTTTCACAGGCAGACCTCATGGCCTCGTATAGAGCTCCCAGAATAAGGCTTCCCAAGCCGAAAGACTGGCATTCGTGAATTTGGATGGCCATAGGGATGAATTTCTTGGCCACTTGCAAAGACCTTGTGCAAAAGACAAACTGAGACAACCAAAGGGTAAGGAACGCCACATGTTCCTCGTCGCTCACTTCGCTGTCATCTTTGTGATGTTCGTTGATATACTTCGAATAAGCATTCGACGTATAAGACAGCTTGATATTGTCACTGAGTAGAGTAGGATCGTAAGTGGCACCATCAGGTCGAAGTCCTGTTATGGCTGCTACATCGAAGAGAGTGGGGGTCATCATTCCACATTCGAAGTGGAAAGTGTTGGTCGAAGACTCGAAGAAATGCAAGGCAGCAATCAGCATTTCTTGGTGATATTTCATGCCAGTTCGAGAAAGTTGGATCAGATCGAAAATCCCATAGTCTTTCCAGATATCGCCGTAGTTGCTTTCGACCCTGTCCAACCAGTTGAGGTACTGCTGAGTCGCAGAAGGAGCAGACCTAAAGACCTTGTTTGGATACTTTAAATAGTTAAAGTTATAAGGTTCGTCCAAAAAGGCCCTAGGGCTGCAAGGCTTGTAAAGGGGGAAAATGGACATGGTTTGACTGTTTCGATTGTTGTCATCTGGTTTAGGTCCGCCAAAAGCGTGAACAATTTTATTGTGTTCAAGCTAACCTCAGTTTCCCAGATTTTCTTGTGTTCAAGCTTAAGAGTTGGTTCTGGTACTTGGCCGTCACCGTAAGTACTGACTGTGAGGTCCGACCATTTCCCAGCCATTGGAAGTGCTTCTTTAGTTCCAGAACCTGACGCCATTAATAGAGCTTTAAGGTTGTGTTCGCAGAAAAGGGTTTGGATGACGAACTGTTGAATCAAAGACAATGATTCTGAGAAGAGAGTTTCTTTACTACAAATTTAAGAAACGAACGATTATGGAAGGAAAAAATGGATTGGTTTGGTTCGTAAGGAGTTAAGAAGATTAAGAAGCAAACAAGTGGAAAAGTAAGAACTCTGAAGGTTTTTCGTCTGGAAAAGTTCTTCAATGGCCGTTTTTGGCCTTTTATAGGGTTACTTTTTCATTTATTTTGTTTTAAAAAAAAAAAAAAAAAAAAAAAAAAAAAAAAAAATCTGTCAAATCAAAATCACTTCGACTTCCCAGTGTGACACGTGTCCCACTTTTTCCTAGAAAATGGGAAGTCATGATTATAGTGGGAATCGAGGTGACAGTTACACAGTGAAACGTGCCATCATGACGCCGTTTCAGTAAAACGTGCCATCATGACGTCATTAAACGTGGCTCATTAGTTTTCGAGAAATGGCGCCATAAACTTGTTTCAAAGGAAAACAACCGTTTCAGTTTCGTTAGTCGAAACTTGTATTTTTCTCATTCGACGCGTAAGGTTACAGTGTCGAAATTTCATTGTTCGAATCTAATTTGGAGATAGAAAGCAATTGGAAATAAAGAAGGCATTAGATTGCATTAAAAGTCGAAGCCAAAATTAGGCATGTTACATCAAAGATGTCGAAGCATAAGGACATCGAGGATATTGATCAATATCAAAAATACATCAAAAAATTATCCTAAATGCCTAAGGAACCTAGAAACCTTCGATCTCCAAGAAGTGAAATTCATGCAGGAACCATTTAACTTCTAGGTCGAGACGACAGTAGAGGCAGAGTTCAGTCCCATAGTATTCATTGTCTGAACCAGGTAAAGGCCAGAAAATCCCAGGTTTTCTCCCATGTCCTTTACATTCCCCTGAAGCAACGCAGGTGAAACGAATGACCAAGCCTGAAGGTAGAGGCCTAACACCACGATGAGGCCTGTGTGGCAAAAAGTAAGGAAAACCTGGTCCTCCACAAGTCGATCTTCTACATTCTGCTAGCATTTGACGATCGAAGAGATCTTTGAAAATGGGAAAAACTTCCTCCATTGAGAATCCATCTTTTGAAAGGATTTTCAATATCATCAGTAAGTATTTTGCCCCTTCCACGCCATGGGAAGCTGCTTTGCGCAAAATACAGAGGATGTCATTCAAGTTATTAGGTTCCTCATAAAGAAGTCTTGCTGCCTCCACTAGGCTGAACGATTCATGACCACTCTGGATCATTCGACGCATGAAAGCAAGTTTTTCAGTAGAGGGAAAATGGTCATAAAAATACCACACACAGCTACGAGGCAAAGCCCTAAAAACCGTCTTCTTGTTCGCCAATCGACGATGATTAACGGAAGTTGCTTTAAAGTTAAGTAAGTTTCGAGTACCAGTTGCTGCTACTTTTTTAGTAATGGTGATTAGTAAATCTTCTGAAAGTTTCTCCATGATTGAGAGAAGAAGGAATTTGATTTTTCTAGAGAGTTGGTTTTTTCTGGAAACGAAATGACAATGGGAGAAGTGGAAAGTAGGTTTTATACTCATTACTGAAGGGAAACTGAAAAGACGTGGTTAAAGAAGTTGAAAAAATTCAACCACGTGGCAAGAGGAGAACTGAAAGGTCTCTGAACCAAGCCGTCAGTTACTTTTTCTAGGAGCCAAAAAGTCTCCGAAAATAGTGTTGTAATAATAACTGCTTTGGGAACTGCTCGAGGTAAATGACGTCATCGTTTAAGAAGATGTAAAGTTTCCATCGAAGGTTACAGTTTTTTCAACATATAGGAAAAAGAAAAAAATGTCAACTTCTCCTCTTCCTTCGATCACGAATCGAAGCAGACATTTTTTGGGGGCAATTTGTTAGCCCATATTTTTAGAGCTAAGAATATGCTCTAAATATGCATTAAATGCTGAAGGGAATCTTTCAAAGATTCTGTTCAATCAAAGAAGGAAAAAGAATCTTTGGTATTGTTCACAGGTTCGAATACAAGGCTAAGGCAGCGAAGGAGGACTTCGAACCAGAAGGATCGAACAAGCGTATGATCGAATCGAAGCAACAAAGTTCTGGACTTCGCACAATTCTGACAAACTTTCACAACACTCAGTTCGACTTCGAAAGATGCAACCGTTCCAAGGAGCAGTTAAGTGCATGCAGGGTGTACGTGGCAGGACATTTGGCAATCGTATAGTGTTCGACCGTTAGGGCAGTTTACTTTCGAAAGTCTATATATAGTAGTTTTTTAGTCAGAAATAGGGTCGCAATTCATTTATACAAAATCCTTGTAAACTCAAAGTACCCACGCTATCGAGAGAAACGAGTGAAATGGGATCCAAGTATGAATCTGTGAACCATCCTTTTATGTAAAGCATCTTTTACAATTCAATGCAATTTACCCTTTTCATGAAATGTATCTTTCCAGCATTCTAAATTTCATGCAAACTTTATTGCGTTTTCTTTAAATTCAGTTTTCTTCATCTGTTTCGATCGAAATAGCACGTTTTCTTATTAAAAGTTTATTTCCCTTGTTGTTTGTAATCCAAGTGACTTGTGCATTTAATTTCCCAAAACTACACTAAATGTTTATGCGTAATGGACATTCAATTAATTTAAAAGAATTCAATCAAAGCACAATGCTCCTGAGATTCACTAGTTGGTCTCGCAAGCAATTGATCTAGACTAGCGGTTGTTTACCAAATTTGGGAGTAAACAACTACCTATTTAGCCATGTTCAAAGCACGGTTATCCATAGTTGAAACGCGATTAATTTTTAGTTTTTTTCTTCAACATCGTCAGAACCACCACCACCACCAGATTTCATCCTCTCTCACCTCATGCTTGCAACACGTTCAAATTCTCAGCTTGTTAGTTCAACTCCCTCCAATCTTGTCCGTGTTGTTACCCTAATGGATTTGTTATATCCCTTTCATTCTCTTGAATAAAATCCTTCGTGCTTATACAAAAAATACATACGGTGGCGAATCTTGCTCAAAATATTAGGGGGAGCGGCAAATACCAGCTAAAATATTATAATTGAATTCATCAGAGATATATATATTTTATAAAAAATTCAAAATAACATTAACACAAAACAAAAAAATAATAAAAATATGAATACAAGGATAGATAACAATAAAACACACACTAAGAACCCACAACCACAACACTACATTTGTGCTTTTTGCAGATAGATAGATGGAAGCATGATTGATAGGCTTTTATAGTTACCCATCTCCATTGTCATCATCTTCTACCCCCATTTCTGCTTCTTACATCCAACTCAATAATTTCCAGCCCTTTCGTCTTCTTCAATGAGTTTCGTTCAACAACCCTATTCTCTTACTCAAGTCGCAATTGTGAATTTCCATAAACCAAATCGCAATCCCGGCGACGGTAGCTGATAGGATAACGGGAAAAAGAAAGCACGAGAGCTTTAGGGAGGAAAGGAATTGAAATTGGAATCTACAGCGACCGGAAATTTGAGATCGACATGTCGGTTTAGAAAGTGAACTTGTGGGTGTCGTGAGGGAGAAGATGATCACAGTCACGGAGGATGAGCATTGCAGTAGTAGTATATAAAGAAAATATAGAAAAATTTGGGGGGAGCCGTGGCTATCTTCCGCTTCTGAGAAGGTCCACCACTGATTACATATGCTTTGTTACTAAGAAAATGTTGAATTATTATTATTTTATGATATTATATTATCTATATAATTATTTTAATATTAAATAAACTTCTGCAAGTTTACCGGTTGAATGTACTATTCGACTTTAACTAAGCTCTTGAGTTTGACAACATTGGTTTGCATGAATTTTTGTGTGTGACACTTTCATAAATTAAAATGAGTGTTAAATATTTTCTTAGTGTCACTTTTACACTTTTTTATTTTGTATATGTCTCTGTCTTTTGTGAATATCAATGAAGGTGACCCAACAAAGCTCTTCTACAAACAAGTGGGACTCTCTAGTGCCTGCGTATATCATGGGTGCATGGGAGGCCAGCGTGTTGGTGCGCCATCCCTATATCTATAGATTGTTTATGCGGCCCCATTTTTTTTATGTGCTTTAATGTTTGTTTCCTTTCTACGCCACCAAAAATATGAGTATGGATTTGCTCGTTAATTACTATCGTAGAGAGATAAATATAAGTGATTGATTGGTAGGATATATATATTTTAATAAGTGGACTCCACTAACGTGTCACACTAATATTCAACTTGTGTCTACCCTTCTTTCATAATACACAATAAATGAATGACAGCTAAATAGAGTAAAGTCGGACTCTAAAAATATAGTAACCTCATACTGCACATTCACTTGACCCAAAAATATAGTAAAAATCAGGAATGATGTTCATAATGGTATTGATGGTGATCATATTGGAAGTCAGTGGTGGATGAAGTGGTGATCATAGGTGCTCTGAGCGGTGGTAAGAGTGGTTGGAGTGGTAGGGTGGTCGATGGTGATTAGAGTGGTGATAGATGATCACTAGTAGTGACATGTTAGCATTTAAACAAATACAAAAATTATAAAACATGTTTATGTAGTTTTGAGATTTAAGTGAAAACCATTTTCAAATCAAGTAAACAACCATCTCAATCAAACATGTTATGTTTTCAAATTTAACTTTAAAAAAAAAACTCGCAACCATCCTGAACGACCCAGAGAAAACAAAGATACAATCAATGATCAAGAACATGCATTACATTTATTTTACTTATATTAAATGAATTAAAAGTAAGAGGATTTTAATTTATCAAACTTGATCCTTTTTTAATACTTTTATTCATCTATATCTATATCTATATTCTATATTATATACAATTGAGAATGAATTTATCATGACCAATTTTTAATGCTTCTTTTCTCCTTCGTCATCCACCTATGCATTTTGACATGTGGCACTCAATCAAAAACTTATTTCAATTAAAGTTACATCACACATTTTCATCTACTACTACTATAGGAAAGTTAATAACCATCAAATTCTCTTAATTATCCTTGATTAGACTCATAATTTCACAAATTTCACGGGCTTAATGGTAAATTTTCAACTTACTCATCATTAAAAGGTTTCTTAGTTATTACTATTCATTGTTTAAATATTGGTAGTAATTAAACTTTTTTTCTACTCCCAATCTGATTAGTAGTTTTCTTCGTTTTCCAATACAAACATTTTGTCTACCAAGGTTTCTTTTGCCTCTCCACAATTAAGCACATTATCAAAAGCTTCTTTCATGCCTCCCCCCTTTCTTTGAATGCTCCAAATATGCAGAAAGAAGGTCAAGAAAAAAAATGTATAAAGCTTTAAAGTTTATTCCACAAATATCATCCTTCAGTAACTTCTTTATATTTATCAAGAAAAATTCATAAAAATTATAAGTATCATTAAAGTATTATTTGTATCTAGCAACTTAAGGTCAAAATGTGCAATCAATGTAAGATATTGCGAGTTTTAAACAAATGAATAAAAAAACTTAATTTTCTCACTTATCATCAAATAAATTTATTAAGTATATTTATTTAAAAAATTTGTTAAGAAAATATTAAAATATATAAATTTTTGTCACTGATAAATTAATTAAAAAATAGACAAATAACTTAGTCTGCGTTTTTACGCAGATCGATGAATTAGTTTTCTGCAATTAGGCATAAAAGAGATGCTCGGTTTACATAAAAAAAAAAATTATGACCATCATCCTTCCACTATCCCTTAATCTAACGGGCTCACTGATTCTGTGAGGTTAATGTTAAATTACAAATAAGTCAATAATAATCCTTTTTGTCTACTCCACTCATCAACTTTATTCGTTTCCCAATAGTTCTACCAAAGCTTCTTTTACTTTCTCTAAATATTCAAATCAACCATAAGTTATTCGATACAAATATTTAACGATTTTTACATATAAAATAAACAAATACTCTATTTAATCTCATCATATCAAATTTCTCATATATGTAAATAAAAATTTGTTTATGCAGATATAACACATAAAATCTACAACGAGTGTGGTGCAAACATTGAACGGTGTTTTGCATCTAAAATAAAAAGTTATTTAATAGAAGCATTACATTAATGTTTATATTTTGAAAATAGTCATGAGTTTCCAATTTTTTATCATATTGACTTTCTTATATACTGTATATAAAAATTTGTTTATGTAGTTATAAGCACATAAAATCTGCAATCGCCCCTAAAAAAAAATCTACAACCGGGGCGGTGCAAGCATTGAACGATGTTTTGCATATAAAATAAAAAGTTATTTAATAGAAACACTATATTAATTTTGATATTTTGAAAGAGGTCATTAGTTTTCAAAATGTTATCATATCGGTTTTTTCATATATGTACATAAAAATTTATTTTCGCATATATAAGCAAATAAAATCCACAATTAGTGTGATTGAACTAAGATTTTGGTATATATAAGAGAAAAATATTTAATAGAAACATTAAAATAATACTGATAATTTTCATTTTATATCTTTAAACACTCAACAATATTAACAATTTAATTACTTTTTATATAATTACAGCAATGTTACGCGACACGTGCGAAAACACGGGTTTTTACTAGTTAGACCTTAAAGGATCATTGCCACATTCTAATTTTGACAAAACTAATTATAAAAGGCAAAAATCATAAAAGACATTAAGTATGAAATGGTATGTAGCAAATTTTTTATTTTGATTCTTTATTTGGACATGCATTTGATTCTTTATTTGAACATATAAAAATAATAATTGTAACAATCCATGAGAATCACTTGAAAATACAATAAAATACTATCATATAATGCTATGAAATTCCCCTTTTCTATATTATATTTTGTAATTTTGTAATACGTGTATCTACAAATACATGTAACTATTTTCAAATTTAAAATAGTTGCAAATTGTCCGCATAAATTTTAGCCCAACACATGAATTAGGAAAATTTGGAAAATAAGCCTCTTAAAAAAATGAATTAGGGAAATAATATAATAATTATTGTCCAATAAATTATTTATTGACAGATATTACGTCATGGTTGAATTGGTTTGAAAATAGAAGAGTAAATTACACTCTCATCCCCTAAGAGAGACTTGAATTACACTCCCCTCTCTTATGTTAAAATATACATTCCTCTCCCTTGAAAAATAAAATGTATACCCACCTCACCTATGAGATGCTTGAATTACAACCCCTCCCTTAATAATTAAATATGCACTACACTTTAATATATTTTAACATAAATAAATATTTTTATGATATATACTAATTTTGAACAACCATTTAAGAAAAATAAATTCTGTTTCTTTATGATTTAAATGAAAACGATAATTAAATTTAAATATTTTATTATAATTTTATAATTTAAGGTATAAAATTCACTTTTCAATAATCATACTTTATCGACTTTAGTAATTTTTTACGTATTTTAATTAGACCTTAAAGGATCATTGCCACATTCTAATTTTGACAAAACTAATTATAAAAGGCAAAAATCATAAAAGACATTAAGTATGAAATGGTATGTAGCAAATTTTTATTTTGATTCTTTACTTGGACATGCATTTGATTCTTTATTTGAACATATAAAAATAATAATTGTAACAATCCATGAGAATCACTTGAAAAGAAATAAAATACTATCATATAATGCTATGAAATTCCCCTTTTCTATATTATATTTTGTAATTTTGTAATACGTGTATCTACAAATACATGTAACTATTTTCAAATTTAAAATAGTTGCAAATTGTCCGCATAAATTTTAGCTCAACACATGAATTAGGAAAATTTGGAAAATAAGCCTCTTAAAAAAATGAATTAGGGAAATAATATAATAATTATTGTCCAATAAATTATTTATTGACAGATATTACGTCATGATTGAATTGGGTTGAAAATAGAAGTAAATTACACTCTCATCCCCTGAGAGAAACTTGAATTACACTCTCTCTCCTCTTATGTTAAAATATATATTTCCCTCCCTTGAAAAATAAAATGTATACCCCTCTCCTATGAGATGCTTGAATTACAACCCATCCCTTAATAATTAAATATGCACTACACTTTAATATATTTTAACATAAATAAATATTTTTATAATATATACTAATTTTGAACAACCATTGAAGAAAAATAAATTCGGTTTCTTTATGATTTAAATGAAAACAATAATTAAATTTAAATATTTTATAATTAATTTTATAATTTAGGGTATAAAATTCACTTTTAAATAATCATACTTTATCGACTTTAGTAATTTTTCACGTATTTTAATTTATTTTTTGTTGTTTCATATTTTATGAAAGTTTAAAACTATATGTTAATGAAATTGTGAATTAAAAAATAGCAAATAATATGCATTCAAACTTTGCCAAAAAAAAAGATTAATTTATCTATGTTATATACTAATTATTATAAAAATAAAGATTAATTTTTTTGCTAGATTATTAGAAATAAAAAAACTATTAAGGGAGTAAGGTGTAGATTGTAACATAAAAGGAGAGAAGAATGTAATTCAAGCTTCTCCCAGGGGAGGAGAGTGAAGTGTTTTCTAATATGTTTTGAATAAGAGGGGAGAAAAGTGTACATTTTAACATAAGAGGAGAGAGAAATGTAATTCAAGCATTTTTCAAAAAAAGGAGTTGAATTTACTCAAAATAGAATAGTCATACACATGAGTTATACCAATTTCGAATTTCATTTCATTCTTCTCTAAAAAAAACACTAATTTCATTCAAAACATTTAGATCAAAGCTCTACTATAAATATGATAACAAATTCAATATTGCTTCTTCACAACGTTCAACCCACAACTATACATACTATAAATATTTTGAGCAATTTCACATTTCTTTCTTCATGTTATGAATTTCTTTTTATTTTTTTTGTAATCGATAATATGTATTTCTTTATAATATTATGTAACAATTATTGTATGTAACATTAATAGTACAGGTTTATTGAATAGAAGAAATGTTCCTTTTTGTTCATATTTTTTCTCTTATTCTCTTATGAGAGATTTTTTTTTTAATTACGCACATGCATTTTGTAATGGTGTTTATGATCTCTGCAGAATGATTGAATGTAAAAATATTCAAATCATTATCAATTGAAAGTATAAGAGATCTATTTGTCTGTGTTGGTTAATATATTTACTGTTATTATTTTTTGCTTCGTTGTTGTACACACAATTGTAAGTAACTTCTATTTTATAATTTTTTATTTGGACACCTCTAAATTCGCAGCACTGATTTAACACTTTTTTTCTCTCTATATCTCTCTTTGTAACATTGGATACATTTAAATATTTTTTTCTGAAATAGTAACATTAGCTACATATTACATTAACATAAAAAAAAAAAAACTAATCACATCACTCTCGCTATTTTTGAAAGAGGGAGTACAGTAACTTACTAATGGACAACTCAACAATTCATCAAATATTCCATTAACAAAGCAACTCAGAAAATAAACAAATAAATCAATAGATTCTTTTTTTTTTATTGATTAAATGTTTAAAATTGGAAAAAATTAGAAGACAATCGTAAACTTAAAAAGAAATAAAAAATTCTTGGCCAAATTACACTTTTGGTCCTTTAATTAATGATGAGGTTTCATTCTGGTCCCT
This sequence comes from Medicago ruthenica, assembly GCA_018208015.1. Lineage (NCBI taxonomy): Eukaryota > Viridiplantae > Streptophyta > Magnoliopsida > Fabales > Fabaceae > Medicago > Medicago ruthenica. The sequence goes on from CM031374.1 coordinate 95,068,707, forward strand.
TAATTAAAAAAAGTACCGTTTTAGTCCCCTAATTGTAGTTCTTGTGTCATTTTAGTCCCTTCTGTTAACAAAAAGACAGAAAACGTTAAGTTGTGCTGACGTGGCTGCGTATAAAAGGAAAAATTGAAGAAAATTAGGGTTTTCAGAAAACGTAGAGAGAGAAGTGAAATTGAAGAGAGAGATTGGGAAGGGAAACACGAATCAAAGGAAGAAGAAGAAGAAGGATTGCTTGCAAATTGTTTTCATCAGATTCGTTTTCATCTGATTCGTTTTCCACCTTCTTCGTTTTCATCTGTTTCGTTTTCATCTTCTGGGTTTTGCTTCGTTTTCATCTGTTTCGTTTTCATCTTCTGGGTTTTGCTTTGTTTTCACCGAATTCGAATTTGTAAGAATGTCGAAATCAAACTCAAGGACAAGGGTGTTGGAGCAATCTGTGGGTTCTGTAGGTTCGTATATGAGAAAAAGAATGGTTAGAGATTGCAGGTGTGGAGTTGAGTGTGTGATTCGTACTGTTACTGATGTTACAAATCCAAATTATGGCAAACATTTCTGGGGATGCAGTAACTACAAAAGTTCTTTAGATAAAGGATGCAGTTTCTTCAGGCTGGTTGATGAAGAGGTTGTTGATGACAGAGACTTGAAGATTGAGAAGCAGAACTTGAAAATTGAGAAGCAGAAGAAGAAAAATAGGCAGTTGAAGAATGAGTTGGCTAACTCACTTAAATGGCTGAAGATTTCTTCAATTTTTGCTTTGATCTGTTTTGGGATTTGTTTGGTTTTAGGGACTATGTTGTTGTGCAATGGCAGTGGAAAATGGTCTCAAATGTATTTGAAGTAGAATGAATGTATTGAATGTATTATGTTTGAGTTAATTTGAGTGTGTATTGAAGTAGATGAGTGGAATGCAATTCAATGTAATATTATATTGAAAATCAATGCAATGTTTTTTTTGTGTTTGAGCAATTCATCTGAGTTTGGTTTATTTCATCTAAGTTTAGTTATGAGTTACATGTATAATTCACAAGTAGAAGTATAATTCTTAGAAGTATGCTACACAAATTAACTCATAATTTATCCTTCATTCATAACTTAATAAGTCATTACATCAAAACAAGGTACCAAGTACCAGATGAACATTAAGAACTCATAATTTGTCTTGGTCATTAACTTGAAATAATGTACCATTTGGATTACATCAAAATAAGGTACTAAGTACCAGATGAACATTAAGAACTCATACATTGTCTTGGTCATTAACTTGAAATAATGTACCATTTGGATTACATCAAAATAAGGTACCAAACCTAATTACTAAACATTAAAAGATGGTACTAATCTAAACTGGTTTTGTTGATGCTGAACCACTTTTCTTTCCTGCTGAACCACCTTGCTTTCCTGCTGAACCAATTTGCTTTCCTGCTGAACCACTTTTCTTTGATGCTTCACCTTTTTGTTGCTTGGGATTGATTGGTGGTGGTTGAGATGAAGACACCTTTTCCTTTGATGCTGCACCTTTCTGTTTCTTGGCATTGTTTGGTGGTGGTTGTGAAAAAGACACCTTTTCAGTTGGCTTCCTTTTTCTAGTTGGCTTCCTTTGTGGTGGCATTGTTGTAGCCTGAGTGCTTGTCTGTTGTGTTGTAGGTTGAGCTGCCTGAGATGTTGCCTGAGTTGTTGTTGGTTGAGTTGTTGCTGGCTCAGTTGTTGCTGGTTGAGTTGTTGCTGGTTGATTGTTTGTTGCTGTCTGACTTGATGTTCCCTGATCTGTAGTAGCTCCTTCAGTTGGTGGGGGTGGGGGTGGAAGCTTACAAGTTGCTTTGTTGTGTCCAATTTGGTGACATCTGCTACATTTCATCCCATAGGTTGCCCTCCTTAGTTGTGAATCATCCTTTTTCAATTCATGAGCCTCTTTATTCCTTTTCTTCTTTGGTCTACCTGGCTGCCTCTTTATTGGTGGTGGTTGGAGATCACAAAACTCTGTCCTTTCCCACAGTGACTGCCCATTTGCAGGAAATATAATTGAACTGTAACAAGCTGCATACTGGTTCTTTTTGAAGTATTCTGGGACATATTGAAGTATGTCCAAGTCCTGATTCTTCATACAGGAAATGGCATGACAACATGGTAATCCTGTCAAGTACCATTTCCTACAATCACAGGACATCCTTTGCAGATTGACATGATATTTATCCCCTGTTATAGACATGTGTCTGACCTCATAGTCAAATTCAGAAGCACGCCTATACAATGACATAAATCAATGAAAAAAAAACTCTTAATCAATGCAAAAACTATAAATCTAAGTTGAAAGAAATCAATGTAAAAAACTCTAAATCAATGCAAAAACTATAAATTCATACCTGACTAACCAATTGTTAGTGTATGATGATTCCCTTGCAATCCTTTTCTTAATATTTGGCAGCACCCCATCTTCATATCTTGCTATTTTTTGCCTACTAGCTTCCCACCTCTCCATCAAGTAAATCCTAATGTCTTCAAGCATGGTTACAATGGGTTTGGTTCTGGGAATGAGTATAACAGAGTTGAATGACTCTGCCATATTGTTGACTAATGTGTCACACTTGCACCCTGAGGTAAACTCTGACTTACTCCAGCACTTAGTTGGTATTTGTCTTAGGTAGTTGTAAGCTTCCACACTAATGGACTTGATTTCCTCCATATGTTTTTCAAAGCCATTGTGATAAGTTGATTTAGCAGCCTTCCACATCAACTCCTTTAACTTCTTTCCTGGATGTTTCTTTCTGAAATTGTTGTACAGATGTCTAACACAGAACCTCTGCTCCACCCCAGGCAGCAATTCTTCCATTGCTGGTAACAGACCCTAAAACAAACAATTTTCATCAGTGTTATTTACAAAACAATAAAAAAAATGCAATTGCACATTAGGGTCATACAACAGTACCTTTTGTTGATCACTTATGAAGGTGTAAGTCTTGCATAGTCTTGGGCCACCTAAGTCATTGACCAGCAGGTCCAAAAACCAAGCCCAAGACTCTTTAGTTTCACCTTCCACTACAGCATATGCTATTGGAAGCATTTGATCATTTGGGTCCCTTCCTATAGCTGTTAAGAGTTGTCCTCCATAATATCCCTTAAGAAAGCACCCATCCAGACCAATTATAGGTCTGCATTTGAAAAATGAATCTTTGCAAGCCTTCAAACAGATGTAGACTCTCTGGAAATGTGGACACATAATATTAGCAGGATTTTCTAAGTCTTTTTCAGTCCCTTGATAAGGTTGAGTAGACACAATCACAGTAGATCCAGTGTTTGATCTCTTTAACTCATGACAGTAATCATATAACCTTGTGTATTGATCCCTAAAAGAACCATCTACTAAATCAAAAGCAAGACCCCTAGCTCTGTATGCCTTTGTCTTGCTGACCCCAATATTCCATTTCTCTTGTGCCCTGTCCATTATATCAGTCAACTTGAGTTTAGGATTCTCTTTAACCCTCCCATGTAGCTTATTGCCCAACCAAGATGAATTCAACATTTTCACTTTAAATTCCTTGCTACAAGTATGGTTGTCATTAATCTTCCTTAACTGCCATGTCTCTTCACCTGGAATCCTTGCACAGTATGCTTCCCAATTACAACCTTCCTTGCATGTAACCCTCATTCTCTTCATGTCATTCTTTTTGAATTTAATAGCTCTACTGGAATGTATAACATATGTCCTAATTGCCTCCTGAAATGCCTTCTTGCACACAAAGTAAGTACCCACCTCCCACTTATAGTCAACCATTTTATCAGGTAGCTTAAATGTTGGGAATTTTGACTTAGGTTCCTCTTCTGAATCATCACTATCACAACCACTCTCCAAATCATCATCACTATCACAACCTACCTGTTCAGCCAATAAATCATCATCAACTACATTTGCACTACCACCAGCATCTGACCTCCTACTTTTGGGTGGTCTTCCTGTCTTCTTCTGAGCTGTTGACCTCCTACTTTCACCTACTGTTTCAGCTTGTTCTACATTCAAGTCATCTGCAGCTACCCCTCCCTCATTATTGGGTTGTTCACCAACATATGAGTCAAAATTATCTTCTACACCTACTTATTCTTCAGAGTCATCAAAGTTAATGTCCCTTGCACTGTCCTCACTACCCCCATCCTCCCCATCAGATGCATTAAATGCCTCAGCCTCAATTTCAGTCCTATTTTCCTCCACACTAGGGCTTGGTCCTGTTTTAGACACTTCCACTGTTGGGTCTTTTTCATTCACCCCAATATCATTCAGGTCCACACCTTGGCCCTCCTCATTCAAATATTCATTTCTTATCTCACTATTGGGCCCACCATCACTACTTTCAGCAAACACAACATTTTCTTCAGTGGCCCCAGATTCCTTTTCATTCTCTTTAGTGGCCCCCACTTCAGAATACTCTAATAAAGTGTTTGCCTCTACAACGTCAGGGTTACACAAGGGGTGCACTACATACACATGCACACTACCATGATTGTAAGCTATGTTTTTCATCCTTCTAGTACCTACATCATCCCCTAAGTAAATCATCTCATTCCTTAAATCAGGATCATAGTACCACAATGTTTCTATCATTGGATAACCCATTTCCTTTAAAATTCCTATAATCTCAAAGTAAGACCAACAATCAGGGTCAACATCAAAGGGTGTTTCTAACCCTTGATATTGGTTATGATGAAATTGTTTAAAGAACCCCCCATGGTGTATAACTATTTCGAATTTATCTTCCATCTGTAAGCAAAATACGACAGAAATGGGTTCCTATTAAACAATTATACACAGAAATCAAAAAATTCGATTTTCATTTTGTACAAAGCAAACACGACAGAAATGGGACCACTATATAAAAAATTTGTTTTTAAATTCGATTTTGTCATATATACAGAAACCCTAAACCAGAAAACACAAATCCTAAACCAGATAACACAAACCCTAAACCAGAGACATAAAAACCCTAATTTTTTCGAACAAAAAAACGAAAAAACGCAGAAAGGAAGAGTTACACAAACCTGAGATTAAACAATGACCGAATCTTGATTCGTCTTTCCCTTTGATTCGTCTTCCTTTGATTCGTCCTTTGATATGTCTTCTTCTTCCTTTGATTCGTGTTTCCCTTCCCAATCTCTCTCTTCAATTTCACTTCTCTCTCTACGTTTTCTGAAAACCCTAATTTTCTTCAATTTTTCCTTTTATACGTAGCCACGTCAGCACAACTTAACGTTTTCTGTCTTTTTGTTAACAGAAGGGACTAAAATGACACAAGAACTACAATTAGGGGACTAAAACGGTACTTTTTTTAATTAAGGGACCAAAATGAAACCTCACCATTAATTAAAGGACCAAAAGTGTAATTTATGGGTGTGTTCTTTTTAAACTACGGTAATTGATAGATTCGCCATCACACTCAGAGGCATGAGTTTGTCTAATATTAAACACTTAACTGCGGGTAGTGGATAAATTTATTTTGAATAAATGTTAATAAAATATTACATCTCTTACATTTTTTTTGAACAAGCAAAAATAAAATATATTACATCCAAAGGAGACTCCGAATTAGCATAAGATGTACCAACACGGAGCTCAGAAGATTACAACTGTATAAGTCCAAACTAAACGAAACAAAAACAACAACCTAGATGCCCATACAAACAAAAGGGTTCGACCACCAAAAATGAGAATTTAAAGGAACATTAATATTACTAGCTTTCACCCACCAAAAGGTATCTAACTTTACTTTATCTAACAATTGATGAATAGTGCACTCCTGAGTATTGAAAATTCTATTGTTTCTCTCATTCCACAAAACCCAAACGCATCATAACTAAACAAGCTGCATAAAAGAGCGCTGAGTACGCGAACCACCTGCTAAAGAAATGAACTGAGAAATGTGATCTTGAACATGATGCGAATCAGCCGAGGAAATACCTAACCAACCTCGAACAAAACTCCACAGAGAAGCTAAACAGAGACACGAAAAAACTGAATGTCGAGCAGATTCATCGCCGCCACATCCTATCACACATTTACTTATTATTTATAATTATATGCTCATATTAGAGATGTTCACATTAGGCAAACTTCAAAGTCACTATTCTCACCATTCACATGTTGATTTGCAATATATGTTTACGTGTTTCTTTTTAATGACTTCAACAACAATAATTATTATAGGAAAAATTGTTTAAGGGTATAATTGGGATGATGAAAAAACCAGCCCAAAATCTCCTATTTTATTTATATACAACTAACGTTTAGACAGACACTCCGGAGTGTCTGTCCGTCTATTCATTTTATTGCGCTAATACGTATAAATTACAAACGCTAATGCGTATAAATTACAAACTATTAAAATTAATTTGATTTTGATTAAAATTACACAATTTATAGCAACACTTTGTTTAACACATTTTCTTTCAATTGGGCGAAATTCAAACGAAATCCGTTAAATCATGTATGACTCACATAAATTCAATGAAACTCAGAAATTTTAACTAATAAAAGAGTGTGTTAAAAAATGTGTTGTTAGTGACTTAGTGTAATTCATATCTTGAATCTAAGAACATTGGCAAATAACATAAGAAGGTGAAACAATCGCATAGATGAAGAAAGGCCTATATATTAAATGCAATCATCAAAGTTTAACAGTTGGGAGTGGTAAAGGAATGTGGTAGAAGAGTCTTTATAAATGGTTGAATGGAGCAAAAAAATGATAAATCAAATGGTGGAGGAATGTGTCACCTGAGAAGGGTACAATGGTAATTCAAAAACAAAAATGCATAAGAGGGCGCGGGAGAAAATACGGGAAGTGTGAATAGGAAGTTCCCTAATCAGCAAGAAAATCCGAGCCCTATAGCCCACATGAAGTTTGGCTAATTTACGGGCTTTGGTAGGCACGTGCGAGGCAGAAGCTTCTGGATCTTTGGGAGACAGACGATTTCAGAAGGGAAAATCAGAATTCAGAAGTCTCAACTACCAAATCAGGGTTTCGTTTCAGCTATCTTCATCATCGCTCCACAATGTCTTCTCCCGGCGAGTAAGTCTCTGAATCACGCTCTTTTTTTTCAAATTCATCGGTGATTTAAGTAGAAGATTATGAATCCATTGTATTATCACAATCTTGAATTACGTTTTCTCTGTCACATTGTATCCAATTTTGTTTTTCTCCTTAAGCTATATCATTTAAGTTACTTTAGATGTTTTTGTATAAGTGCTTTTTTCTATTTTCTAAGCCTTATTTGCGATCCTTCCAACTTTAGTATCATCAGCAGAAGTAATCATACTTCTATGCTATGTTTGGATAATCAGATTAATTTGCAGCTTATAGCATAAGCGCTTACGTATAAGCTATTTCCATAACAAAAGATGAAATAAAGCAGAATAAATAGTTTGTCGTATAAGTTATAAGTTGTTTTCATAAGATAACGTAGATAACTTATGTAAATAAGCTGAAAACAGCCTGTAAACATGACATAAGCTGTTTTCACAAGTTTTCCAGAAAGGCTCACAAGTGTTTATGCCAGTCTATAAGCTCAAATAGTCAATCCAAACAGGCTCTATGTTTACATGTTCCGTTATAATCCACCTCTATGATTACCAATATCATGTATATATGTGTAATTATGTTAAAGGCAAGTTTTATAGCTGTTTCAATAACTTTGTTAATGTATATAAAAATTGTCTTGTTTCAGGTTTTATAAATCTCTTCCACCTATAAGCAAGGCTTATGGCACAGCTTGCCTGGTGGCTACCGCAGTTTACCAACTTGGATTATATCATCCAGTTCACATTGCACTATTATACGAACAAGTGTTCTTTCGTTTTCAGGTTAGAATTCCATGAGATCATTGGTATTAGTGACTAAGAGGAATGTGATGTCAATGCTTTTGTAAAGTGTTGAATTCATTCTAAAGCATCTATTTTTTGAATCCCTATGTGCATGCCTTTGACGGTGCGAATTTTTTTTATGTCTAGAACAGATAGAGGATATTTTTTGTATTCATTATTAGTCAAATACTAGAAACATTGCATCGTTTTACTTGCTTTCACGTCCGAATTGTTTGTAACATAACTGTATCTGCAGTTGCTAACCAGATTATTCTATATTTTTGTGATTCTTTGTAATTGTATATCAATGTCATGTGCTTCTGCATAAGCAAGTTCTGATGATGTCACCAATTCATTTTATGCTGTTTACATTTTCTCTTCTGATGTCAGCAATTCATTTTATGCTGTTTACATTTGCTTTGTGCGTGTCTCTTAATTGTTTGGGGTCCGTAGAAATGCTATGTGCTTCTTTGTAGTCTGCCACTCTGCTGTAGAAAATTTATCTCTAATCTTTAGCATCCCCTAGCTCCTCGCGGCTTTGTTAATTACCAATTTACTGATAGATACTTTGTTGTTATTTATCATCCGATACATATGGAGAAATAGGTGAGGTGTCAGGGATTTAGGGTTTCCATTAGATTGCAGGAGGTTGATCCTTTGGCAGAACATAGATTGTAAATATGGACATGGAAAATGTATTAATGTAAATTGTATGGGGTTATATTTTGGTTGATAAGTAGTCAACTGAAGTTTAACTTGCGGTTGACAACCTTGTATGATGATTTTAGTGTTTTTTTCGTTTCCAGTCAAACTGTTTAATACATCTTCTGCAACATCACACCATCTGTAGGTTTGGAGGCTATTCACAAACTTCTTTTTCCTCGGACCATTCTCCATCAATTTTGGTATCCGTCTTTTAATGATGTAAGTTATTAATAGATAACGTGCAATTTCCATTTTTACTTAACTTGAACTAATTCCCATCCCATAATCGACAGAGTAAGGTATGGTGTCCAACTTGAGAAGGGACCATTCGACAGACGGACTGCTGATTTCTTGTGGATGATGATATTTGGAGCCTTTGCACTATTGGTATCTAAGATCATCTACATATCTTTTCATCTTATGATTATTTATGTGATATTTTTTCCTTCAAAATGCTGGAAGTTTAATTCTCTAGTGTCTATTCTCATGGCTCTAGTTTATGACAATTGACAAAGAAAAGACAGCACACCTCTTGTTAGATAAAAAAGAAGATGAAAAACCATGCTTGATCTACTTTTATGTTTTTGCATGTCTACTTGTGGAAGATGCTCCATGTATATTTAAGAATACTACATATACGTAGTGCCGTAGTTATGCATTTTAAGTGATTGGTTTATGCAAGTTAGCAATTAGTAGGAAAATTTTCATTGTGGGGGTTGACGGATGATGATGGCTGCGAGGATGATAAATAAACTATGCATGATGAGGTTTCATTGAGTGATGACTGTGATTGATTATAAGAAATGGCCAGTAGTAGGAGAAAGATGATTAACAATTGAGAATTTGACATGAGGTGATTGATGATTGGTGGTCTATGGGAGAGGGAGACTAAGGAAGATAAAACCCGTTTAGGGCCTGTTTGGATTGACTTATTTAAGCTTATCTACTAGCATAAGATTTGTGAGACTGTTTGGGAGATCTTATGAAAACAGCTTATGACAATTTTCATAAGCTTTTTTCAACTTATTTTCATAAGTTTTCCAATATAGTTTATAATTTTTTTTTATAGCATATACAAAAGAAGTTTAATATCATTTTATCTTTTGTCATAAAAATAGCTTATGCATAAGTGCTTGTGCTATAAGCTACAAGCTGTTTATCCAAACAGGCCCTTGGTGATGTCAATGAAAGCTCAAATCTTCTATTAACTTTGCTGATTAGAAAAAGGAAAGCACAATGTTTTAACCGAACGGGCAAGATCTTCAGGTCATGGTGTACTTCAAGCTACTCGAACTGAGACAAAACCTGGTTGAATTGGTCAAATAACCTAACTGTAACAGTGTTGGTTCAGAAACTATATTGAACGATATAGTTTGGTTTTTGAAACATCAATTAAGGAAGTTCAGAAAATACTGTCAAAAAGTTAATATTAGTGAAACAACCATCCCCACTCCTGGTTGATTTCTTGACGGACTCATTTTTTACTTGGGGCCCTAATGTCGTTTCTTTCTTTGCAATCTAGGTTTTGTCTGCTATCCCCTTTTTTTGGACCCCATTTTTGGCAATATCACTTGTTTTTATGCTCCTTTATGTATGGAGTAGAGAATTTCCAAACGCTCAAATCAACTTATATGGACTTGTTGCACTGAAGGTATGTTTCAATATTGTTTTAAGACATTGTTGTTTTTATGCATATGTTACGACTTATATGAGCTGGATGAAGCATATATTCATCAACTATAGGAAATTAGGAACTAATTGTTAATTTTTTTCTTCAGGCCTTCTATCTTCCGTGGGCGATGCTTGCTTTGGATGTCATTTTTGGTTCAGCTCTAATGCCTGATCTGTTAGGTATCATTGCAGGACATCTCTACTACTTCTTGACAGTGTTGCATCCACTAGCTGGTGGAAAAAACATTTTGAAGACTCCAATGTGGGTGTATCCTTTTTGTCGTTTGTTGCATAAGGCGTTAAGCATATGTTGCTGTCATTTAAAACCTTTTCTACTTTGTGCAATTATGAAGCCTTAATTATTTTTTGGGGGAGTGGGATGGGTTGTTCTAATATTATAGACATGATCATGAAGTTGAACTCAACCATAAAGTAACTTGTCCCCATTTCTAATTTTTTTAGTGAGAAATAGTGGAAATGTTAGATTAAAATTCCACTCTAAATTTCTTCCATCCAAATATGCCCATAGCTGTTTCTCACATTGTCTTTGGTGAATGATTTCTAACTTCCTACAGCACAAAATTTGACCAAAAGCTGGCTGCTAGTTTGTTGTGTTCTTAACTGTTATTTCCAGACATAAATTGGTTGCAAGATGGAGAATTGGAGCCCCACCAATTACACGTGGCCAGCCTGTTAATAACGTTCAACAAGAGAGCAGTTCAGGAGTTTTCAGGGGAAGATCCTATCGACTTAATGGGTAGATGCAGTAATGAAAGGGGGTGAATTTTCCTAACCAGTTGTTTCATCTTCCCTTATATAGGTTAGTGACTTGACACCGCAGACATATTGAGCCAAACATCTCTTGTGAATTTGAATGAGAACACTGTATGAACCTTGACAGTTCATTGAAATGCAAACTTTCTTTTGAAGAGCCTTATAAATTGAATAGTTTTCTTGGGAGATTTACTTGTAAGAAAGACTGGGATTAAACTTGTGAATTAAATTAGTTGTCAAATGTTAATCTTGGATTCATCTTGCCTTAATTTTTTTACAAGATTTGTACACTTCAGTATCCACTAACAATATATAAAAATCAAAGTCTAGCAAAATTTCATAATCGTCCTTATTAAAACTCATGATCTCCTTAATTTTATGTGCATAATGGTCATTTTGTAAAATTTAATTTATTTGTTTTTAAAAAAACTAGTAAAAGACCGTAACATTGTGATAATTATATAAAAAATAATTAGATTGTTAATATTGTATAATGTTTATAAATATTAAATTAAAATTATGAGTATTAATGTAATGTTTCTATTAAATATTTTTCTCTTATATATACAAAAATTTGTTAATTAGTTGAGTCACACCAGTTATGGATTTTATTTGTTTATATATGCGTTAACAAATTTTTATGTAGACATATCAGAAAGTTGATATGATATGATTTTGAAAATTCATGACTATTTTCAAAATCAAAATTAATTTAGTGTTTCTATTAAATAACTTTTTATTTATATGCAAAAGACTATTCAATGTTTGCACTGCACTCGTTGCAGATTTTATGTACTTATATCTGTATAAACAAATTTTTTTATACATATATGAGAGTCAATATGATAGAATTTTGAAAACTCATGACTATTTTCAATATCAAAATTAATGCATTGTTTCTATTAAATAACTTTTTATTTTATATGCAAAAGACCGTTCAATGTTTGCACTGCACCCGTTGCAGATTTTATGTAGTTATATTTGCATAAACAATTTTTTATGTACATAGATAAAATCGATATGATAAAATTTTGATGATTATTTTCAAAATCAAAATTAATGTAGTGTTTCTATTAAGTAACTTTTTATTTTATATGCAAAATACTGTTCAATGTTTGCACGACACATGTTGCAGATTTTATGTACTTATATCAGCATAAACAAATTTTGATATACATATATGAGAAAGTTGATATGATAAAATTTTGGAAACTCGGTACTATTTTCAAAATATTAACATTAATGCAGTGTGTCTATTAAATAAATTTTTATTTTATATTTAAAACACCGGTAAATATTTAAACCGCACTTATTGAGGATTTTATGTGCTTATATATGCAGAAGAAATTTTTTATGTACCGATGTGTGATAGTCGATATGATAAAATTTTGAAAACTCATGACTATTTTTAAAATATCAACATTAATACAGTGTTTCTATTAATTAAATTTTTATTTTATATGCAAAACACCGTTCAATGTTTGCACCGCTCCCGTTGCAGATTTTAAATGTTTATATCTGCAGAAACAAATTTTATATACATATATGAGAAAGTCAATATGATAAAATTTTAGAAACTCATGACTATTTTCAAAATATCAACATTAATGTAGTGTGTTTGCACCGCTACCACCGCAGATTTTAAATGTTTATATCTACATAAACAACTTTTATGTACATATATAAGAAAATCAATATGATAAAATTTTAGAAACTCGTGACTATTTTCAAAATATCAACATTAATGTAGTGTGTCTATTAAATAAATTTTTATTTTATATTTAAAACACTGTTAAATATTTAAATCGTACTCATTGAGGATTTTATATGCTTATATACGCAGAAGAAATTTTTTATGTACCGATATGTGATAATCGATATGATAAAATTTTGAAAACTCGTGATTATTTTCAAAATATCAACATTAATGGAGTGTTTCTATTAATTAAATGAAAAAAATTATATGCAAAACACCATTCAATGTTTGCACCATTCTCGTTGCAGATTTTAACTATTTATATCTGCAGAAACAAATTTTATATACATATATGAGAAAGTCGATATGATAAAATATTGGAAACTCGTGATAATTTTCAATATATAAACATCAATGTAGTGTTTCTATTAATTTTTTTATATGCAAAACATCATTCAATGTTTGTTGGACGATTATATAATTAACGACCATTATGAAATTTTGCAAATTTGTTTTGACAAAAAAAAACTTGTTACACTTGTGATGACCATTATGCGTAATTAATTTTTTAAAAACCATATAAATTAGTTTCATAGTTATCCATTGAAATTGGTTATACTTAACCATTATCCGTAATCAATTTTAAAAAAAATAAATTAATTAATTAGTTTCATAGTTATCCATATAAATTGGTTACACATATGACGACCATTATCCGTAATTAATTTTTTTAAAAAATAAATAAATTAAGTTTTGCAAAATGACCATTATGCACATAAAATTAAGGAGATCATGAGTTTTAATAAGGACAATTATGAAATTTTGCTGGACTTCGATTTTTATATATTGTTAGTAGATTAATTATAGATAATGATCATCATATGTGTAACCAATTTCCACACATAACTATGAAACTAATTAATTAATTTTTTTAAAACTTGATTACTGATAATGGTCAAGTGTAACCAATTTCCACGAATAACTAAGAAACTAATTTATTTGTTTTTTAAAAAATTAATCACGGATAATGGTCATCACAAGTGTAACAAGTTTTTTTGTCAAAATTTTTTTTTTGCAAAATTTCATAATCGTCTTTAATTATATAATCGTCCAACAATCATTGAATGATGTGAATCAAATAAACAAATCGTCTTTAATTATATAAAAATTTGTTAACGCATATATAAACAAATAAAATCCATAACTGGTGTGAGTCAACTATTTAACAAATTTTTGTATATATAAGAGAAAAATATTTAATAAAAATATTACATTAATACTCATAATTTTCATTTAATATCTATAAACATTCTACAATATTAACAATCTAATTATTTTTTGTATAATTTGTCAAAAAAATTAGTTTTTATATAATTATCGCAATATTACGTGACTTTTACTAGTTTGGTATGAAAGGCAGTTCCGTAATTAGAATACATGCTCCGATGCTCTCTTTTTTCTCCATGCTTGCATTTGTTACGGAGACAGTGGATATGTGTATCCCTATAACCTTTTTACTTTTTATCTTCTATAATTTACACACATTTCGAACTACACATAAAAACCAAAATACACGTATTTGACATCAAAATTTTCATGTCAAAATATCTTTTTTTTTTCCTACTTGAATAGGATTTGCATATAGTTGTTTAGCTACAATTACAATCCAATCTAATTTTTTTAGGCTCCAAAACTTTAACTCTTTCTGTGGTTATGGATTACTTATATTTTCTTGTTGGTCAATATGGATTACATATTTAGAGGCGACTTTTTTTTTTACTTCATAAATATTGGGTTGAGTTTTTTTGCCTAGTCTCTTTCTTTATGATTACAAGGTCCATGACTCAGGGCTCATCGTCCTTTGGAGGGTTTCCCCTACCATGAGCGTCGTTCAACAACCTTGAGTGGCTTCATATTTTATCACGATTGCTTCCAATCAGCTCATCTATTCCGTGTTGTTTTTATCATTCTTATTGGCAATTCAATTGTCAACACGGGATTGATTAGTGTATGCTAATTCAATTGTGATCTAATTTGGCTTTTGATTTTTGGCTTTTGGCTTTCGATTGGTGCTGCTGGTTCGGTGCTTCATTCCAATAGTGTGATCAAAGTGTCTTCAATTTCCAATTGTGGCCTTCACGTGATTCTTCCATCCAGTTGGAATTACTACGGTTTGCTGTAATCGAGTGATTGTGCAATTGGATTCATCATCAGTTTGATTCCAGCTCCAAGTGCCTCGCCATGTTTGATTGGCAGGCTGAACTTGCGACTCCGGTTCCTCCTTCACCCACAGCGCAAGCACGGATTTCCTCTTATGCAGTGGCTGTTTCTTCAAAATCTTTCGCGCAGGCAACACTTTCTTCGTCTGCCATGGCTGCTCCTACAATACCGTCCTTTGCACAGGCTGTCAGAGGACCTCAGGTACACTTCTCTGATCCGCTTCCCACACCGTCAATCCGTGGGGAAACACTTTCCATTAAGATTACGAATGAGGCTTATGTTCGAGGGTTAGAAGCGTGTCTGGTTAACCTTCGGGGCAGACTAGTTTTGAACAAGGGAGATAAACCATACTCTTCCACGGATATCATTGCAAAGCTGCAAAAACTATGGAAGAATAATGGACAGTGGCGTATGCTATCCCTGGTTCGGGGGTATTATGAATTCTCTTTTGCTTCTTTTGATGACTTACGATTAGTTTGGGCAGCAGGTACGGTCAATTTGAAACCGGGTGTGCTACGTTTATTTGAATGTACGAAGGACTTTAACGCTCACACACAATGACAGATACATACCCAGGTTTGGATAAGATTGTGGGAATTGCCGCAGGAATATTGGATGGAGCGAACTCTGTATGAGATAGCAGGGGCTGTCGGGACACCGTTGTTAATTGATAATGTTACTAAGAACAGGCTGTTTGGACCCTATGCCAGGATGTTGGTGGATTTAGATCTTTCCAAAGACATATTTTACGAAGTCGTGGTAGAACGGGAAGGTTTTGCATTCCCGGTGGAGATTGAATACGAGGGGTTGCCGGATTTTTGTACTCATTGTAAAAGCATTGGCCATAATGTAACGTCTTGCCGATGGTTACATCCGAACAAAGCAGACAAACAAGAGAAGCACATTCCAGTTGAGAAAGGGAAGAAGCTGATAAATTCGCAGAAACAGTACACGCAAGGGTGGAAGCCACGGGATAATTCAGATGGCATTGGATCATCTAAGGCTTTTGAAGCTGCGGCCCCTCAGCAGCAGCAGGAGGCTCACGCCGCTAAGGCCCTTGCGATTGCAACCACTCAGCAAGAGAGCTTGGATGTCGCACCACACAGTGAACAAATACAAGAACAACCCGCTACATTGGTCTCGGCCTCTCAAGTACAAGCTGTAGAACTTGCTGCTAAGCCGATTAATGCATCCTCCACCTCCTTCAGTTTTGCTCTGCAAAATGTGTCAGATGTAATTCCTCACATGCCTCTGCCTCATCCGACTAGCCCTGTGTTGGAATTGGTCCAAGTAGGGCACATTGACGTGCATTCAGGTGTAGTGGAGCAGACGAGTCCGGAATCGAGGGAGGTGATTGTTCCCAAGGTTCCTGATGCAACTGCTACGCTTTCACCCCCATTAGCGCACAAAGACGTACAAGAGATTTCTATTGAGATGGTTTCCTCCGCTTCTGATAGGGAGGTGTCACTGGTTCAACATGTTGTCGCGCACGCTGACGTGCAATCTAGCTCTCATACAGGTCATGTTCGCTCCATTCCTTTTGAGACGGATGTGGTAACGGATGTCGCGGCTCCAGCTGATAGTAATATTGTTTTCGATGTGCTTGGAGAAACACACAGTAATTCGAACATTCAACATGACTTGGAACTCTGGCGTAGAATTCGTGAGTATGATCAGAAGTCAGCTGAAATGCCCTTCACACAGGTTTTATCTAAGAAACAGAAACAACAAGTCAAGAAACAATTTCAGATTGGTAAGCCGCCATATAGAACCCGTTCCAGGGGTGAGTTATCTTAGATTGCAGTCTTTAGGGTTCGCTGTGGTGTGCCTAGCTACCGGTTTCCTTAGGTTGTTGTTTTTCTTGCTTCCGTTTTTCTTTTTCTTCTTGGAGGGTTTTGGTCTAGTCCCCCCTCTTGTATTTTCTTTTCTCTTTTTTAATAAATTTTTTGAGCTTGGCGGCATAGGACGGGGATTCATCGGGGTTCCAACCTAGTTGGGATGTCGTTGCTTCTCCTTGGTGCCTGCCCTTGCTCCTGGCTTACAAAAAAAAAAACTCAGGACTCATTGAAAGGAAAATGTACATGTGATAGGTTGCAATGAATTTTATTTTACCATAACCCTTTTTAGTTATAATATTTTTTATTCGGGTTCTATTTCTCATGGTAGCTTTTTCTTGCAATAGAATATATGATTTTTCTCTTTCAAATTTGTATTATTAAATAGTCTAAACCAACATTCTAAAAAAAATAGTGACTTTTTATATAGAAGACTGTTATTTTTCATTACAATTGTAACGCTAACAATAGACTATTAAAATATACAATTTATTTTCAGAGCCATTTCATACTAGAGATTGCCGTAACTTGCAAGGTATGCATGCCATTGCGAAGTAGAGGGCTTGTCTCTGGGCATGCAATCGTATATTTCACGCAGCAATTTTTATTTATTTATTTTTTGTTGAAAATTTGACTCACCAATCTATCTTGAGTATTGATCACTATTTTTTTTTTAGGGGATCACTACTTTTATTTTAAAAAAACAAATAATGTAGATCGAATTTTAAGTTGAGGAACGAGAGAATCAAATATCATACATTATATTAAATACATCAAGGTACAATTTACCTCAATGGCCTATAATCTCACCAACTTATTGGTAAAAACAATAAGTGTTTGTCCGTACGGCCTAGTCCCTTAAAAAAAGTGTTTGTCTAGTCCATCTTCTGGCAAGCGACACATGCTAATATTGTTAAGTTAGACACATTAACTTGCGTTTGTGTCTGAAACCTTGAGAGTTGTGAGTTTCTGATGACAACCGTTTTTGGCTGCTTTTTTATATACATGTTCATTTTGATCATTTATCCATGGCTTAATAGGTCATTTGGTCCAATAACTAATTTTCAGTTTTCATTTTGATTCCATAACTAATAAAATCCACGTTTTAGTTTCTTATGTTTGTCTCTGTTATTCAAATAAACTAGTGTGATGCCCGTGTCAAGCACATGAAGTTAACGTACTTATAAAAATTTAATAAAAAATTATTATTTTAAATTAAATTGAAAGTTATTTTACTTAATAACACTTCACCGCCACCCACTACCACCCTCTCAATCCAAAACCCAAACCAGTTGTTACTAATGTAACCACAGCTTCGTGGTGGTGTGATCGGCCCTCAAGGTTGCGTTATCATCAAACCCTAAATGGGGTCGCTCAACGCCGCATGATGCTACGACAATGTTTCGTCACTGACAACATAATTTTATGCTTTCAATGACTCTCTAAACACATATTTGTTCATTGGCTAGCTCACACTGTATTTTTGTGTGAGCGCATATTATGTCAGGGTTCTTCAATTTGTTCACGTTTCTAGGTGTGGTGTATCTCGCGTTTGGGTTGGTTTTGACATTGATACGTGTGGTGTTTCTTACATATGAGTTCATTATTATTCTTCATCGTTCTACGTGTTGCTCGACACACTTCTGTTATACACCCAATTTGTAATGAAAACTCGAATATATAGTATTGTTGTATTATCTCAATAATTAATTATTTTTTTATACAAAATTATTTTTTATCCATAACATTAGGCCTATTCTAAAATCATACATTAGGCCTAAGGGAGGTATATGATAAATTCGACAGTTCAACCAATTTAACTGGTTGGACCGAATCTTGTTACTTTTTTTAAAAAAAAAAAAGTTTAAAACCTGTTTTGTCGCAATTTTTCTTAACAAAAAAAAATAATGAGATGGTATTGAGTATTGATATATCATGCGAACTTCTCCTTTTTAATCATATAATAATAAAAAAATTATTTTTTATCCATAACATTAGGCCTATTCTAAAATCATACATTAGGCCTAAGAGAGGTATACGATGAATTCGACAGTTCAACCGATTTAAGTGGTTGGACCATATTTTGTTACTTTTTTGTAAAAAATATAAAAAAAAAAGTAGCAATTGTTCTTAACAAAAAAATAATGAGATGATGTTGAGTATTGATATATTGTGAAGACTTGATTTTTTTTTTGAAAGAATATTGTGGAGACTTAATTATTCATTAAGAAGAATATTCTCATTAAATAATGGTTAGTCAAAATATTAAAATTTGATGACTTGTTTAAAATGTTTGTATCACATTAATATCATTTATATTACATTTGATTCTTTTAGATATTTGTGTTCCTACCAACAATAAATTGGTTCAAGTGGTAAAGTATTTGGTCTCCTTAAGCATGTGATC
The DNA here is from genome assembly GCA_018208015.1 of Medicago ruthenica. Taxonomy (NCBI): domain Eukaryota; kingdom Viridiplantae; phylum Streptophyta; class Magnoliopsida; order Fabales; family Fabaceae; genus Medicago; species Medicago ruthenica. Next base: position 95,087,852 of record CM031374.1, read on the forward strand.
AGAGGTTCAAAATTTAGTTCGATTCTTGACTTATGCATATGGAAAAAAAAATCTGATTGGGAGGGGAGAACCCACTTATGCATATAAGTTTAAAAATGATTTAAATTTAAGAAAATAAAGGTAATTTTATTTATACTTGTTCAATAGGTGTAAAATTCAATTTAGTGGTACAATTATTCATAAATATTTCGTTTTTTTTTTGTAAAAAAGGTAGTTTACTAATTATTTTGATTTATTCATAAAATATTAACTAAAACTATTATAATTATATTTATAAAAAAATTATTTACTAATAATTATAATAATTTTTCATTAAGGAGAATCTCTTCATTAAAATTAATTATTTTTATTTGAAATATTATAATGAGAAGACTTATTTGTGAAGACTTCATTATTCATTAAGGAGAATAATTTTTTAAAAATTAATGTTTGTTCAGAGTATTGCAATTCAATGACTTATTTAGGAAGTTTGTATCACATTAATAGTTACCAAATAAATGAGAGGAAATGACATTTAAATGATTGTGTTTTATTTGGTCAAAAAGGAAAAAAATACATTTTACAATAGAAGATATTTTGATTTTATTATTGAAATTTAATGAGAATGAAAATATATATATATAGGAGAAAACCGATAATGAAGGAGAAAAATTACTAAAATAATTGTGATGAAAAAATACATGTTAATGATATTAAAAAAATATTAATTTCACAAAAAAATGTAACTTTATACACGTGTATTAATATATTTGAATTATTCATGTAAATGTAATACACAATAAATTATTAATTACAAATCATGAGGAAAAAAGTGCATTAACAATCCACACCACTAAAATTTTCAACAGAATAAATACGATCTTTACTCAATTCTTTCCCGTTCTTGTATACTAAATCCAAACAACTCATTATCTCAATGTCTTTTGTATCTCATAAATGGTTTCTTATGAGTTATCATTTATAATCACTTCGTCTTCATATCTAAAATAAAAAACAATAAACAATGTAGAAGTAAAACATTTATGTAATCTAATAAAAGTAAATAAAAACAAAGACAACTATATATGTTAATGAAAATGAGCGATTAAAAATTTTCAATCATGTACAAATAAAAGTCTGACAACATGAACAATACCAATTGAATGGTTTTTGGAATAAGAGTCATGAGAAATAATATGAAAATAAGAAAGCAAAGAACAATTCAATAACAAAAACATATGAGTTTCCTTCCAAAAGAAAAAATAGAGACTTCAAGCAGACTTTCAATTTTTTTTTTGTACTGTATTTTGAAATGATGTATAAAATGTGAGTATCAAAAGCAATATTTATAGGAAAAAATTCTAACAATAATCACTCCCATGATTAATTATTTTTTTTGTAACAATCACTCCCTTGATTTATGTGAAAAATATTCATTAATTTTGAAAAAGTACATTTGAAATTAGAAACAAAATCATATAAAATTAAGTTGTATAAAAAATTTAATGAATATAATTAAAAATTACAAATCATTAAATGGTAGAAATTTTCGGTTACAAAAGTAATATCAAAGCTAAAATAGGATAACATTAATGGGCAAATGCATGAGAAGCTCGAGTTTAGTCCATGAATCCACATGTCATGAGAATGTTTTAGAGGTATTTATTTCCATATATACATTTGAGAAAAAGCCTCAATAGGATATAGATATAGATATAGATAGATACCCTAATTTAATTTCGGTTACTTAAGAAAGAGAATAAATGGCTAAATAAAAACGTAATCGAAATTCTCCTCCACAAAAATAGCTATTATGATTTCGGTTACTTTAAGAATGATTGAGGTAATATAATTTCAGTAACGTCTTTATCGCAATGACTTTGCATTAAATGATTATTTTAAATGTCAAATAAAAACGTTAATGAAATTATCTTCCACATTAATAGTTAATAGTATAATTTTAGCATGACCCTTTTAATTTACTCTTGAATGATGAAATCATATCATTGATGGAGGAAGTCAAAAGATTAATTTTATGCTAATTTGAAGAACATACAATTTTTCTTCACATGTAACGGTTTTTAATAGTTTTTAGATAACATACAATTTTCTAAATAACATCTTTATTTTTTTTCATCTGTAATAGTAAATCAATTCTATTGTGTTTAATTGTTTTAATGATAGTCTGAATAAAATATCTCTAACATGGTTTTAACCAAATAAATTATTTGTAAACTTAATTAAATCCCTTTTTTTGACAAATTTTATTTGACAACATTTAAAATATTTGAATATGAATTAACATATTTATTTTCATCCATATTTGTTTGGCATTCAATAAAATAAAATATAGGATATTAAAATTGTGTCACATTATTATTACTATTATTATTATTATTATTATTATGAAAATAAAAATATAATAGAAGTTCATTTTCATTAATCCCCAAACTCTATTTTTTTCAAATTTTATTTGGTAACATTTAAAATATTAAAATGTGAATTAAGTTATTAATTTTCATCTATAATTATTTGACATTAAATAAAGTATAGTATATTAAAATTGTGTCACATTATTATTATTATGAAAACAAAAATACAGTAGAAGTTCGTTTCATTAATTCATTAGTTATTATGAAAATAAAAATATAATAGAAGTTCATTTCATTAATTTCCTAAATTTCAAAATTGCCAAACTCACCAAATTGCTTGGTTTGGTTTAAGGTGTCACGTGGCAACCTAAGAAAACATTTGAAAAAATACCTTTGAAATACCTCTCAAATGTATAGTATAGAGATATAGATACGTAATGAAATGATATTATTGAAAATAATTTAGGGGTGCCAAGCATGAGAAATTATGAATTTGTTAATTCCGGTTTTTTTATCAATAAAAAAAATGTGGATTCACTTTAGAGTAGGAAACATAAAATATCTAAACAAATCAACCACATGATTCGACCAATATACTCCAAAATTCTTTATGCGAATGAGAGATATTGAGAACGAATTCGGGTGTCAAATTTGATTGAGTTAAAAGAATTAAAACTCAAACTATCTACTGTATAAAAATAAATATAAAAACATAACAAAGTGAATAGAGTCAAACAACCTTATTATCCATTAGAATCATTTTCGATGAGTAAGGACCACATCCGAACGACTCGAACCCTGATATTCCAATTTTCTTTCGAAGGGGAAATATCAGAAATGAAATCGATTTTCGATGTCATTAGGATTGTTAAGAGCGAAGAAGAACAACAGTAGAAAAAAAATAGGCTTATCTGGTCATTTGGTCCCCTAAATAATTTTCAGTTTTCATTTTGATCCCATATCTCGAAAAATCAACATTTTGGTCCCCTTGTTTTTTCTCCGTTATTCAAAAAGGTCCCTGGCTGTTAATTTTAACCCCAAATGTCTATGGTGGACCAACCTTAAGAGTGGTACACCATAGATCCTATTAATTAATTTAATTTAAACCGTTTGATCATTTTTTAAAAGGAGGACCATTGGATTACGCAGGTCTATGTTATCTTACGGTGAGTTGACAACAGCTAACAAATTCTCTCTTTCTTCATCTTCTTCCTCGCTCTTGTTCATCATCTTTAACATCACATTCATCAACACCATCATCATCTTCATCATTTACCCAGAAAAATCCAGAAACATTAACCATCATCATCAACAACATCAACATCATCACCATCGAATCCAAAAACAACCAAATCAAAAACAAAAACAAAGATGAATCCAAAATTCTGAATCAAAAACAACCCCGAATTCTCCTCTCGTTGAATCCAAAATCTGAATCATGAAACACAAAGATGAAGAATCCAAATCAAAATCAATACAAAATCCAAACCCAGTACTGTCCACACAACAACAACACCAAACCCAGAACCCCAGATCAAAACCCAACAAGATGACCCACAAAACGAAACCCAAACACAAACCAACATGAATCAACAGCCACAAATCATGAAACACGAAATCGTGCATGGACGAACACAAACCAGAGCGAGCATTCTGAGCGAACGACCACACAAAGGCAGAAAACCGGAAGCAACGATGGGGGAGGGAGGTGAGCTACCGTAAGAACCGGCGGTGGCCGGTGTTTGATCCATCAAGAGGTTACTGATCATCGAGTTCTTTCTCCCCAATCAGTTTTAGATCTCCCCAGAAATTCAATGGCACAAACTAAACCTCACCATGACAATAATAAAGGATATGGGTTTTTGAGATTAATGAGATGAATTAGGGATTAGATCAATTCGAGAGGGGGAATTTATTGATGTTATGAAGGGATTGGATTCAAAGTGAGGAAGAAATGGAACGGGAGAGCAGAAGAGGGAAGAAATGGAACGGGAGCGCAGAAGAGAGAAGAAATGGAACGGGAGAGAAGCAGAAAAGGGAAGGGTAAATGAAATGAAAGAAAAGGGAAAATGAAATGAAAGAAAAGGAAATGCACAAAAAATATGGATGAAGAAAGGGAAAATTATGGGTTTTCTATTTTTTTCCGGATTTTTTTTATGAATGTTGGTGAAGATGATGAAGAAGTTGAGGGAAGAAGATGAAGAAAGGGAGAATTAATTAGCTATTGTCGATTCGCCGTAAGATAACATAGACCTGCGTAATCCAATGGTTCTCGTTTTAAAAAAAAAGATCAAACGGTTTAAATTAAATTAATTAATAGGATCTATGGTGTACCACTCTTAAGGTTGGTCCACCATAGACATTTGGGGTTAAAGTTAACAGCCAGTGACCTTTTTGAATAACGGAGAAAAAACAAGGGGACCAAAATGTTGATTTTTTGAGATATGGGACCAAAATGAAAACTGAAAATTATTTAGGGGACTAAATGACCAAATAAGCCAAAAAAATAAACAGAGAGAAAGACAGTCGAGATTGTGATGTGAAAAATTTGTGAAGGCAAATGTCTAATGTATAGTAAACAGAGAGAAATAAATTTGTGTATAAATTTTGTTCTTCATTTTGATTGGTAGATAATGAAGATAAACGTGTTATGCTTCATTTTGATTGGTTAACTATTAAGACAAATGAATCATTCTTCATTTTGATTGGTTGATACAAAAATTATTTTCATCATATCGATTCATTTAATAATCCGATTTTTTTAATAAATTTAATGATCCGATTTTTAAAGTGTGTTAATATGCAATACAAAAATAGCATTTTTATTATTTCATTTCCTATTTTGGCATTTGTAACTACAAATTAAATTAAATTACTATTTTATTATTATGACAAATGAGTCTTAATTTGTTTTGATTGGTTGATTATCAAGACAAATGAATCCATACTTATTTGGATTGGTTGATACAAAAAATTATGCATCATAGCCAATCATATTTGAATTATTCATATACAAAAAATTAAAAGAAAAAAATGAAACAATTGAAAAAAAGAAAACTAAACTTAAAAAATGTGACTAACGTTGACTAAAAAAATGAAACAATTGAAAAAAAGAAAACTAAAGTTAAAAAAAATGAGGTAAAAAATGTGACTAAAGTTGGGTAAAAAAATCCATTTAAATTATTTAATAGGAATTAATAAAAAAATTAAATTATTTCTAACTTGGCTATTCCAAAAATGGTTTGTATTATGTTTTTTTTCCAATTAAATTTTTTAAGTTGGTTCCTAAAAAAAATATAGGTCTATGTTTATTTTTATTATAATTTTTAACTCACTTTTTAAAAAAATGGAGGTCTCGTAAAAGAAACCGTATCATATTAAAATTATTTTCATGCATAAATTTATGACCAATTCATATCAATAATATTTTTGATCAATTTGAAATAACTACAAATATTTTCAATTCTTGTCATTATATAGTTCTATGAAAATAAAATAAAAAAATAGCAATAGAAATAAAATAATAGCAATAAATGACAGCAATGCATCAATTTAGAATATTTTATTAAAAAAATAATAACAATAAATGTCAAATGAATGAGAATGTTTGGTGGTGCCACGTGTCATGCTAAGAATGCATTTGAGGATATTCCTATTAAATACTCCTCAAATGTATAGTATATAGATTCCTGTAAACTTTAACCTCAAATGTCTATGGTGTATCAACCTTAAGAGTGATCCATCGTAAATCTTATTAATTATTTTAATTTAAACCGTTTGATTTTTTTAAAAGATTACGCAGATTATTTTATCTTGCGATGTACCACCAACACTTAACTTTTTTTTTTCCTTTTCTTTATCATCTTCTTCTTCATCAATCATATTATATATATATATATGTTCATAAAAATCTTGAAACTTACCCACAAAAAACCAGAAAAAATAAATTAAAACCCAAAAAATTGTTTCCTCCTTGTTATTCAAAACAGTAACAACAACAACAAGATAAACAAAACCTTTCTCCCTCTTCTCTCTCGGATCCCAACAACAACTACAACAAAAATCCATCAAAAAAGTAGTATTAAGGATGTTGAAAACAATAACAGAAAGCCATATCAACACCGTTCAACAAGCTTCTAATTTCTAAACTAAACTAAACCTTTTTCACTTTCTCACTCTAAAACCCTAACACACACACACACACTCTCTCTTTCTCTCTCTAAACCTTCAACAATGACCATGGCTTTTCGTTCCTCAAGATCTGAAACGTCGTCGTATTCACACTTCGCTTCTTCATCCGGATCAAATTTCGCTCCAAGAGCTTCTCCTGTAACGATCCAATCCTATCCGTACGGTCACCGTCCTACACCACCGTCACCTTCTTCCACTGTTAGATTCTCCGTCGAACAACGACCGGAATCTCCAGGACCTAAATCGATGACAGCGGTGTCGTCCACGAGTACGAAGCTGGCGAGGAGATGTATGTATTTGATCGGGGCTTTTGTGTTTCAAACTGTTTGTTACTTTTGGAATTTGAGAAATTTGAGTAATCAACATTCCAATGGGGATTCGGAAGTATGTGAAAGGGAAAAGAGGAACATTTTGTTTGATGGGAATGGGAAAACTGTGGAGGATCAATTTTTGGAAAAGAAGATTGAGGAAATTAAGTTAATGGCGAGGGAAGCTCGAAGAATTGAGTTATTGGAGAAGCAAGGAAAAGGGTAAGAGGAAGAGAATGGGGATCCTGAAATTGATGGTATTGAAAAAGAAATTGGTGAACGTTTGTTGAAGCTGAAGAATAAAATGAACAGTAACAAGGCAGCAATGCGATTAAATGGTGGTGGAAATTCTGCTGGGGATGGTGATATGAATGTGAATAAAGGGTTCAGAGAGAAAGAGAAAGGGATTCCGAGAGAGAGAAGGGAAACTGAAAAGGGTAGGGATAGAAAGTGTTTTGTTTGATGAATTTTTTTTATGGGTTTTTTTTCATGAATCCTATTAAGATGATGAAGAACACAAGGGGAGAAGATGAAGAAAGGGAAGAAAAATTAGCTATTGTTGGTTCAGTGTAAGATACAATGGACCTTCACGATCCAACAATTTTTTTAAAAAAAGAACAAAGGGTTAAAATTGGAATAATTAATAAGGTCTATGGTAGACAACCTACAATGTTGGTTCACTATAGACATTTGAGGTTAAAGTTAACGATCATAGATTTATTTGAATAAAGGATACAAACATAAAAGACCAAAACGTGTGTTTTATTAGTTATAAACGTGTGTTTTATTAGTTATGAGACAAAAATGAAAACTGAAAATTAATTAGAGGATCAATGGATCAAATAAGCCTTTATCTATTAAAAGTTGATTCATTTATGCCCTTCACGTTCTAAAATTATAAGAACGAGGCCTTTTGCATATGAGATCAATTTTAATAGAGAGTAATATTTTTTATACATTCATCAAATAAAATTACACTATGATTTTTTTTAAGGAAAAATCACACTATGATAACATTTTGATTATTTTAGTTTATTTTTTAAAATATCTTCACAAACACCTATATATGTGGAGAGAGAATGATTAGGTGCACATATAAAAAAAGTCAGACTTAATTGATTCTTTGGTCCTCTAACTTATTTGTTATTTTCATTTTGATTCCATAACTCTAAAAAATTTCTTTTCGGTCCCTCAAATATGCTTCCGTCATTCAGTTTGATCAATGGGAGCTAACTTTAACCCCAAATGTATTAGATGAACCAACATTGTAGGTGGTCCACCGTAAACCTTATTAATTTTTTAATTTCAGTCATTTGATCTTTTTTTTTCAAAAAGGGGATGGCTAGATTACGGAGGTCTATTGTATCTAACGGTGCATCACCAACATCTAATTTTTTTAACATTTCTTCATCTTCTTCCCTCCTTATCTTCATCATCATTTTCATGCATTCATAAAAAAGTTCAAATAAACCAAAAAAAAATTTCTTCAGAAAAAGAGATGAAAAAACCCCAAATTCTTCATTCAAATCCATAAACAATTATGAATCAACATTAGGAACAACAATCTTCATATAACCCAGAACAAAAAGATAAAATTCTCTCCTTCATCAAAATCAAATCATTTTCATAGTCTTCATCAATAACAACAATACATAATATCATCATCAAAATAATGACCGAGAAAACCAAACAACAATAGCAAACCAAGAAATTAAATCCAACAAATTGAGCAACAAGAAATTAACCCTGCCTCGTCCTTTGTTCGATGAAGAGGACAATGATTTTGTTTCAGAGTTTAAAGATCTACCATTAAATTCCAACAAACACTAATTTTAGATCTGGAATGGAACTAAACAACCTCAAAAGCTAACATCACGGAGTTGTTATTCCGACTTTAGTGAACATCGCGCCACCATGATGCGCTCTCTCCCTCTCCATCGTTCGTCTCTCTCTGTTCGAATTTTCTCCCTGTCTCTATCTCTCTCTCTCTCTCTCAGACTCGCGACTCCAACCTATGGTCGCATCCCTCTCCGATTTTCGTTATGATTGGGGTTCATAGATTTATGGGTGTTGAAAATGATGAAAATCTGGATAGTTGAGATGCATTAGATGAAGATTATGAAGATGAGAGGAATCTGGGTTGTGTTTGATGAAAGTGGGTTAGGTTAGGGTCTCTGATTTCGTATTCGAATTTGAGAAAAAAGATTGAGTTTTTGAGACCCAGATTCGAAAAAAGCAATTGAAGTTGTTGTTATTTCTGGGTTATGTTGAATTTATGTGTTTTTGAGAAAAAAAAAGTTGAAGATTGAATTTATGTATTTCTGGGTTATGTTTTAATTTTTATGATGAAGATTAAGAAGAACATGATGGGAGAAGATGAAGAAAAACAAAAAAAATTGGTGTTGGTGGTTCACGTTACATACAATGGACCTGCAATCTAATGACTGAAATCATATTTGAAATATTAGGCATTAAAAAACTAACATAGAATATCAATTTGACTAACGAAAACATAGATAAGAGACCGAAAAGAAATTTTTTAGAGTTATAAGACCAAAATAAAAACAAAAAATAAGTTAGGACACCAAATTATTAAATAAACCAAAAAGTTATAACGACGGTACATATAAATTAAGTCCTTTCCCTTAAAAAAAATATCTCCTTTGTACCCTCGTGACTAATTAGTACTATAAAACTTTTTTTAAGGGAATTAGTACTATAACTTAATGAACATACAAAATATTTATAAATTCCAAAAGGCCTGATGTTGAATAATATTCAGTTATATCTAGTATGACACATGACCAAAAAATATATCTTAGCAAAAATAAACAATAGACCGTTAAAATTACTTTCAAGTATGCAAGAGTTAGAAAGAATGGTGAATCAATTGGTGCACATCATTCTTCATTTTGGTAACAAGCAAAATACATATATTTTTCTTTATTGAGTAATAGTCCTGTTGATGATCTAATCTATTTCGGGAGAGAGAGATAAGAATAGGAATAGTAAATAGAGAGAGTAGTTAGTTGAGTCCTAAAATGAAGGAGAAGGTAAATGAGTGGCAACAATTGAATGGAGGTAAAGCGACGGTAGAGCGTGCATCATCCAATTCCAATCAAACCCTATTTAAAAACTATATTTGAAGGTCACAATCACATTACAACACTACACAACAAGAAGAAAAAAGGAACAAATTTTTAAGGACAAAATGTCGTGGCAAACTTACGTTGATGAACATTTGATGTGTGATATTGATGGCACCGGACACCACCTATCTGCCGCTGCCATCATTGGCCATGATGGCTCTGTTTGGGCTCAGAGCTCTTCCTTCCCTCAGGTATATTCATGATTACATACCCACATGAAACTATTTTATGCAGAGATATCTATCCTTGTTGGTCATTCATTGCATTTCATGTCTTTTTTGTCTTTCTTAGATATTTAATAAAAGTGTAGTTTTGATACAGTGTAAAATACCACGTAAATCTTTACAATGATGATGAATTAAATCCATTTAATACCATGTGAATTTTCTCTTCTCTTTTGAAAAATGCATGTTAGTTTTGATTTCCATTTTACAATGTTGTCATTGTGAATTTCTTTCTGAATTAATACACATCTATATCAATTTTGTTTAATGGAATTTTAGTTTTCTTTTTCCTTTCTAAATCGATCTTATATAGTGTGAGATGATATATATCAAAGCATTATAGTTATTGCATATTTGAAGATTAGATTTGATTAGGAGGTGCACATATTACTCTTATGATTAAGTGAAATTGCTCTAATCAATTTTTATTTATGATCATTTTTCAGATTAAGCCTCAAGAGATCACTGATATTATGAAAGATTTTGACGAACCTGGTCATCTTGCTCCTACGGGCTTGCACCTTGCAGGAGTCAAATACATGGTCATCCAAGGAGAGTCTGGAGCTGTCATCCGTGGGAAGAAGGTAAATTATTTTATTCAATTTCGCACACAAATTTCTAGTATTCATATTATTGAAGTTGTATTTGAGTCTTATGTTGCCAATATTTTTGAGTTGTTGAGTGTATATACGTGTTTGAGTACCCTCGTCATATGAACTAACTTTTGAGAGTGAGATTCAAGTCTATTTAACATGATATCAAAACCGCATTAAGTATGATAATATAAGAATTGGACCCTAGATACACGCTAATTAGCGTAGAGGTGTGTATTAAAGTTGTATTAGAGTCTCACATTGTCAAAGTTTCCGGTTTATTAGATGTATATATGTGATTGGATAGCTTCATCTTCTGAACTATTTTTAAGAGTGAGATCCAATCCCAACTTTTTGGGATTTTATAAAACAAATTAATGCTTGTGCCTATTATGTGTATAGTTGAATTCTATGTATCCACATGCATGAAACCTAACGTACATGTCTCTTTTTTACTTAGTGTGACAAAAATGATATGTGTGCTTGTTATTTGGATAGGGGTCTGGAGGCATAACCATAAAGAAAACCGGTCAAGCTCTAGTTTTTGGTGTTTATGAGGAACCTGTGACTCCTGGACAATGCAACATGGTTGTTGAGAGGTTGGGAGATTACCTCATTGATCAGGGCCTGTAGACACAGACTCTATGATGATTTCATCATCTGTTTCTTAATTGGATACTATTCTTTGTTTTTTTTATCTTTTCATTTTTATATGGTCTGTATTTATCACATTGCAACCCTGAATTGGGAGTTGTTGCAGATAATAACAATTTGAGATTTAAAAAGTTGTCTATTGTTTGTAAGTTTAACTCTTTCAGATAATAAAATCTTATTGAATGGCTTGCAAACAAAAGGCATTTTCTTGTTCAATGGAGATTTATGAGGATAATAAAAGCAATGCGATGAGGGGTCCTATTTGTGCATATTTATAAATTTGTTTGAATCCATAATAATGCAGCTGTTAGGAATTGAATCATAATGATCAGGAGCACTCCTCCCACCACGTTTAGAAATTCCCCTCTCTGATCAACATTTAGAAGAATTAAGGATAAAGTACAATAGGTGTCATATTTCATAGATGTTGTTTTTCATTGAAAAATATAAATTATAGACATGAAAGGTCTTGAGATTTATGGGCTTTCGAGGCGAGTATGAACATTTTTAATGAAAAATAAAGGAGAATGTTCACATAATCTAGAATTTTGTTGGATATATAGTATTTTTTGATTTACTTATTTAAACTTATCTTTTAGCATAAATACTTGTAAGACTCTTTAAAAAAGTTTATGAAAATAGCATATGATATATTCATAAGCTGTTTTCAACTTATTGTCATATGCTCTCTAAAAAAGTTTATAAAAACAACTTATTGCTAATACGAAAAAAACTCACATCACGATGAACGTTTATGCTAAATTAAAGACATCAAAAAATTATCTACCCTTGGAATGGTAGAGTCCATCAAATATATAAATTTTTGGGAGCTTCTTTTCTCATCTGACATGCATTCGTAAAATAAAGATAATTTATGGAAGGAAAATACTTACTTAGAGTGCCTAAGGTATTGTTCAACTGTTTCTGTATTGCTTTTCAAAGAAACTACCAAAAATTGTATTTCAGCCAATACATCCTAAAGTCTCTTAATTGTCGCCATTTCAAATTAATTATGTAAATATTTTCCCTCAAGGAAATCAAAATATATAATTGATGCGAGTCCATAAAAAATATTGAAACTATCATTCAAACATCTATGATTCATCTTCTAAAAATTTAAAATAAGCCAACAAGACAGCCAAAATAAAAAGCCAATGAGTTCACCAATTAAGAAACAATTAACAAACTATTAGAAACATGAAGGTAAAAATCATGAAACCGAAGTGATTAAATTAAATAACTTTCTTCTCTCTACTATATCAAACAAATATAGGAGAAAATTAAAAAAAAATGAATTGTGACTTGAAAATAAAAATAAGTGAGAAAAAAAGTTATAGTTAACCTATTCTGAAACAATCTCCACACCAGACTAACAGCTTTTGACATAATCGATTTATGCCAAACTTTCAACTAAATTGGCTTGGAAGAGCTTGACAAACTACACATGCTAGCTTTATATATACCTCTTTAATTGAATAACTATTTGATGTCTCCCCAAGTCCTATATCTAGAGCATCGAGTTCATACTAATACCTTTCTCGCGAACCTTGTCAATATTCTCCATCATATGGTTTCGATCCTTGTTATTACGTTGTTTTCAAATAATCCATGACCGCTTTCTTTTTTGTTGATCAAAGTTCAGTTTCGGTTGAAAAACTTGTGCGATAAACAAGATAAAATTTTCACATTAAATCAAATTTTTCCCATACACAAAAGTTGATATTTGTTAAAGAGGATAATCTCTTACATTTTAGACTAATTCATTGTTGAAATCATGGCCGATTATATTTTTGTTTTTGAAAGGATGACCGATTTTTATATACCTTTAAACGTATGAATATTTTATGGGTAGACTCTTGTTAACGAGTGTCTCCGGACACTCTTTAAGGATTCTAAAAGAAGAAATTATTTTATACAAAAGTTAAATATTTCGATTTTCAATACATTTATTACACATATTTTCATAAAAAGTTGAGTATCATTTAAAGGTCTTAAAAGTACCCCGGAAATACTCGTTAATATTTCTCATATTTTATTTGGTATCTTATACTTGCGTCTTAAACTTAACAAGAGAAGATAAAAAGAAGACGGTGCTTGAAAGGGAAATGAAACGGAAAAAGAAAAAAGGTTTTTTTATTTTAATGATAAAAGTGACATTGAACCTTGAAGAAAAGAAAATAAAAACTTTATCTTTGTGATATTTATTTTGTTGAGAGGGAATCACGATGATGAATGAATAAATAATAATATCTTTTTTCCTTTTTGATTTTCCATTATGCGCCAACCAGAAACAGCGAAAATAGGGTAACGAAAAGGGTATTATCGTAACTTTGATTGAATACACTTGATTTTTAAAGGATAGCTAGCTCCGTGATTTCAACGCAGCAGCAGCAGAAGCAGAAGCAGAAGCAGCTTACCCAAAGCAAAAGTTTTCCTGTGAAAATCTCTCTCTGAACAACCATGTCGTGGCAAACTTATGTTGATGATCACCTTCTCTGTGACATTGAAGGTAATCATCTCACTCATGCTGCTATCCTCGGTCAAGACGGTAGCGTTTGGGCTCAGAGTGCTAATTTCCCTCAGGTTCATCAATCCATCGATCTTCTTCTTTCTTTTACCTTCTATTGGATCTGTTTCTTTCGCCTTCATTCTTTGTTTATCCAATATTCTAGATTTTCCGATCTCTGTTACTGCGATTCTAAATTAACCTTACACCGATTATTATTATTATTATTATTAAGGATCCAATTCAGCATAGAAGATAATTTGACTTGAATTCAACTGTTACTCTTTTTCTTTTGATAATTGACAATTTAATTAATTAATTAATTAAGTGGAAGTTATGTCGTTTTGATTATACATTGTGCCTAAACAGTATACAATTTTTGTGTAATGGACGCAGATCTATTTTGAAATTAGTTGATTTGTTCTTATTTTGTTTTGATTAGTTCAAGCCTGAGGAGATAACTGCTATCAATAAAGACTTTGATGAGCCTGGAACGCTTGCTCCAACTGGATTACATATTGGTGGTACTAAATATATGGTGATTCAAGGTGAACCTGGAGCTGTCATTCGAGGGAAGAAGGTAAACACTGTTGTTTATCAATCATCTGTTGCTTCTTTTTTAATTTGATTTAGTTTGCATAAATTCATAATGTACTGTAATGAATGATCTATGCTATGCTTTATTAATTTAATACTGTAGTATAATGTTGTTCGATTGAATCTCAAAACTGGTCTATTTAATTGTAGGTTGTTGGCATGTTGTGGTCTTTGAAATTAAGGAATTGACAAAAGCATAATTGAAATTGTAAATTTCACTTTATGATAGTTTACATGTTATATTTGGTTAAGAAATATTTCAAATTATTTTATAAAGTTGAATACTTCAAATCATGATTGCTACTGATAAGCTAAAACTCAAAGTGCTTACCATAAAATGTGTGACTAAAATGAACGTCATTTTACTATTTTAGGGATGTTGTTGTCAATTTAGGAATTTCAGGAACTATTCTTAGAGCAACTTACAATTTCAGAAATCACAATGGGTTTTAACTCTTACCATTTTCTCTATCAAATTAAAATTGAAAATCTATTTGAAAGTGGGTTGCAACCTTACCATTGACAGTGCTTGTGCTTCAATCAAATCAGAATTTTACAGTTTTTTATTTTAATCTTTCAAATTGAGGTTGAAACATTTGAGTGAACAGATTATTGTATGATACCTTTGAACAGTTAAATGCTATTAATTGGTATTATCCTGCATAAAAAATGACCTTCAATTTGATCTGAATAAGTCTTATGGTCAATTTTTTTGATTCAATGATAAAACATGAACATATATCTGCTGTGTACCTGCACAATAACTTGCTTAGATAATTTCTGAATACTTATTTTGGGCATTATATTATCCCAGGGTCCTGGTGGTGTTACTGTCAAGAAGACCAATTTGGCCTTGGTCATTGGCATTTATGATGAACCAATGACTCCGGGTCAGTGCAACATGGTAGTTGAAAGGCTTGGTGATTATCTTGTTGAACAGGGTCTTTAATCCTCTTCGTATGCCTTATTATAGTTCATATTTCATTGGCTTCTGTACAAGTTTTTGCGTCGACCTCGAATGGAATGCTTGATTGCAGTGTAATAATATTTTGGATTTCATAAAGTTGTTGGATCTGCGTGTGGCGAAGAAGTGTTTGGTGCTTGAGAAATGATGACTATAATCTTTGTCCTTGTACTTTTTTAGTGGGTACCTTATACACTAAAGTGCTTTTAAATTCTAATGCTATGGTATATTGGTTGGCATATTTTTGAATTCTTGGCAGATTCTTATCTATCTGGCAAAAAGCCTTCATATTTATACCTCCATGTTCCAGCTTTTTTTTTTTTAATTCAAATTATTCTCTTTCGGTTTACAATGGAATTGAGTATTTTCATACGTGGCAGGCTGTCTTGTAAGCCAGGTTGTTGGTAATCTTTCTATATATCCTTCAAAGAGATGGTATCATGAATCATGATAACTTATGAATGCGTACTTGTTCAATTCATTACAATATTTAGGTTTGTGGTCTGTAAATCCTAACTTGCTTTGTTCCTAAGTCTGAGCGTTGCTGCGGTGTTTCCATAGAGCTTCTTGATCTTGACAAATTAACATATATGAGCGCAATTCATTGACATAACTTGGTTTTTTTTATATTGATATGAATAAACCAAGAAGAATAGCTACAATAGGTACTGTGACTGAGTGGAAGCCCGATTTTCGTTTGTAGGTTTCCGCTTGAACAAGGAACATCTCGGAGAATAAAAATAGTCTTCATCACTGTGGAAAATGAAATGCGTATGATAGTTCTTCGTAAGAAAACTAGAGTTCACAAAAAGAAATAAAATATTTTTTCTATTAATAATTATCCATTTCGCATTTACCATTATCTATCCTTCTCATACTACAACTATGTCTAATGTTAAACGATTATATTCTTTAGATAAGCAAAATTTAATACAGGTCATTGGAATTAAATAAAAGTCATATTGTTGCATGGTTTAATTCGTTTCAAATGACGATGTTTTCCTGCTTCCTATTCTATCCTTCTCATAGTTTTATAACTGGGAAACATCCTCAGTTCATGTGTACCAGGAAGTTAACTCGTGTGCGGTTAAGGGCCATTCGTGCTCTTTGAGTGTGAAGGAGTTGTCATTTATGTAGCTTGTCCTTTACTTTTTTATTTTTTTTTGGTACAAGTCTTGCTTTAAATCTGAGGTGATGTTAGGACTGTTTTTTTTTTTTTGGTACAAATGCAGCTCAGTACCCTTTTTCTTTTTTCTTTTTTGGAAAATTGCTCTTCTCACAACCAAAAATGTCCATTCCAATATAAACTGACGAAAATACTCCGACGTGACTTAAGTCACGTTCGTCTTATATCAACACGAGTTAAGTCACACTGCCCTAACATGACTTAAGTCACGTTTGGTATATGTCAACGTGACTTCGTTACGTGCTGTTATAGAACAACAAACTCAGAAACGGAAAGTCATTCAATTTTAAACAGAGCCATACGAATTTTCTTCCATTTTGTGCGATTTTCTTCATTCTTGAGCCAATCAACTTCAATTTCTACCCCAAAATCAAGTAAGTGTTCTCTAACCTATTGCATTGGCTTTTTATGGTTTAATTTTTGTTATTTTTGGAAAAATTTCACATATTTAGGTTTTTAGGGATTTGATTTGCATGTTAGTTTTTAGGATTGTTAATGATGAAATAAGTTAGGAATTGAAGTTTAAATGTTGTTTAGAGTAAGTTTGACTCAAATGTGGTGATTTATAATTAAAAATTGGACAATGAACTCATAGTGTTAATGTTGCACCGTAGGTGTTTGATAAAATGTTTCAATGATTTTTTTTGTGCATTGTTAATGATGAAATTAGTTAGAAATTAATTGTTAATGTTGATTATAGTGAGTTTGAGTGCAACGTAGGTAGTTTAGAGATTGAAATGACACAATGTGGTAGTTTGGGTACAATGTGAATTGTTGTTGTTGATTAATTAGAAATGACATAATGTCCCTATGAAAATCATTGATTTTTTGCATTGTTTTATATTGTGTAGATATGTCTGAGAGACCGGACATGGAGAGCATGACACAAAGTGCACGGGCCGAAAAGGAGGCTGCGCGCCCTCCTGTTCAAAGGAGACAGGGTGTTAGGAGCAGTATGAGTTAGGATATGCAGGGGACGTCACCCCATACGAGTGCGTCCCATGTAGTGGACCCCACACAGCAGCACCGGCAGCCTCAAGCACTGTATGAGCAGTTTCAACCTCAGCATTAGGAGGGTGAGGCCCAGCAGGAGGCTCAGGAGGAGGCCGGATTGGAGGGATTTCCTAGGGGCCCTACTAACATGTCGCTTCTATCGAATTTCAGTAGACACGCGGCATGCAGACTTTGAAGCGACGCCACTGTAAGTTTAATTGTTTAATTTTATTTAATTACGCGTCAATTGATATGTTTATTGTAATTTAATTTTACGATTTAATTTTTATGTTAAAATATTTTAATTACGCGTCAATTTAATTACGCATCAATTTAATTGTTTATTTTAATTTAATTTAACGATTTAACTGTTACGTTTAATTAATTACGTGTCAATTTAATTTTTTTATTTTAATTTGATTTAACAATTTAACTATTATGTTAAAATATTTTAATTAATTACGCGTCAATTTAGTTGTTTATTTTAATTTAATTTTACGATTTAACTGTTATGTTAAAATATTTTAATTAATTACGCGTCAATTTAATTGTTTATTTTAATTTAATTTTACGATTTAACTGTTATGTTAAAATATTTTAATTATGCGTCAATTTAATTGTTTATTTTATTTTAATTTTACGATTTAATTGTTATGTTTAATGTTTATTTTAATTATTGTTTTTTACCGTTTGTTTTTCGTTTAATTTTTTGTACTTCAGTTTCGGAGTACGCATCGGGTGACCCCTGCCTCGCACGGGAAGAAGCTTAAGAGTGAGAAGCTGACAGTCCTGGGACGGGGAGCTTTATGGTTCTGGGAGCGGGTGGATGGATCCGGTCTTGCCCCCCTCCTTAAGACTGGGTATGAGAACATCAGCCCTGGCCTCATCACCGCCTTGTCAGAGAGATGGCATGGGGAGACCAGCAGCTTCCATCTGCCCGTTGGGGAGATGACCGTCACACTAGATGATGTGGCGTGTCTTCTACACATCCCCTGTAACACCCATACTAAATTATCTAGAATATTTAGCATGTGTATTATTCTGATACCGGATACATTAAAATTTTCAATAATAATATTAATACATACAACTGAATGAGTACAAGTTGGCTCGTTTATACAAATATCCAAATATCATTTACAAATACTTAAACATATACTGATAAACTTCTGAGCTTGTCCCTGACGAGCAACTGCACTCCATCCAGCGTCTCCCTGAAGAACTTCATCTGAGAGCCTCTTGCTTACCTGTAAACCTGCACCAGAAGGATTGGGATGAGACATAATGTCTCAGTGAGCTCCAGCCCAACCTACTGTTGGCAACCACGGGGGAAACCTAGGGTCGCCGTGCCTACTCTTGGCAATCTTGGGGATACCTACGATCGCCGTCATTCTCTACATATTTCGCGATCTAGGGAAAACTAGGATCGCTGTATATCTCTTATCATAACTTAATCTTATACTTTAGTGATCGAGGGGAAGTCTAGGATCACTTTCTGATGTCTGATGACTACTGTGTCTTGTCTCTGAGTATATAATATACATACACATTCATCTTTCTTTATCATTAAGTTAGAAGTTAGCGTTGAACAAACAATACATAATCTTGGTTCATTTTACGGAGTGCATCCGGGTGGAGTAACCCCGAAGTACATCTCCCTTCTTACCGGTGAAATTCCTATCATATCAGGCTAACACCGGACTCCTCTTTTCTTTTGTGTGGCTGTCCTCGCGGAAGGTTACTTCACCATTCCAGCTGTCATTTATGACGGTAACTTCACCGGAACCCCCTGTATACTAACTAACGAGCATACAAGGGACACATTAACTTTCTTGACTTTGATGTGTAGCTGCCCTCACGAGCGGTAACTTCACCGTTCCAGCTGTCATTTAAGACGGTAACTTCACCGGAACCCCCTGTATACTAACTAACGAGCATACAAGAGACACATCTAGTCCTTTATTAACTTGTTCTTGTTCTTATTCTTTATATATATATATATATATATATATATATATACATATATACATATAACTTATAACTTGTGCATATTTGATGCATTCTTTAAGTAATCATTCTTAAAAGCTTAACCTATTAAAAGGTTCTTAACTTTGAACATTGGATCATTCTTGTGCTTACGCACACTTAATTGAGTGCATCTTAAGCTTGCTATTCTAGGTGCATTCTCATTCTCATCAATTCTTATCTTAAGTACTTGAAAGTACGTCTAATAATTTAATATGAGCTTTCGCATATTTAATGCATTCCTTAAGGGAAACAATCTCCCAAAACTTAACATATGAGTATAGGATCATAGGCTTATCGTTATCATAAGCCACTACTTGATTGTTGGAAATGTTCCCATACCCGTCTGAACTTTGCCCTCAAAATTCTAAATAATTCTAAGTTATGGTACAATCCTTGTTCCTTATAATTACATCCATTTGGGAGCTTCTTGGACGAGTTAAAATGGTGTTTAATGATTCTTAAATGTTTTTGGAGAAAACGGATGTGAAAAACCTCGCCTACGCGCACCAGAACACCCAAAACAGCTAAGCTGTCATGAGCTGTCCTGGTGTGGTCGCTATAGCCACGGCCTGGTCGCTATAGCGACCGTAGGCAGAACCAAAAACGTGCCTGGTCGCTATAGCGACGGGCTGGTCGCTGTAGCGACCATGACAGTTCAGAAAAACTCAGAAATTGCATTTTTCATCATTTCAAACCATTCCAACTTACCCAAGCTTCCCAAAGGTATTAAAAAGGATTTTCTTTAACATTTAAACAATTTAAACATAGTTGAACAAGGGATTAGCACATAACAAAGATTTAGGGCACATTTCTAAACTTGCTCAAATTTATAATTAACACTCAAACTTACTCAAAGCGGGTTCTAAAACCCTGTGGAGCTCACCTTAAACTTGTTTGGATTCTTGATAGCTTCCTTGCCAACTTATATCCAAACCTTAGCTTGAGTCCTTAATCTCCTGTTGATTCTTCTTAACTTCCTCTTGTTCTATTCTTTCTAGAATTGAGTTTGCTTATGATCCAAGAAGCTTGGAAGGAAGGAAATTGATGGAGGGTGGCCAAAGGGAGGAGGGCGCAAGCTTAGAGAGAGGGATGAGACAAAAAATCTGATTTGTAGAGAGAGAGAGGTGAGGAGAAAATAAAGAAAATATCTTATCTCCCTATATAAAATCTTCCCATCCCAAAATTACGACTTTGCCATTGCTTTCTTATTAATCCTCTGATACATTGTCTCGACACTGATAATTATTTAAGTCTGAAGTGGGATGTTACATCCCCATCCATGGGAGGCTCATGGCTGACGGCGATGTAGACTACGAGGCCGGTATGGAGCTGCTGCAGAGCGAGCTGAGTTTGACTGAGGAGGAGGCGATGTCTGAGGTAAATATACAGTGGGGTGGGTATATTAGTATACCTAACCTGAAGATTGTGTATGACAGACTCCTGCATAGGTGTAATGAGTTGGAACAGCCTGCTGATGAGGAGGAGGCGGAGGAGCTGGAGAGGACTAGGGCTATGTGTATTAAGGTGTTTTTGTTGTTCTTGGTTTGCGTCACCATTTTCGCCAACAAGAACAGCAAAAATGTTAATCTGTTATGACTGACCATGGTGCAGGACTTGGACATGGTGCACGAGTGGTCCTGGGGCAGGATGACACTTGCTTTTCTCTACTCCCAGCTTTCTCTTGCTACAGACCCGACCATTGGGGCCGTTGGCGGTTACATGTCTCTACTTGAGGTAATACTTTTTTTTCTTTTCTATAGCATATTATAAATCACTTATGATATTATTGTGTCTGTTTATGCGTTTGTGATGCTGAAATATTTGTTTGTATGATACTTGTGTTGATATTATTGTGTCTCTTTGTGTTTGTAGGCATGAGTTTTGGAGCACTTCCTGAAGCTCTATCCGAGGAATCTTGGTGCAGAATACGATCGTGCTGACCCGCGTGCTGACCGGTTTCATCCACCGAGGGGACATGCTGCTAATTCACATTATTGAGGTCTGATTGATGAGATGGTGAATACTTATGTCTTCTGGAGGTCGTACGAGGATCAGCGGGACATTATTCTGTTTCACGACATTTGCTGGTACTCTGGTTCGATCATGGCCAACCAATCGACGACGTGCCTTCACTTGCTGGAGTGGGTTCTCAGGCAGTACAGCTATGTCCAGATCATTCCCATATCCCCTACGACGTTTGAGGCTCTTGTTCCAGAGGATGTGGTTGTGGCCTTTCATGATTTTTTGGTCCATGTCCTTCCACATGTGCTTCGGGGTCGGTAGACAGTAGAGGCTCGGTAGTGGAGGTATCAGCAGGGGTACATGACTTGGTTCTACAGGGTATCTCATTCTATTATGAGCGACCCTGCGCCCGTTGCTGAGTACACAACTCTTGTACCTCCTTATGAGGAGGTTATTGTTCAGAAACAATATGCCAGACAGGTTCCCGACCCACTCCAGATTATTGGGAACATCAAAGCCAGAGTCAAGTCAACATTGGAGTATCCTGATGTGCATCCATTCTTTACCAGTGTGTTGCAGGCCATCCAGGAGGAGTATAACATGCTGCAGGAGGAGTCGGTTCCCCGGATGAGGACTAGGAGCCATAGTCCAGAGGAGTAGGTCTTACTCTAGTGTTTTTTTGACATTTGTATATTTTTAGTTATTTTTATGACATTTTGGTGGATATGGGTGTATTATATTTACACTCGCGCCTTTGCGCGTTTTTAGGACATTTTGGTAGATTTTCGGTTTTATTTTTGCGTATTATAATTTTCAATGAATTTGCGTATTTTCACTTTGAATGATTGAATTATTGAATGGATGAAAAAAGGAAGAATGAATGGATGGATGAAGGAAAATAGGGAAAACACTCATTTCTGCTGTTCTGTTTGTGACACAAACAAAACGTGATTTAAGTCACGTTGGAATATAACTTACGTGACTTAAGTCACGCTTGATTGATGTCAACGTGACTTAAGTCACGTTGATACTACCGTGACTTGAGTCACGTGAGGGGTAGTTTAGGTGGATCACGTGGGAGTAAGCAAATCCCCTTATGAGAAGATCAATTTTTTTTTTGAAGGAATGTAGCTCACGACTTGTATTACCAAAATCTACAGACATAATATAGCCCATTCACTATTTTGTTTTTCAATACTTTGACCTCACGGGTTATATTGAATTAGAACTGGGGTGAATGGATTGGCTTACTTCGTTTTTTTTTTTTTATACTATTTTTTAAATTTTAATCGTTTTTATTTAACAAAATACAGTAATATATGTTTATTTGTTTAAAAAAAAGCTTAGGTGAACCACCAATTTATGCACTAAGTATAAACATCATCAATCGTAAATGAATGGAAGGAGATTAGTCAACCATCGATGATATCTTTGACAAATGCTTATCCAATCAATTGTGTTTTTGTCAGAGTGCCTATACCATAATTGGGAAAAGGAATGATATATAAATAGTGTGCAAGTATATTCTGTTTGCGATTAGAAAACTGTACATTTGGATCTTACTAAAGTAACAAAGTATAGGGCAGGTCCAAATGTTATTTTACAATTGCAAATTAAACATAAATTGCCGCAAATACTCTTTATCAATTGTTAAAAGTCTTATGAACTAATCCAAAAATAAAATAAAAATCTTATGAATTGGTTCAAGTGACTTGGGGCCCTTAAACAGGTGGCCACGATTTCTGGCTGATGCATAATCTAGTTGGGAGGAGAGAATCCACTTGTGTTTCAAGCGGTGGTGAAAATTTCGTAACCCAATTTTTTTTATCAAGTCAAATAAAAAAAGTCTAATATCCTATTATTATTTTTATTAAATCTCATCATTATCGCTCTATGCAAGTCAACTCTATAATGAAGATTTCACAATAGTGAAAAGTTACAATTTATACTTTGTTTATTATTGAGAACGAAGTAATTGATACAACCAAAAAAATTAATTAAAAGAAAATAGTGAACAATAATATTCCTTTTTTTTAGGGGAATAACGATTCCTTTTATTTAGTACAATATTCAAATTGAAAAAAATAAAGAAGTTTTATTTTCTTTAAATAAGATTTCAGGTTTTAATTGTTTAGAATTATAAATTATAAATACTAATGCAAGTAATAGGATTTCAGGTTAATACTATAATCTGAACAACCTTGTGCTGAGAGTGAACCTGAACCACAATTGTAATGTGGTTTATTCAGTTACTCATTAATAATGCATAGCTAGTTATTCAGTTTCCAAATGGATGCTGCAGATTGAGGGATAGTGTTTCATTTATAAATCTATTTGCTCATTACTGTGTCATTTATCAGTATCACTCTGTTGAAAACTACTTCTATCTATCTAGGTTAAGCTAATCACAATAGACTAAAAATATTAATTTTATCACTGGTTCCCCCCCTTTTGAAACACCCACGCTCAATGGAGCATCAATCAAACTGAAACTCCCCTAAAGCCAACTACAAAATTGGACCTAAACTTCCATATCTTGTTATCCCTCAACACTTGCGATAATCTGGAAACACCAGGCGGTAACTAACAGCTGACACATACCTATGAACAATCTGATAAAAGACTCAATAAAATGAATCACAGAGAAGTCATTTATCTTGCTTGCTGTTTTGGCTTACCTTGTTAGCACATAAAACTAGTAGCAAGAAGTTTAGACCTATCACTGCTCTAATTATTTTACAACAGCAAATGATTTTTTTACACTTATCTGATTTATGGCATAGTATGAAAAGCTTTACAACAAACCACTACTTCTCCCGCACGCCAAAAGCCCAAAACGCAGCATACATCTAAACATAGCAAAATCATGCTGCACTTTCGACAATCAAGCTTGTCTTGTCAGGATTGTTCAATATTCAATAGAATGAAGAGACAAGTTACAAGAAGATAAATAGAAATTGAAGAGCAATATATTCCTTTCTGTTGGGAGGATGAAGTTGACGACATCGCCCTTGTGTTACCTCCCAAAGTTTTATTATTGCTGCAAAAACACAAAGGAAGAAAAACCAAAATGTCATGTTTGGCCTTAATAGTTAGTACTAATTACGTGTATAATTTAAATTCATCCAAAATAAAAGGAACAGACAACATAAAATGTTTTATGTTGAACTTACCCATCTCTCATGTAGATGCAGTTGTCATAGCCTGCAAAATGAATACAACTGGTCTTTCAGTAACAAAAAAAAAAAATCTACACCAACAATCGTCAAATCATCAAAAATATTTGACTTTAATCATAGCTACTTCTAAAGTCACATATATGATTGGTTGTGATTTGTCGGCAGTATAACACTTTACGCTGACACTGTATTGAAATTAAACTCTAAAACATATACATCAACAAACTCTAATGCTTTTTTGTACTAAAACGGATGTCATTTTGACTAGCTTTCTTCAAATCATATTTAACATATGTATGCAATAGTTTCTGAACAAAAAACAGCCGGTATAAAAGAGAACAAAACAGCTGAATTGGTGAAAGAGTTGTAATGAACATACTTGGATCCTTGTCAATTTTTACACCTGTACCCCCAAAACTACAAGCAACATCGGAGGCCCCATTTTGCTGGTAATAGCTATTAAAAACATAAGATGCATGCGAGGCTAGATTGTCCGGCTCGAAACAAGGCTGACTAGGCTGGACAGCAGTACAGTCCACATTACCAGGACCACAAGCCCAATCCAAAGCATTCTGCAAGTCAATTTCCGAGGCTTTGCTTGAAGCAATGCACCATGTTGTTCGATTTGACCGGGTTACATTTGCAGCCGTAGTCATATCAACCGCACCTCGTCCGGTGAAATCCAGATTATAGACACTTGTCTGATCAGGATAAAATAATCCCCAGTTCCTCTCTGATTCTAAACCGGGCTTCCTATTTTCGTTAAACAACGAGAAAATATAAACATCTAGCTCCTGTCCCGGCTTCGCAGGAGTACCCGTATTATTTATAACATGCCTTATGAGATTAGTATTATATGTTTGTGCATTATCAGGAGTTGCAGCCTTCTCCTTTGACGACCCTTTGGAAGGCCAACCTGTTTCCGTGACCATGACCTTAATCGTTCTGAAATTTAATGCCATGAGTGCATAGTAAATAGCATCAATCTGTGCATCAAACATGTTTGTGTACAACAAACCAGTGTTTGGATCAATAACTTCAGAGGATGCCTGAAAAAGGGCATAGTCTAAAGACACTTTATTCCGTGAATCTCGGTAAGCATAATAAGGATATATATCGATCATAAAAGGCGATTGATTTTCAGCAAGAAATTCTAGCATTGGCTTCAGGAAATGTGCATGGCTGCTATTGAAAGCCCCGGCTGATGGCGGGAACGATCGTGACAGAACTCCAAGGGAATGAGTACTGGAAACTTTTATCTTTTTATGCAGCCCAAGTTTCTTGAGTGCTGTAAGTACATTGTTCATTGCAGGTACTACCAATGAAGAGGTATTATAGGAACTTTCTGTGACTTCAGCACCAACAGTTATGTATGTGATTTTTGTGGCTGGATAGTAAGGAAGGACACTGTTTTTTATCCAAGCATCGGCGGTAGATTGGAATTGAGAGAATGAGAGCAAATCTGAGTTTGGCACACCAACCATAAGTTCAACTCCAGTTTTTGCGAAGGCTCTTAGGACCTGTACATTAGAATCATAAATCCGGACATATTTGATTTTATGAAGTTGAACCAATTGTGCCACCTTGTCGGGTGTCGGGAGGTCATCTGCATTTCTTCCATAACAGATCCCAATGAAACTTCCTGAGCAACAATCTGACAAAGAATATCAACAGATTTAATAAAATTAAGAATTACAAAGACAACTAATTCATTGGTTCTTAGTGTGGAAAAAAAAAAGAGTAAGACATAAAATGCTAGCTCTACTAATTTATATGATATCTGCATGTCTAAACAATTAGTAAAAAAATTGTTCCAATAAACAAAAAGTCTCACATTACTTGGAAATCGAGCCAAGTATAGTTTACAAACATTCACTTTGTCAATTCATCGAGGGGCCTTTTAACTAAGGATAAAATTGTGGTGCATCTAACTTGAGGTCAGAACAATTTTCAATCAATATTATCACACTAATCAAACCTAAGGTAGTAAGTCATGTTTAGGTATGACCTGTTTAACAAAATTGAACAAGAACCTCATGAAGCTAGGCACAACTGCAGTAAAACCATTCTACTCTAATTTAAACCATTTTGTAATTCTAATTTCTACAACCTGAAACATTTCACCACAGTTTGTTTGAAATTGAATACAGGAACTCCCTGAATTACAATGCTTTATAAATATTCTTCCATTAACCAAATGCATAACTAAATCTAATTACAATTGAATAAACCATCATAAATATATCTAGAGAAGTGAAATTCATTAAAATTATAAAATAAATAAATAAATAAAAGGAACACCGACATTCTCTCAAACAAAGTTAGAAAACTGAGGCAACAATAATACTAATAATTGAGAATAAAAAAAGAAATGGCGATCTAATAGGGATATTTAATAGCATAGAAAAATGGGTCCCAATAAAAAACAGTGAACATAATCAAAAGAGGAAAGAGTAAGATTAAGTACGAACCAAGAAGAAGGAGGAACAGTGAAGCCACAAAGATGAAGCTGAAACTGAACCTAGCAGCCATTGCTGTCTTCTAAACTGTGTTATATTCAGAAAAAAAAAAAGAAGAAAAGAAACAGAGAAAGTTATACTATACAATTTGTTGGTGTTATTGTTCACGAGTATTGCAAAGCTTTTCACCTAACGTTATAATAATGTTCAGAAAAAGAGTAACGGCTCTTGTCTCTTTTTCCAGGTTTCTCTCTCTTCAGATTGGAGCATCACAGTGCCAAAATCACAGTCTGAGTTTGTTTTTGTCCGGTTAAGGATGTTTTTACTCAAGTACACGCACACACAGAAAGACAATGCTTTTATCAAGCTGTTTAATCATAAGATAAGATTTCCTTTTTAGTTTTCTTTCATTTTTTATCGATATAAGTTTACACAAAATATATTTTGTTTGGGTTGTATAGTTCAACTGATTTTAGTTAAAAATAAGGAATTTGAGATACATATTTAAACCCACACGAATTAGAAAAACTAAATTCTTATCTTCAAACGTGATTCATGTATGTAGGTCGATCCGAATAACCTCATGATTCACTCTAAGTCGAAGATTTTTTTGTAAAGTTTGAGTCAAATCAAAATCAATCCAATCAAACTTGAAGTGATTTAATTTGGGGTAACAAATTTATAGTAATTCTCAACTTACTACACAAACCATTCAAAGAAAATTACCCTCAATCGCAGTTAACCATTGTTTCTAGTGCGACAGTTAACTACTGTTGACCAGCAAACGATAGTTAACTGTCGACAGGGGAATTTTTATCAGTTTAGGGTGTTTGAGAGCAAAGTATGAATGCCTAAAAAACAAATTTCTTTATTTTATTTAACATCTAATTGACCCAACTCGAGCTAACCCTTATGTTAAACATAACTCGAGTTAACATAACGTTGGACTTGTTGTAGCCCAATCATTCTTCCAACCTATTTGGAAATTGGTTTGATTCGCTTAAAGACTTAAGATTGTATTTGGATGAGTTAATTGAAAATTTTAGTGAAGTTAGAATCATAGTCAATTTAAATGATTCAATTAAATTGCATTAATCTGGAAATACTTTTGTTTAGATAGAATAGTAAAAAAATTCGCTGTTATCATTTTTAAGTAACTATTACATTTTTTGGGTCAAATTTGAAAATTGAGAAATAGGGACCAATTAGTAGTTTTTGAAAATTTTGAGGGGCAATTTGTAGGTTTTACAAAATTTATGGACCAATTTACAATGTTTTGAAAACTCATAGAGGTTAAATTGAAAAAATAAAAAATATGGGGACCAACTTGCAAAATTTGAAATTTGAAATTTCTTAGCTTTTATATGTCATTTGAAATTCTTGGACAAAATACTTCATAAATTTTCACTATTTTAAAAATTCTCTAAATTATCATACAAACAACAGAATTTACTTAAGATGATTTGAATTTCTCTAAAAAATTATATTATCTCAAAACATTCTCTATCCAAACACACTCTAAAGGTTTCATAACTAAGAGATTTTCAAGGAAATGTTTTTGTTGCTATCTTAGTTATAGTATTCATCTTTTAGTTTAATTACAGTATGTTTGAATTTGTAACAGTGGAACGTAACGAGTTACTAACATTTAATTGTGTAGATTTTTTAAAAAAAAATATATATGTAAATTCATACCTTAGCTACATGTTGTTGTATAATATCAATTCAAACATATTCTTTGAACTTATACGTGTTTGGATAAGATAACACAATTTTTTTTCAACTTAACCAAGGTCCAAATTAAAATTTGAGCCTCTAAATGCAACAAATCTAAACCAATTTGAGTTATTTTGTCAATTTGAGTCCCACCATGCTCAATAAATCATTATTCTTATTGTTACGTGGGTGTATCCGGTTTTTTAAAAAATAAACTAATTTGAAGAAATATTTGTCTATATTTTTAAGATAGTCAAAATGATAAAACTAATATAAAATCACACATATAAGTAGAGGTCTTTGAATTCAAACTTTGATCATAGCGTCAAATTAACAATTATTTACTTCTTTACTTTAACACGACGTGGACTTTGAATCGAGAGAAAAAAAATGAAATTCAAACTTAAATACAATATGCACATGGGGCAGAAGTTTGGCCCCTAATCGACTTGTATGAAATAACATTTGTTGTGAAATGTTAATCTCTTCAATGAAAATTTGTAACTCGAGTGATTGGTCTAAGATATCTACAATACCCATGAGCAAATAAAAACATTTTTTTTAGAGGCAAATAAAAACAGTTGTTATAATGGAAAAAAAATGATAAATTCAATTTCATATTTTTTTATAAAAAAAAATGTTCCCGTGAACATAGCTCATTTGATAGGGACAATGCATTCTAATAAGCAGTGGTCGGGTTCAAACCCCAAACTCTCCACTTATTCACTTTAAAAGGTGAATTCTAACAATATATTATTTGACCAAAAATAAAATAAAATAATATAATTGATTTATGGTGACTGTGTATCACCGTAACCTCCAATGAATTAATATATTAAAGTTATATATGAAAAATATAATTTTCTTCTTTATATAAGGTCCAAAACTAAATGTGTAAATGATTTGACTCAACCCGCTCGACCAAACAAACTTTGGGTGAATTTGGTTTTCATTTTAATCAACCCACCTCCCTTGGGTTGGATTCTGATTTCAATGATTTGAAATCTACTCAACCCATTTCAAATCACACTAAAGAGATTTAATTAAAAAAATAAGTTTTTCTTTTTACAATAGTAAAGAAATACCCTACAATTTTATTCTCTCTTCTTATTTCTCATTTTTTCCCTTATGATCTCACATGCCACATCTGCATGTTCATAAATGTACTATTATCTTATTCTTTAAATCTAATATCTTACTAGTTACTATATTGGCTGAATTATATCCACGTATTTATAAATGTAGTACAATCTTATTATTTTATATTCTCATTTGCTGTATATTTATATATTTGATGTTAAAAAAATAGTGAATATAATTTACACCATGTTTTAGGGTAAAAAAATAGGGATGGCCATTTTGAAAAGAATATGATGGCCTATTATTTACAATAAGATTAAAAGAAAAAAGAAGAAAATTGCTTTTCCCACTTCATACAAAGCTAAAAAACACCAGTATTTTACGTTTTTAACCCCATTGGCAGTTAACTGCCGATGGGAAGGAAACCAGAGGCAGTTAGCTGCTGTTGCCATGTTTTGCCTATATTTTCCAAAATTTCACATTGTTTCATCTTATTGTGAACAAAAACGATAAAATGAGAGAACAAAAATGATAAAATGACATGCGATTAAAGTGAAAAAGCTAAAAAAAATGACAGCTAATTTTTTAACTTAAAAACTGTTTTTAATTTTTTTAAAAAACAGATTTAATTTTAACAAAAACTAATTCTAACATAGTTTTAATTTAAAAAAACTGATTTTAAAAAATCAGTTTTTATAAATTGTTTTAATTTAAAAACAGTTTTCAATTTATTAAAAAAAAAAGCTTTATTTTTTTTATAAAAAAACTGTTTTCCAACAATAAACCTTTTTAGTATATTATTTTTGGAAAGGTTTATTGTTGGAAATAATATACTAAAAAGGTTTATTGTTGGAAAACAGTTTTTTTATAAAAAAAATAAAGCTATTTTTTTAATAAATTGAAAACTGTTTTTAAATTAAAACAATTTATAAAAATTGCTTTTTTAAAATCATTTTTTTTTAAATTAAAACTATGTTAGAATTAGTTTTTGTTAAAATTAAATTTGTATTTAAAAAAATTTAAAAACAGTTTTTAAGTTCAAAAATTAGCTGTCATTTTTTTTAGCTTTTTCACTTTAATCGCATGTCATTTTATCATTTTTGTTCACTCATTTTATCGTTTTTGTTCACAATAAGATGCAACAATGTGAAGTTTTGGAAAATATAGACAAAACATGGCAACGACAGCTAACTGCCGTTGGTTTCCTTCCCATCGGCAGTTAACTACCGCCGGAGCCTTCTCATCGGCAGTTAACTGCCGTGGAGTTAAAAACGTAAAATACTGGTGTTTTTTAGCTTTGTATGAAGTGGGAAAAAGTAATTTTCAAAAAAGAATGTGGGTAACCCAGTCCAATCCAGTATTGTAAAAGGTGATTCTCACATGAGACCCAAATCAAGGTTCCCTACAAGGTTTGGGTCCTAATTTTGGCAAAACTCGGCCCAACCCAATAAAACCAATTATTGCTTAGTTAAAATTTTCCGTTCGCTACATTCATACGTAGAGATGTAAAAAATCTCATATTCAAACCCAACTTCATGCATAACAACATACTTGCAACTATCAAATTGTACTTACAAGAGTTCCAAATATTGTGCGTGGTCAATATCTCCGTATTAAAGTGTTCAATTAAAGATTATAATAAATTAATTAATAGGTCTTATAAAGAAAAATATCAATAGACAAACTATTGAACCTATCCATTTAAGTTATACACAATGGTGAGTGCTTCATCTATTTAGCATCATGTTAAATAAACAGTTCTATCGTGGAGTAAATAAATATGGTGCTTGTAGATAATAGTGGCTATGAAAACACCTTCCCTCTTCACTTTTGTGAGGCCCTCTAAATAAACTATATAAAAATAAATTATTTTTGTTAAAATATAATGATTTAGAGTTATTGGTGGGACCAATTTGATCATTTTTTGTAAGGTGATTGGTTGAAGAGATTAAGTACTTATTCAGTTTTCAGGGCCGTTCCTTGGGGGGTGGAAACAACTTAAGAGAGCTGGGCCTCCAAAATTTTGAGGGCTCAAAGTATATATATTTTTTATATAATGCGTGTAAAGACTGAATATATAAAAGTTACGTGGTAATATTTTCAAACTTGGCCTAATGATGGCATGCGTTGGTGTTTATGCAATGGTTCAATTCCCAGGTTCTACTTTTTTTCTTCTTAAATTAATTTCTTCTTTTTGACTAAATATATTTACAAATAAAAATACAATATAGTTATTATTTTTTTTTCTAATTTTTTAGACCAATTGTTGTAATTTTTGGCCCATATTATTTCGTAGAACACTAACAAACATCATAAGTTTTCTTTCAAAATAAAATAAAACAAACATTACAAACTTTTTATTTTTGCTCTTAAAAAAATTGCATTTTTTTGGATCTATCTTTAGTATGAGAGTCGGGCCTCCATTTTTATAGAAACGGTCAGTTTTAATATTAAAAAATCGATGATGTGTACATATATGACCATTTAAGCACCCAAAATAGGTGTTCAATTGTGGATGGTCTTATCTGAAGAAAAAAAAATTGATCTATATAAATCCTAAACATATTCTGCTCCTGAGTCCCTTTTCTGGTTCAATTACATCAACCGAAAACATCCTATATAAAGTTTTGGAAATATGAAAGTTGTTTCCCCCTCTTAATTCCTTAAGGGGGTTGATGCTATTTGTCTCGAAGGCAAAATTTGCAAAACCATCACGAATAAATTACAACCTTTGGATATGTCATTTGACTAAATACGTGATGAAAGTAAAATGGGTCCAACTATCCTTTCACGTAATAGATTTAGCATATGTTTGGATCCGGAGAACCAAAAATATGTTTATTTTTTATTGTTAAGTTTAATAAAGAAATGTCAAGTGTCCTTTATTAGGGGATGGGCGGTTTTGGGAAGCGGTCAGTACTTTGACAATTCTTAATTTAGACTAACTAAACCTTCAATTCTTAATTAGGGAAACAAGAGTGAATGATGTCGAGAGATACAAGTGAGAATGGAATTTCTATTGAATCAATGGAAGTTCAGAGTTGAAAAGTTGAAAACATGGAGTATATATTGAATTAAAATAAAAAAAAAATGTCACAATCCAATGGGATGGGTGGTGAGCACAAATAAGATTATGTGAGATCAGCATCACTTTAATTATTTTTCCCCATTAATTAACCATTACATTGCTGTGGCCTACCCGCCAGTGTCGGTACAATTGGAACATAATATTAGCGTGTGGTGGCAATTTGATTGCCACTCAATTATCAACCCAAGTCCACCTTCTTATCTTCATTCTTCACATGTCATATCCTTCTCGTACCAATCCACCTCATATTCTCAACACAAAGATGCTTCTCAATATTTACAATAAAATGTCTAAGTTCATTTAAAAAGAGTTTAATCTTTTTCGATGTATACTTTTTTTGACATTAAAATAATGATAGCATTCCGTATTTACATGATAAGAATACATATATACCTTTGTATATAATGAATTTAATTTACCCCATTTATAATTTGCAATAAAATATCTAATTAAGTTCATAATGAAATTCCCTAAAAAAAAGTTCATAAAGAAATAACTATTTTTTACATCAAATAATAGTAGAATGAAAAAAAAAGTCTATTGAATCATAATATAAAAGTGTAAAACCATGTCTATATAATTATGTGTAGGCCCCCTAAAAAAAATTATGTATAGGTAGCAATAAATAATAATGGATCTTGCAAGAGTAAAAAAAAAAATTAATGGATCTTGCAATTAACAAGAATAGTATTCTAGTGATGCATAAGTCATAACGTGGACTATAATTTTTTTTTTGGCAGAAATGCACAACTATTTTATTTGTTTATTAACAACTAAAAATAAACAGGATTCTCAATACTTTAATTATATTGGTGTAGCCAAAAAAATAGTGAAATTCATTGGTATATATACGAAGAATATGTCATGTACGTGGATGACCTGATTTAATACGTAGATAAAAAGTGCATGAATATTGTTTTTTTGTTGTTGAAAAAAATGCATGATTAATGTTTGGATGAGGGGGCAAACGTTCAGCCAATTGGAATAAGCCAACGTATAGACCATGAGTTTTCATTTTCAAAAACTCATAGCACGTGGGTTGAATACATTTTGTTACCTAAGAAAACTGAGTAAACTGAATTTTGGGGATCAAGTAAGCATGCAGCGAAGACTACAAGCTACCCATTGGGAAAATAACTCAGAATTCGTCAACTCAACAGAGATTTATTCGAAACTAAGTTAGGAGGATAATTAGATGCAACTTCAACGTGGAACTCTTAACATCTTTGTGACATTTGAGGCCACTTTAGACCGTTGATAATGTTTAATTGCTTGATATTAATAGTGTAATATACACTGTCCGATCTTAATTCAGTACCAGATAAAACCATATCAACCTGCAGCTATAGAAAATCTGGTCGCAACATGCATATGACATGAAATATTCTAAAATTCTCGAAAGAAGAGGAAACATGCTACAGATACACTTTTTAGCTTAAATGGATTAAACCTATCTTTTCCATTTTTTTCTTTATTATATTTTCTTTCACATTGAAATTTATGATGAATTGGGTTGTCGAATTGGAATATGGGAATTGATTGATGTAGCGAAAAAAAGTTTCCCGAAGATTTCACGATGGTATATCTGCTAAACACCTTTCCTTAATTAAACCCCATTAACTCCTTGATTTCCGGCCAATAAGAAATTTAATTGGTTGCAATCTTTTCGTGATCAATTCTTGATATAATCTCTCTGGATAAATAGCAATGTTCTTGGAATATACT
This sequence comes from Medicago ruthenica, assembly GCA_018208015.1. NCBI lineage: Eukaryota > Viridiplantae > Streptophyta > Magnoliopsida > Fabales > Fabaceae > Medicago > Medicago ruthenica. The sequence continues at coordinate 95,122,805 of CM031374.1, forward strand.
TATCTGATATGGCTTTATGAAGCATAGTTATTAGTTAGAAAAATGGGGGTCCACTATTTTCGCAAGGCAAAAATAAAAGAGAAGTTAATAATATTAAGAGGGTGACTCAGGATATGGTTGTCATTATTTAGTCCTTATCCTCTATCCTAACAATATGAGAGAAGCTATTTATTTTACACCAGATATAACGTGATCTGACTGTGACCAAAATTTAATCAGGATAGAATATTAAATAACAATATACGTTATATTATCTAAAACCAACTCATATATATTTATGAAAAACAAGTAACAACAACATTATCCAAATCTTCATTGATTGGTAAGGTTCTATATATAAGACCACCCAATATTTTATGCTTTATCTGTTAAAGTTAACTACTCCATATACATCTAATCATGACCAATTCCATTTCATAATAGAGGAGAGACTTTCTTCCATTTTCTTCTTCTTTAAGCGAAAAGGCAAGTAAATATTTCTAGAAATGAATGTGAAGGGAATCAAAGATGGTAACAGTAACACAAATTGGATTGTTAAGCAAGATGTGGATGATGATGATGTAACTGATTCAATTTCGAATGGCTCTATTACAGAAGATTCAATGAATTCTATGTGTTCATCTTCTTCATCAGAGTTAGATGATGATCAAGAAGCATCTTCTTCAATCTCTAGTTTGTCATCTTCATCATCATCACATTCAAATGGTCCTTTATATGAACTATCAGAACTCATGAACCATCTCCCTTTGAAGTAAGCAATTTCATGCATGATGCATTTTTTTTACTATATATATATATATTATTCTATATCAATATTTTGTTGTACTTTTATTCAATTCTATTTATTGTGACATTTGCAGGAGAGGATTGTCTATGTTTTATCAAGGGAAGGCACAATCTTTTGGTTCTTTAGCTAGAGTGCAGAGTGTAGAAGATCTTCCTAAGAAATTAAAGAGACCAAATTACAGAAACAAAAAGAAATCATGCAAAAGCTTTGGCTTGTGCACTCCAAAGGCAACAATATCAAAAAAAGCCTCAAGAGGACCTTGTATATCTGTGGTAACTAAAAGAGGGAGTTTCCTTGGAGGGTCTAGATCTTCCTTTGCTGTACATAAAAACTTTTGAATTTCAATCTTGTAAGAGCTTTTTGTTTCATTTCATGCATAAAATACTGAGGAAAATTTTGAATCGCTCGCTCACATTTTAGCTTGAGAGTTAAAATCATAATATTATTATTAACTTTTTGTTGAAATGAAATCTTCTTATATTACTACTTATTCTACATGTAGATGATTGATCATATGTGTCCTCACTCTTGTGTTTTCCACATGGTGATAGGATTCCTCTTCTTGTGTTGTTAGTAGCCCATGATTTCTAAATAGTATTTTGATGAGTATAATTGTTTGGGTAAAGGTGGAAATGTTAGTAGTATTATAGTAGTAGTTTGTTAGGGAGAAGGAAAAGGAAGTAGTACACTGGTTGAATCCTGCACCTCCGGCATAGAACTCGTAAGCTAGTTTATCCCATCATGAGATCAGATCACAAGATATATGAATCAGCAAATATTTTAAGTTCAATAAATAATTGTACTCACACTTCCAAATATATATCTGGCAAGGATATGAGTAAAACTGAAGTAGGCATATAAAATAGGGTTAAATAAGTAAATCGTCTCCTTAAATATATCAATATTTGATTTTAGTCTCCTTAAAATATTTTTTAGACTTTTGGTCTTTCCAAAATTTTTCATCCATGAAATTAGTCCATACTTTTTAGTTAACTGTCTAACCTTCATATTTTTTAATGAAATTTTCCATAAATGTGTATAATATTATGACAATCTCTACTAAAAAAATTAGAATTTTTCAACAAGACACGAATTAAATATGAATTTTTATGTTTTTGGTGTTAAAAAATTCATATTAAATTTATGTTTTGTTAAAAAAATCTAATTTTTTTGAAAAATATTGTCATAATTTTCTACCTATTTCTGGAAAATTTCATTAAAAAATATGAAAGTTAGACATGAGTTGAATAAAAAATAAGGACTAATTTTATGGATGAAAAAATTTTGGAGACCAAAAGTCAAAGGAATATTTTAGGAGGACTAAAATCAAATGTTGATATATTTAGAAGACTATTTACTTATTTAACCCTATAAAATATCAAGATCAAGAGCACATCAAGAATAAATCAGATACATTGATATGGCTTCTCATCCCGATCTAAACTAGTATTCAGCGTCTATGGTGATCTACTCCATCAGTATCAAAATATAGGTCATTTTTTAGCTACAAAAAAAATATATTTTATAAGTTATTTTACAATATAAATGAAGTATATTAATATTGTTTTTTCTATTCTCATTTTTTTTTTTGTTTTTCTATTATACATCTAACTGTTACCACTATCTTTTTTTAAAACTCATGCTATTTATCTTTAATGAATCATACTTTTGGAAAATAAGTCATATTTTTTTATAAAATCAATAAAATTAACAACATTTGTTAACTCGTGTCATTTGTTAAAATATTGTGGGAGGAAGGGAGTATCATTATGGCTATTCCGCTGTGGGACGAAGGGATTATATATGCTCACTATTAATTAAACATGTACAGTATTGAATTTGAATTGAATAAGAATATAAAGAGTGTTCACATTACATCGAGATTTTAGAGAGTTCATACCCTAGCCTAATCAAAACATACTAGCTATGTTATATCAACATAAAAAACAAACTAGTGCCCCAGACCGCGTACTGGTTAAGGAAATAAAAAAAAGTAATTTTTATATTGAAAAAACGTTGTTTACACTAGTGCTCAAGAGACACTAGTTAACATTTTTTATAAACAAATTAGATACACGTGTAGAAATGGACAAAAGAGATACATATTTTAGGAGACAGAAGGTCAAACTATTGCGTTTAAATTAAGTATCAATTTATCACTCTTGTTTGTCAAGTTGAGAAGTCTCTCCGTAGAGATGCTTCTCAACTGCAAATTATGTTGAAAAGTTACTCATAGAGAAAAAAGTTACGGTAGTTGAGAATCTTCAAAGCAAGTGACTATGATGTGGAAGATTCCAAACAAGGAAATCTCAGTCCAACAATATTTCGAAAAATTGTGTAAATAGTTCTATCACCTTACGGATATGGATAACCAAAATTTGATTTGGGTCCTCCTTGAACCTAAAATTTGATAACACAAAAGAACCCATTTTGTCGATGTTTAGAGAACTTCATTCGTCATGCTGACATAAATATTATAGAAATAAGACATACAACTATTTATGTTATCATCTAGTGTGCAAGAATTAAAAGTTGCTTTGACTAGGAAGAAATATCTACTAAGAAGAACATTTCAAAATCCGTTTAAAAAAAAAGGACATTTCAAAATCTTTGTCGATTCTCCACAAAAATAAAAAGAGAAATGATATTTGAACATCCATTTTGTGACAATTTTCTCTCTCATACTCACATTATTTTTTACTTTATCTCTATTGTTTTGGTTTTCGTGCAAAGACCTATTTTTTCTTTGTAAATTATGGTTGTCTCATAAATTGTCAATCAAATGGTCACTCCTCAAATAAAAAAGGCACCATTATATAAATTTTGCTTCTAACCAAAAAACCTGGTTCATTTAAAGAAGCTCAGATCAATCCAACACATAATGTTACATTAGTGATTTAGAGTTTATTTATAGACTAAGCTACTAGTATTAGCTTAGTTAGTCACTCAACCATAGGATTGTCATGGTGAATACACCATAGCATAGCATAGCCCAATTGAGTCAGTTATTATGATTCAATACATTAGTTGGAGTTGGTTACATTGATAGTTTAAGAGTTTGTTAGAGATTGAGAACTGTAAATAGTTCTTTGTACTATTTTCATCATTAGTTCAATAATAATAATAATTCTTCCCAAGTTATTAGTTCTTTCTTAGATTTCTGTTATGGATTCTAGAACTTTCTTCATCATCAATTCACCATGTTCAAGAACTTTATAATGATATTGGAGTTATTTTGACCTTTGTTCCTCACGTTGGCAGAGCCACGTAGAGTTGAGAGTGTGCACACCTTAAAATTTAAAAAATTGAACTTATCTAAATGTAAAAAATTTATATTGAACCTCCCGACTAAATTCTTTTTGCACCGAGTGGCCGGCCATTTGGACACTCCCTCCTTTGATAAGCTTGTGTGTTCCTAACTCTAATCTAACACATTGCAATGTCAAAACATGACACTTTTTTGGTAACAACACTTCAACACTAATAATACTAATGATACAAGTAATATAAATCTAGATACAAAGGATAATTAAATTAATACTATTTGTAAGGTATGTAAAAAAATTCAAGTTTCAATTAAGTTTTAGTTCATTTAAATATATCATTTTCTTGTGTCTATAAAAAATGATTTGCCATTACAATATATATATATATATATATATATATATATATATATATATATATATATATATATTACTTTTATTTGAGTCCGTGTAATATTTTTTGTGCTTGAACTGATCTCTCTATCATAAGTATAACATTTTATTTTAGTACCTCAAATATGAACTATATAAGAACTAAAATAAATACAACACACAAATCAAATTATAGGTGTCAATTCCAATACGCATAAATTCTGTAGAGATTGAAATAAAACAATAATCAAAAGAAAAAATAGTATATTTAAAAGGACTAAAAACATTTCTTTTTCCGCCTTCCAACAACAACGAACAATCTGACTTATTTAAAAGGACTAAAAATAGTATATTTAAAAGGACTAAAAATAGTATATTTATTTTTCGGCTTTAAAATGTTGTATCTTAGAACAACTAGACCAAATGTAACATAGCCTTTGTGACACAACAGTTGAGTTAATTTGTCACTTCACCTACAATTACTCATTACGAAACAACTTGCAAGGTTGTCCAATACCTCAAACGGTCACCTAAAAGGGGTTTATTATTTTGAAAGGATTTCACGTTGCAACTTCTTCGATTTGCAGATGTTGATTGGACAGATTGCATTGATTTAAGAAGGCCCCTCTAAGGATATTGTTTCTTTCTTGGATCATTTTGATCTCCTTGAGAGCCAAGAAACATTAAACAATGTCACAAAGCTCTTATGAGGCAGAGTATACGACGTTATCCTTTATTAGTTGCGCGTTGTCGTGGCTACCTTATTTGTTGGTTGATTTGGGAGTACATTGCAGCAAACTTCCAATACAATAATGTGACAACCAGAGTGCGATTAACATTGCAGCTAATCCTTTCCTTCATGAAAGGACAAAGCATGTAAAAATTTATTGTCATTTTGTTAGAGAAAAGGTGCGTTAATGTGTCTTCAAGTTGCTCCATGTCAGCTCCTGAGCTTGTCTTTCAGACTTCTTCACTAAACCACTACTTCCTAAAAGTTTTCGCTCATTCGTTTCCAAGCTCAACACGTTGAATATTTACCATGACAAGTTTGAGGGAGGGTGTTAAACAGAAGGACTTAAGTGATTTAGAGTTTACTTACAAACCAAGTTACTGATATTAGCTTAGTTCTAGTCACTCAACCATAGGATCATTATGGTGAGTACAACATAGCATAGATCAACTGAGTCGGTTATGATAACGCATCACATTATTTGGAATTAGTTACTTTGATAATTGAAGAGTTTGTGCGATCGAAAACTCTATAGTTCTTTTTACCATTTTCATCGTTCAATAATAATAATTCTTCCAAAGATAGTTCTATCTCATATTTTTCTCAAACATTCTAGAATTCTCTTCTTCCTTTTCACCATGGTCAAGAATTAGATGACAACCGGTGCTCCCGGGACACTGGTTAAGAAACTAAAAATAGAAAGAAAAGACATGATTTGTATTGAAAAGAGTAATTTTTCACTTTTAAAAAAAATAGAATACACAATTTCCAAGAAAATATTTTCTTTTATAATTCCTTAATTAGTGCCCCGGGGCACTGGTTACCATTTCCCCATTTTTTTATATACTTTAGAAACCAGATTAGAGAAAAAGTAATAGGTTAGAGATCAAATCAATAGTTTATTTTTTAAATTTCCTTTTTGGTCAAGTACTGGGTCCATATGTAGATCACAAAAAACCATTTTCAAAATATTCACTTCAACAATGTGTGCCGATCTACAGAGGAAACAAAAAAATTTTACCTTATACTCCTACATATGTGCCTTCACCTCTAAAAACCATTGAAAATGTCCATTTTGTCCCCTTTTGTCATTTAATTTTGTACACCTTCAATTTTCACCTTCATTTTTCATTAAAAGAGTTTAAGTGTAGATTTGGTTCACTTTTAGTAGAGTCAAAATTAATTCAGAAAGTCTATAATTGATTTTGACAGGTTTAGTTGTGCTACTGAGTAGAATTGATTTTTCCTTCATGAATTCTACTTGAAGTTAGAATTTGTATATTTTGATTTTAGAATTGATTTTTATACACAAAATTTGGCTCACTTTTTTTTACATGAATCTATCTAAATATAAATCACTTTACCTTCAACTCATTTTCAATTAGAATCAATTTTATAGAATCAATTCACTCGGAATCAATTTTTGTTATCGCAAAACCAATCATAAACTCAGCAAAAAAGGATGGTCTGAAAAATAATATTTCATTGTGTTAACAAAAAAATCATTCACATAAATTTGAATGAGAAGCTTAGGTGACTGGATTAGCACATAAAACCATCGGCGTGATAGTCTGGACTCTGGTAGGTACAGATGGTGCAATTGCATTAGTGGTTGGAATTAGTTGTTTGGACTCATGCATTATCCTTTCATTCACGGATCAATATGTTAGTTGTCTCTTAATCTCTTAATTAATTGTTAGTGGACCCTTTAATTAACAGTTTCATTACTTTCTCCTTCCCTAAAGCTTATTACCAACTTTCATTTCCATGAAATTTTTTATGAACTTAATTTGCATTCTATTACTTCTTATAGAAGTTGAAACTAGTTTTAAGTTTCTTACTCGTGGCATGGATTGAACCGATGAATGTAGGTAATATGGTAGTAGTAATTTGATTTTTAGAGAAAAAAGTCTTGACCAATTGAGAAAGTGGTAGCTCATCGTTAAGTAAAGTTTCATCAATAAATATTTCACCAAAAATCGAACTTGAATACCGCCGGAATGATTTGACCTATTGTTGTGGTACACTGGCGCTCTAATAACTCTAATGAGATTAAAGATAAAGTAAATAAAAAATTAGCCAATTTTTTTTAATGACAAATGTTAATATTAGTTGGTAGATCATGTTTTTTTTTCCTTCGTCCGAGTTTGAACTCAGAACCTCCAACTCATTATCTCTTAGTTCAAACCATCCGAGATACCCAAAACCCACCAAAAAGAATTTGATAGTAGCACTTCTTTACAAATTACAACAATAGAACAAAAAGAAAGCAAAAGGAAAAGACATTGATAGTTCTTTAGAATGCAAACAAATAGTGGTTACTAATGCTTTGTTGTGAGTTCTTACACATCATTGTAAGTTATAATTTATAGCCTCATCTTTGTTTTTTGTCTAGTTACTTCTGGCAAGTCTTCCTTCTCAACCCACGGTGCTTCTCTGAATCACCAACCACTTGAAATTTAGAATTGGGAATTAATCTCAACCATTCGAAGTGTTCAAATAGAAAAATTATATCAACTAAACAACAACAACTTAATTATATATACAAGTATCCAACTATTGGATGGCCATGATTTCAAGCATGCAGCTCCAGAAAAGTTAGCACTTCGCATAATAATGCATACTAAACATTGCTAACAAGACTCATCCTAACACTATCTTTTCAACGTTATTTTTCTCACTAAGTTGTAATTTTGTAGATATCATTAGTATAGGCAACAATTTATAAAGTGGTGAAATCTACATAAATAATACGGTTGAGATATGGTTTGGTAAAGAGTTTGGAAAGTAAGTGTTATGTTATCCCAACAAGAATATTTTCACATTCAAACACAAGAATAAAGGGGCTCACGGGAAGCACCAAAACAAACAAAAAATGACAACAACAAAAGAAAAGTGACATAAACCAAAACAAAACAAAAAAATATTAAAAGAACAATTTTATGAACAAAAAGTGCAACATGTCCTGTGCTGTGCCTGTGGTTTAGAATTTAGATTGTTCATCTCTCTTAATTTCTTTGAACATATATCAAATATCAATAGATGCACCCGTGACCTCTCTCTCTCTGTCGATGATTCTCTGATTCAGCTTCACTTAATATGGTCCCACCTTTAAACAAGTACTGAATAACATAACTAGTATATAAAACCATGACACAAGCCAATTTTTTTAGTAGTTCCAAATCACATTCTCCACCCACATTTTTCTTTTGTTTGTTACATTCTTTCTTTCTAAGAATAATTAATACGTCAAACATGAATTTCATTTTCTCTGTTTTATTACTTCTTCTTGTTCTACAAAATCCAATTGTAACACAATGTCATACAAAGGGACTTCGACCAAAACCTTCTTCTGGATTTGGAATGTCTACCAATATGACCAAAGTCCAAGAATCAGAACAACAGTTCATGAAATGGGTGAAATTTGTTGGTGGTCTTAAACACACTGTCTTTAGAACAGCCAAAAATAAGCTTTTTCCTTCTTACACTTTGAACGTTTATAAACATTCAAGTAAAGGAGGATTTTCATCCATTCAATCTGCCATTGATTCCCTTCCCTTCATCAATTTAGTGAGAGTTGTCATTAAGGTTCATGCAGGGGTTTACACGTAAGTACTAGTACTATTATACTACTTGTTTTTGTAATTATTCCATTAAAATTTTGTCACATTCTGTTTTTTGTTCTGTTTTATGGCCTTAGCTTGTTCATGTGAGAGGTGGGGTTTGGTGTTTTTCATGTCTATATTCATTAACATGTTTTTTTTTTTTTTAGTTGGAAAGTGATCTCAAATTAATGTCTTTTTTTTTTTATTTAAATGCTTTGATAATTGGTATATGATTATAGATGACTTTGCAGCTAATGAACTATATTTTCACAACTTGCAAAATTTTGTGTGTATATTTATTTTTATTATTTTTTGAAGGAAATTTTTGTTTACTATTGTAACAAAGTTTTAATTGCATTTGACATATAAATGATACTCTTATTTGCTATTTACTTTGTCTTTTTTTTTCTTCTTAAAAATAAAAATGTGTATATACAGAGAGAAAGTTAGCATTCCTGCATTAAAATCATTCATAACCATACAAGGAGCAGGTGCAGATAAAACAATTGTTCAATGGGGTGACACTGCTCTAACTCCTAATCCTGGAGCAAAAGGACAGACACTAGGAACTTATGGTTCTGCAACTTTTGCAGTGAATTCACCTTATTTCATTGCTAAGAACATCACATTCAAAGTAACAAAACAAGTCTCATTCTTTTGTTTCATTTTCATTAATCTTACTCTATTAGTGTTTTTACAAGAAAATACTCTGTATGTAAACAGAACACTGCACCAGTTCCAGCACCAGGAGCAGTTGGAAAACAAGGAGTGGCATTGAGAATTTCAGCAGATACTGCCATGTTTCTTGGCTGCAAATTCTTAGGGGCACAGGACACACTGTATGATCATATTGGTAGGCACTATTACAAAGATTGTTATATTGAAGGCTCTGTTGATTTCATTTTCGGCAATGCTCTCTCTCTTTTTGAGGTAATTAGCTTCATTTTCTCACCACAATAATATATTTACAGCTGTAATCTTCAATTATTGCTGTTAAATTAATCATCTCATGAGGTTTAGTTATGTACTATCCTAATTCTGATATTTTAATGAAGACAGCCAAATCACTATAACCTAACCACTTTTGTCCCACATTTTGTCATGCCCTTCTATCCATTCCATTAGTTATTTATTTTCAAATAAAAAAAGTAATTTAAAAATATTTTAAATTTGATAATCATTAATTATAATGCAGTTGGGATATAGTTCATTAGTAATGAATGAATCTTGAATTCTAATCTGATAGTTCACAAATTATGTAGATTTTTTAAAATCCAAAATACTGAACTTAAAATCAAAACCATTTGATCTTGTTCTAAAGATCGCTGGTATGTTCACTACATGAATTTAGGGTAACCCGACTTAGGAATTCTTGATCCTACATGGGATACCTTAAACTAAACCTTTCAATTTCATATCCTAAAAAATTATTGTCTTCATAAGGAGCATATACATATATGTTGAATGTAAAATGAAACTAATGAAGTTGGTAATAACACTTGTTACATAGGGGTGTCACGTGCATGCAATAGCACAAAATATAGGAGCACTAACAGCACAAGGAAGGAACAGTTTATTAGAAGACACGGGATTCTCGTTTGTACACTGTAAGGTCACGGGATCAGGAGCACTATACCTTGGAAGGGCTTGGGGTCCCTTTTCTCGGGTTGTCTTTGCTTACACATACATGGACAATATCATCATTCCTAAAGGATGGTACAATTGGGGTGATCCCAACCGTGAAATGTGAGTCCCATCATCTCTTTTTTTTCATTCTCATTCTCATTCTCATCTTCACAAGCTTACAGTATGCATACTCACACGTGCAGCCACAGTACATTATATATATCCTCTTAAATTAATTGTGTAAATAAATTATTTAAATATGTTTGCTAAAAGTATAATGTTAGTCCATTTTAAATCAATAACCAAGCTCAATTGATGTGCTTGCAATTGAAGTACATTCTCAATCCTGGTTGCTTTAGTACCAACTTTTCCAAGTGACATACGCACACACTCAAGAGTCAGCATCCATCATACTAGAAATGTGAGTAAAAATTGTACCCAAAAATAAAAGGTGAGTAAGAATCTCTTCTATTGATGGAGTAAAAGACTATATATTATCAAGTATATAGTTAATTAGGGTAATGTACAACCAGGAAGAAAAGAGACCACTACCTTATTTGAATTCCCACTTTAGCAACTCTACATACATGTGTGTTCGGTGCAAATCCATGTGTTGCCTTCCAATACACAAACTCCCAGAATGCTAGAAAAATACACTCTGAAGAATAAGAAAATAAGGTAGCACTTTGAAGGGAAAGGGGTAAGTATAACTAAATAGAGAAAGAATCCTGCCATCAAACTAATTGTTTTTGTTTGCTTATAAAGTTATAGATAAGGAAGCGCATTATGCATATAGGGTCTAAAAAAAGGCCTTGGTCCTAAGCCACCTAATTCTAAATTTTGATCAATTCTATATCTTATTTAGCTATAGACACATTGGCATGCGCATGTGAGTGCGTTACTAGTTTGATGTTGTATTTTTTGTTCTCATTCTATTGGGTCCACCACCATTATCAGGACTGTATTCTATGGACAATACAAATGCACAGGACCAGGAGCAAGCTATGCAGGGAGGGTATCATGGTCAAGGGAGCTCACTGATGAGGAAGCTAAACCATTTATTTCACTCAGTTATGTTGATGGGTCTGAGTGGATTAATTCTTTCTTTTGATTTGAGAGGAAATGAGCTTGATTTTCTCATGTCACAATTTTTTTGTCTATAAATATAATAATAATACGTATATATATCAATTTGAGAGTTTTAATGGACAAAAAATCGATAGTGTTTTTAGATGCTGTTTAGTTATTAAACAACTAAAATGGTACAATTTTGCAACAATTTTTTAAGTGGTTAAAACTTTTTTTTTTGGTAGACGTGGTTAAAACATTTTTAATAAAGTGAAGATTATTTAAATGGTTAAAATACACTTTTGACCCCTTAACTTTTAAAAATTTGCGATTTTAGCCTCCCAATAATAAAAATATCAATTTTGACCTCCTAACTTTAAAAAAATGTAGCAAGATTGTTGAGAAGACGTCACATGTAGGGGTGGGAATAGGCTAGGCCGAGCTAGGCTTGGCAAGGCCTAAGTCTGGCCTATCAAACTTTTTAAGGCCTAAGCCAGGCCTGCGACCTGTCATAGGCTTACTTTTGAGGCCTGAGCCTGACCTTCTAAAAGTCTGATAAGGTCTGCTAGCCTGTTTAAAAACCTATATCATATGAACATATTTAAGTAAGCAATATGATCTAAGTTTAAATAGACTAGCGAACTAATAGATCAATTAGATTAAACTCTCTTTTAGTAATCAACATGAGTTTTTAGGGAATTTAACTATATATTGCATCATATTTCAATTCTAGTTTATAATAATACATTGGTTAAAATGTGATTTTGGTCCCTGCAAATATGCCCAGTTTTGGTTTTCGTCCCTGGTAAAAAAAAATTTTGAAAAAGGTCTTTGCAAAATATTTTGTTTTTTAAAATAGTCCCTGGGTCAACCAAAGCGCTGAAGTGGCATGGTTTTGGTCCCAGCAAATATGCCTAGTTTTGGTTTTCGTCCCTGGTAATATTTGCAGGGACCAAAACTGTGCATATTTGCAGGGACCAAAACCATGCCACTTCAACACTTTGGTGGGCCCAAAGACTATTTTAAAAAACAAAATATTTTGCAAGGACCTTTTTCAAAAAAAAATTTTACCAGAGACGAAAACCAAAACTGGACATATTTGCAGGGACCAAAACCACATTTTAGCCTAAATTTGTATATGCGAAAAATTAATGTATACTAATAAACTTAAATTACTAACGAATTTATATTTTAATTCAAAGTACAAAATATATTATAATAATAAATAATATTAATCATATTTACTTAAATAGGCCGGCCTAATAGGCTTAAGAGGCTTTTTGAATGACATGTGGTCTGGACTTTTAAGCTAAATAGACTTCTAAAAAAGCCTAGGCCTTCTCTATTTAAGAAAAAAGTCTGGCCTGACCTGACCTGTCGTAGGCTAGGTCATAGGCCCCTGTAGGCCAGCCTGGCCTATTCCCATCCCTAGTCACATGTCTAAAAATAAGGGATCAAAATTGTTATTTTCTTAAAGATAAGGGGCCAAAAGTGTTTTTTTTTTAAAGATAAAGGCCAAAATTGTTATTTATTGTACCTTTTGCAACGTTTTGTAAAATTAGAGGGTCAAAATTATAATTTTTTTTGTTGGTGGCCAAATTCATAAGTTTCTAAAGTTAAGGGATCAAAAGTGCATTAAGGAGTATTTATATTTTGTTGTAGAAAAAATAATTCTCTTCGGATTCTCCATTCAAGAAGCCGAACATCACATGATATTTTTTTGGGTCAAGTAGCACGTCAAGAGATCTTTCTATGAGGATTTTATCAACAAACTCAGCTTCTCTAAGTGAATAACTAGAGTATTTAATTAAAATTATTGAAAAATAAGCATAATAACTTAATAACTCATTCCTTAATAACTCATGGTGCCGCTAGAAAACTCATTGTTGGTAAGATTTATCTCAACTAACCATTCCGACATCGTTAGGTTGCACGCACACCTTCACCCAAGTTCAAATCAGTGATCTCATAGTTGTGTGTTTCTGAAGGTAGTTGCCCCTTTCTCAAGAGGAAAAAAAACTTAATAAGTCATGAACATGATAGAATATGAACAATTGATGAATTTTTTTCATGGGCTAAATTAGAATTAATCTCCCAAAAAGAAATTTTCAGCTTTAGGATTTTTGGCTAAAGTCCAGCTTATGGGAGTTTCTCAACAATATTTATAATTATTTATTCCAAAATAAATTACGAGCCTAAAATCTTTATAAAGAAGTTAAATAAAAGTTTTAGAAAGAAAAAAAACAAGTGTCGTTTGTTATCGATTAAATGATAATGTATATATTAAATGAATAAGTTCCACCAATGACGAATTGTCCAAGAGAACCTAGATTTAATTTTTGGGTGGAACAATTCTTGATAATACCTCCAATTGAACTCCAGATTACCATAATCCATTTCCTCTGAGAACTGAAGGGTTAAACAAACAAAAAAAAATATAAATAAGTAATTGATTATGTCAAAAAAAATTAGCTTATAATCATTTTTAATATAAACATAAACAAACACAATCAAAATCTTTAAAAATATATTTCTTTTATAAAAAAATAATTATGACAAATGGGCTCCAACATGCAAAAATACTTATAACATCAAACACCCATTAGTTTAAAAAAAAATTAACTTAAAATTTATGCCCACCGGATCTTACGTGTTCATCACCATGTGGAGACCTGCAGACTGCATGGGCTATATTTTTACTATGGTAATGTTTGGGAGTTGTGCTTTATACCTCCTCAATATCTTTTTACGTGAAAAATGTCCACCAGAGTTATCTTTTGAATATGTTAAAACTAAAAAAAAATATATATGTTGTTCGAAAGTTATCTCCAGAAAGGTTTTAGGAAGCCTGCGAGAGATTGAAATTTGATGAGGCCTAAAAACACAGTTCAATGTTTGCTCAACATCTCATTCATCCATATTCAAGTACACATTTGTAAGAAGATTACACTTGCATTCATTTTGCAAACGGATTCAAAAAAGGGGTTTCTACTCTCTGCAACACTTTTTCAACATTTTCCACACTTACTGATAGACTTTTAGCAAGTGTACTAAAACTACCGAAGTAATAAAATTTATAAGTTCGTATCCACAGGGACTGTTTCAACTTCTACTCTGCAATGTCGTTATTATTAAGGATGTATTAAATGGGGGTTGCCCTAGGCAGTTGGTTTGATTGCATAAAAAGTAAAAAGCTGATAAAAGTGGTTTTGAATATATAAGGAGAGATGAGATCAAGTCTTTCGAATCCTCTGATTAATTCTGTTTGGTAAACTGCACCTACTTCTATGAATCCTCCTCTAGTTTTACGATGATTAACAAAAATAGTTCTAATCAATCCCTTGAGTTAAAACCTTCTTCTCGGATTACAGCCCCTAATCCCTTAGGTGATCTTAATATTCCTCGAAGGTTTTACGAACGTTAATCTATTATCACAAATAAACGATTATCCATTCCTAGACTAACCCTGTTTATTTGAACAATTCAATTAGGTCTAAGTTGAAAGTTAGGGTCAGTAGTCATTCATTCTCACCAAATCATTGTTATATATTGTCAGTATATAGAAAGCATTAAGAACAATTGAATTGAATAAAACTAGATCAATATTCATAAGCCATAGAGTTTCACAGCCACATGTTTCAAACAGAATACATCAGATTCATCTCCAGACCTAATCTCTAAGAGATTTAGCTACTCATAATATAAATTACAAATAACATAATCAATTGAAGCACAAAAATATACATAAACTAACTATGAGTTGGATGGAATGGCCACCTCTTCAGTTTTGTGCTCTCCAAATCGTGCCTCCAATCTCCAAATTTCTGAACCCTTGTTTCTGAAAACAGTTCAGCTTAAATAGGCAACAACTGCTCCTCAAATCGTGACACGATTTGATGAAATCGCGACACGATTCTGCATTAAAGTCCCCAAGATTCACGATAATCAGTTTCCCAATCGTGACACGATTATGCAATCGTGACACGATTTTATAGACAGAACTCTACTTCCAATTTGGTCAGAAAAATCGTGACACGATGCCCAAATTGTGTCACGATGCACTTAGTTCAGGTTCTTGATGTTTTCCTGCTTTTTGCACCTTCAGGCTGTCTAATAATGCTACAGACTCAATAAAAACTTCAAAACAACTGATAAAAACATGTAATGACAGCATGTCATCACAACCCCAAACTTGAATCATTCCCTGTCCTCAAGGAATTTACTTGTAAAATTGACAAATGACAGTAAAATAACAATTTACCTAACCAAGTGATAGCACCAAAAGTTCATCTCCTTGCTATCAATTCGATGGGCCAGCTGGCTTGACTACATCCACCATTCACAACTCCACGCAACAGTTTGATAAGGGTTTTCCCACAGTCGACATGCAGGTCTACATATTACCATACGCTTGAAAAATTTCTAAACATCAATCAAAGTCCATGTCAACACACACTGTAAAGGTCTTTAAAGGTTATAACGGGGCTTAGGTGAAGGTGAGATAATTTTTGGAAAAGTAGGTTAAACAAATATTGGAGTTAAGCTTCCCTACTATATTGGAAAATTTGAACATTTACCTCATTCACCCCATAAAATAAACACAAGTACTAGAGAACTCGTTCATCTTTGAGACAATAATATTTTCATTAATTCATTTATTTTGTCTCTTCTCTTTTTTTTTCTAGCACCTTTTGTGCATTTTTTTTTTCAATCTCAGTGAGGTATTTGACTCTCTTTAGTTCTCTAGTACCCCTACCCCAAACTTAGTTGGTTGCAAATTCCAAAAGCAACCCCAAACTTATGTTTTAGCAACATCCTACAGCCTAACTCCAAACCAATATTTGGGTCATACAACTTAAAGTCTCTAGGCTTAATATGTAGTTTGTCACCGAACAAAAGGATCTACACCCACCGGTTCAAATTGGCTTTTCAAAAGGATAAGTTTTCAACAAAAATACTCCAGGTAGGCTTCAAAAAGGCTCATGGTACCAAGCACTTTGCCTTAGTGTGTGTATGACAAGACCAATCAACAATAGAGAAAAATCACAAGTTCTAGAAATGTAGTTGCATGGAACACTCTTTAAAGTAAATTGGAAAATAAACATTTTAGCAATGACCTTACAAGTTATGATTTCTGGGAGTTGTGACTACCTATCCGCATAATGCCGTACACTTCGCCTTTGAGTTCCAAGCCTATACCTCCTTATGAACTTTTGATTACCACTTGATCAAACAATTGTTACGAAACTGGAAAAAGTCAATTAAACAAACAAATTCATCAATAATAAACAAGTGAAAATTCATTACAAAATAGGGGCATACTCGAAATTCTTCCAACATGCTGACAATTATTCAACTCAACAATGGAAACAAACAAAATAAAAAACATTAGAGAAAAATAAAAGGATGGGTTGCCTCCCATCAAGCGCTTTTGTTTTACGTCATTGAGTTTGACGCTTCAACCACTGTTAGGGTGGCAGAAATGACAGAAAAAATATATCATCCTTCTTCTTCCTCTTGTTTGGTAGGAATTCCATGAATTTGGCACAAAGAGTCAGATACTCCCATGCACCCACTGTATTTGAGCTCTCCCACCTTGGAGAAGGACATGTATCCATTTGCACATGAGTGGTTTCTTTAAACCCCGTTTGTTGAGACTTCAGGTAGAGACCAGCATTCCACACTTGTGGATTTTCTTCAACCACAATAGCCTGACACTCAGTCTCCATCTCAACCAAATTCTTCTGAGACTCATATGCTTTTTCAATAAGATTACCACACTGAACTTCAAATTTCTCAAATGAAACTCGATTTAACCTCAAGAATTCATCTAAAATATTTTGTAGTTGAGTATGGTAATCGATGTTGATCACATCTTGCTCTTCTTCTTTTTCTATGAATTGGTTCTCACAATAGTAACTATTATGATAGCCTCCACAAAAATCGCAGCTCATACTCAATCTTGCTTCCAAATCCTTTATATGTAGAGAGATCATCCATTTTTCATAACAAAGGACACCGATCTCTTCTGAATCAATCAGCGACCGACTATCCCACATTGCTACAAAACTCAGAAATACCTTTCAGTAGTAAAGCACAAGAAAGAGATATGAAGAGCATATATCATAATTTTTTTTTTATAATTTTTTTTCACTATACAAACAAAAGCGTAAATGACAGAAATCCTAAATAATAAAGAAATTTCACAGTTGAAGTGATTCAACAGTCCCCGGCAACGGCGCCAAAAACTTGATAGACTTTTAGCAAGTGTACTAAAACTACCGAAGTAATAAAATTTATAAGTTTGTATCCACAGGGACTGTTTCAACTTCTACTCTGCAATGTCGTAATTATTAAGGATGTATTAAATGGGGGTTGCCCTAGGCAGTTGGTTTGATTGCATAAAAAGTAAAAAGCTGATAAAATTGGTTTTGAATATATAAGGAGAGATGAGATCAAGTCTTTCGAATCCTCTGATTAATTCTGTTTGGTAAACTGCACCTATTTCTATGAATCCTCCTCTAGTTTTACGATGATTAACAAAAATAGTTCTAATCAATCCCTTGAGTTAGAACCCTCTTCTCGGATTACAGCCCCTAATCCCTTAGGTGATCTAATATTCCTCGAAGGTTTTACGAACGTTAATCTATTATCACAAATAAACGATTATCCATTCCTAGACTAACCCTGTTTATTTGAACAATTCAATTTGGTCTAAGTTGAAAGCTAGGTTCAGTAGTCATTCATTCTCACCAAATCATTGTTATATATTGTCAGTATATAGAAAACATTAAGAACAATTGAATTGAATAAAACTAGATTAATATTCATAAGCCATAGAGTTTCACAGCCACATGTTTCAAACAGAATACATCAGATTCATCTCCAGACCTAATCTCTAAGAGATTTAGCTACTCATAATATAAATTACAAATAACATAATCAATTGAAGCATAAAAACATACATAAACTGACTATGAGTTGGATGGAATGGCCACCTCTTCAGTTTTGTGCTCTCCAAATCGTGCCTCCAATCTCCAAATTTCTGAACCCTTGTTTCTGAAAACAGTTCAGCTTAAATAAGCAACAACTGCTCCTCAAATCGTGACACGATTTGATGAAATCGCGACACGATTCTGCATTAAAGTCCCCAAGATTCACGATTTTATAGACAGAACTCTACTTCCAATCTGGTCAGAAAAATCATGACATGATGCCCAAATCGTGTCACGATGCACTTAGTTCAGGTTCTTGATGTTTTCCTGCTTTTTGCACCTCCAGGCTGTCTAATAATGCTACAGACTCAATAAAAACTTCAAAACAACTGATAAAAACATGTAATGACAGCATGTCATCACTTACCAAACCATGAAACATACCAACAGTTCGTACTATCGAAGAAGCCACTTGCGCCTTAATCAAAACTACTTCACTAAACACACTCAGAACGCTTTATAATGCTAATAATAACTTTAGGATATTGATTAAAAAAATATAGATATGATCTGTTGAAAAATAGTGTATTTGAAACTATATCAATTGGTCCAAGTGATAAAAGGTGTGGTCCCTTCAGAAAATGGTTAGGAGCTCGATCTCGTACTCTTTTGTATGGAGAAAATTCAGTTGAAAAGGGAAAACTCACCTTGTGTGTGTAGCAAGTTTTTTGATAGAGATTAGTCACGCTAATCAATAATAAAACTTCATATATATAATAAGGTAATAAAAAAAGTTTTCACAATTATTGTTATCAATACAAACTATATATTTTTGTTTTTGTAACTAGTGTTCTTAGAACAGTTGTTATCGTGATTCATATTTTTTTTTCAATTACAAAGAATTTTGCAACGAAACTCATAAGTGTCAATAAATGGACAATTGTGGGGTCGAATTCGTGTTCCAATATATCAAATGTCTCTATAGTCTTTTATCATATGAGCTAAACTTATGTGACCGTGTACATACAATTTCTAGTTACACACAAGCTAAATAAAATGTACACAATAGACGTAAGTACATCTCATTAGATAAAACGATACAAAGATAATTGATACGTTGAGACGCCTTCGAATGTACATCCACTTCTTGGCATCCAAAAAAATGTACACAATAAACCAAAACTAACCTCTTTTTGGAAAAGTAACAAGAGGAGATCGCCACTCAATATGAAAAAAAAAAAAAACTCACAATCAAATATTTTATTGCTTAATTAACTTGCAAATTTTACAACAATAAAATTGTAAATCCTCTCATACAATTTTTGCATTGAAAAACTATCTACTCTCTCAAAAACATACAAATATAAGGCCTCCAATATACCCAAAAGATTATAATTGTTGCGGTGAAAAAAACTCAAACTAACCAAATTTATAATAGCTCTCTACTTCTTTTTTCTTTCACTTATCGATGTGAGTCTTTGACGAGTATCAATTGGACACTACATATTTTTATTTATTTAAAGCATCACATTTATTTATTTTGTTATCAACTTGATTCCCGTAAAGTAAAAGATCATCCTTATAACCAACCATGAAAAAGAAACACTCTTCAACTTTTTCATCTTCTTCTTTGGGCTTCGCAGATTCTTCGTAAATTTTAGACATTTAACTTGTACATATGTGACCAAACTCTTGGTATTAATGACATGAGAGTACTTCTATCTCTTGGTTGTAATCTTATACCAAAACCAAAAAAAAAAAAAAATCTTCTACCATATTATACTCCTTCCCTTGCTCACCTTTAGTTATCATTATTTTATTGTCTTCAAAATATTTATCAACATCGTTATTTGTTAACTTTCTCCTTCAACAATCTCACCAGCTCATCGAGATGTTGATTGATATTTTCCTTCATTTTTTAGTCTAGATCCTAATTCATTCAACTTTTTAATATGATCATACACTATTACTTAATTTTATGGAACAAGTGTCGATCAAATTGTATTCACTACTTTTTAGTATTGTACTCCACCTTGAATCTTTCACCTCACTTGTTTTTTTTTTCCAAAGCATAATAGAGACTTATTTGGACCAAATAGTCTTGGATTGTGTATTTTCATAGGGTGGAGTTAATTCGATTTGACTTTAAATTCACAACATTGTGTTTTAAGGTTTTGTTTGTTTTTTGACCTTGTGTGAGTCTTCACGGTTCTATCCTTTATAAAATATATTTCGTTGGTTGAGGACTATGGGACTTGTATATAAACTACCATTGGTCTCGATTCTCAAGCAGTGTGAGAATTTTTGGTGTGCCAGAATAGTAGAACGTAGTCGAGGTTAAGAGGTTAAATTGTATGTCATTCCTCAAGTATGACGTGGGTTTGACCCTTACTTGGGGTGCGAATATTCCGACCTGGAGTTCATAGCACTGTGATTCTGAGGTATTGTCCGTTTTTGGTTTTGTGTGAGCCCTCATAGTTTTATCCTTTGTAAAAGACACCTATTTAAGTTGGGGATTTGAATGTTGTATGTAAATTATCGTTAGCCTCGATTCCCAAACATTGTTGGACTAAGACATCATCCTAGACATGGCAACAAGGCGCATACTCATGGGTATCAGCCCGAACCAAACCCAAATTGACGGGTTTTCCCCGCTTTGACTGAGTTTGGGTTTTCCCCGACTTCAAAACACAGGTACATGACGGTTAATGGGGATATAAGGACCCATACTCAAACTCGTCCCCAATGTAAAAAATCAATTTATTATCTCTTAAAAATAAATAGAAACTCAAACCCTAAATCATTTCACTCACAGAATCAAAACTCTGTCTTTCAAACGACACTCACTTCTCTAAGTTCTCTCTCATCTCCTTCCACATCTCGCACCCTCGGTTTCTATCTTCTCCATCACCATAACCATTGATCATTGTCATCTATTTGTTGGATAATGTCTTACAACATTGAGCTTGGGGCTGAAAAATACTTCTTTTTTTTATTAATAAAAAATTATCCACTTCGAAGATGGAGATGAAGCGAGGATACCTAAACCCTTCAGGGACAGGGATGAGATTCGATTTCTCATCCTCGTTGGGTATGGCTAGAGTAACGAGCAAGTATTTGGGAGTAGGGTATGGGACGGGGAAAGTAAAACCCATCCCCACCCCCGCCCCATTGCTATGCCTATACATCAAACAAAGGAATATCAAATTTCAATGTAGTCATTACACTATATAAAAAGAGTAATGTTATTTGAACAATCATTTTATGAGACAACTTGTGGGACAACCAAAATATACAAAGAAATATAGGTCTTGACACAAAAACCAAAACAACAGAGAGAGAAAATGAGAATATGGTGTGAGTATGAGAGAAAAAGTTGTCACAAAATGGTTGTTTAAATGTCATTTATCATATAAAACACACACAAATAAGATATAATAAATAACCTCTTTTAAATAAATGACACCCACACTATACTACTTCTCTTCCTCTCTTGACTTGACTAAAACTTTTGCTATGATGTCGGTTGTAGGAAAAATTAACAATAAAATATTTTACTTTTCGACTTACTATTTTTACAAAATTTACAAATTTTCTACTCCTTCTGTCTCTTTATAGAAGTAGTTTACAAAAAAGTTTTGTCCCTAAATATAAGATTATATACAAATTTCTAGATGCATTGATTATTCTTTTTTCAAATATACCTTATTAATATTACCAATTTGTCTTGATATATGAAAAGTTCACATTAAATATATATTTAATTAAGGGTAATCTAGTAATAGTCACAAACATTTGAGACAACTTTATTATTCTAACAACTCTTTTTAATACTCGTGATTTTTGTAAATTACTCATATAAAAAGGGACAGAGAGAGTACAATTTTTGTGACTATAAACCTATCAATACTACTATTACTTTTCATAAAATGTTAACTGGTGTCCTAAGATGCTGATTAAAGAATCAAACATAATAGTATTTATATTAGAAGTTGTGTAGTCAATTCTTCAAAAGTTTAAAAAAAAATTATTTTCAATTTAAAACTTCATTTTTTTGACTTTCTTAACCAGTATTCTGGACACATATTAACGTGATCATTCCCTTGTTTACCGCTCCATGTGAGACTTAGGTTGCCTTGATTATAATTTTTCAAATGCCAATTTTAATCACATTTGACGTGCCAATACATTCGTCCACTTTGAAAAGTAATTTTAAAATGGCAAAACGCACCCTTCACTTTCGAAGTTGAAAACAACTAAAAAAAGTGTGGACACCGATAACAGTAAACGTCCAATCATAGTACGTGAAGTAGCAGGAAGACATAAACTGTGTTCACTGACATTAAAGATTCCCCCCACAGTCATTCAATGAAAACCATATTCTCAATCATTCTTTCTTAATTGTAGATGAGATTTGAATAACTTGAACTCGTGTGAGTATTCACTTATTGCGTGTGATTCAAAAACTTTGTTCATAAACTTTGTTATTAGATTATCAGCTCAATGCCTGCAATTGAATTGAGGTTTTACGTTTAGCATGTTTGAAATTGCATCACCAAATTATTGAAGCCGTGTCAAATCAAAGCTAGTATGTAGCTATAGCTTATACAATTATGTATTCAACTTGATGTGAAATTCATGGTAAATACTTCACCCCCATTTGTAAGGGTTTTCACCTTTAGCGTATGTGCATAAAAAAACATGTCATAAGAGGTCCAATTACAAAAATAAAAATTAGTTTATGCAATTGCACGCAAATGTATAATGATGCTGAATAAAAGGTAGTGTCTAATGGAAGGTGAACTACCGCGGAAATAAGCATTCGCGTAGTTAAGTAAATGCATAATAAAACAAGTTTAACTAATTAACAAATGCCTAAAAAAAAACTTCACTAACCAAATAAAAGAAGCAGAACTGTTATGAAAATAAATATAGAAAACGATTGAAGTTAACTACTCTTACATTTGACTATAATAATGAATGAAAATGTACGGAAACAAATTCCATCACCAAACTTGTAGTTTATCATTGTTATTATCCTTCGATTTTGTCTTGACTTACCTGTTCCCTACCCACTATATGTCTGCAAATTACCAATCAATGTACTAGCGCTCTCATAAATGCTTCTTAAACTCACTAATCAATCACCACTTTGAAGCACAGACTCTGACATGGACACTGGACACACGGCACTGCTCCGCGGATCACCACCTCCTCTGCTTTGAAAAGTTTCTATCAAAATCAGTGGACTTATCAAGTTTACTCATCACAGCATTCTTAAAATTAATAGCATCCTGAATCTGTGAACAAGACCTCTGCATTCTAACCCCACTCAAACTGTTTCTAGATTCCATCAGTTCATTCAATGAAATCCTCTTCTTCGGACCCGGTTCTGGTCGTTGCTTCGGAGCACTATGAGACCTCAATTTAGCCTTAAAAGACTGTGTATTAGCCATGTAATTGGGATAATTACCATAATCACCAATGTAAAAACTATCTCCACAAATTGTTTTAGGTGTGGAAGGTGCAACAAATCCACAACTACATGAACTTGTGAAACGTGGAGTGCTCTGTGCAGTTGAAAATCTGCATTCTTCCCCTGTTATTCCCCAATCTGATTCGTTATAATTTCTTTGATTTGGAATGAATAACTGAGATGGAGTAACTTGAAGTGGAGAAGAGAGTGTTTGAAATGAAGGGTCATCTCCAAAATCTGAAATTGATGTGTTGCTTCTTCTAGACCTTGATTTTGGTCTTCCAGTATCAACTTCTACTATTTTTGGACTTCCAATATCATAACTGTTTGTGTTGTTCATTGTAGCATCAAAAGATGATGATAATCTTCTACTGTGAATAGGAATTGAAGCTGTGTACTCATTCCTGTTACTCTCATTGTGATTGTACCTTTCCTGCAAAATATTTATGCAAACAATCATAAGAGATGTAAATAAAAGACTATCAAGTGATACTAGAATATGAGATCTGTTTATGTATTTTACCGTGGATCTTCTAGCTTGTGCTTGAAATCTGTTATTTGTTTCATTCTTTGTGTTTATGATGAGTCCACGAGATTTATGAGACCTTACTGTTGCTTGTGCTCTAATTAGAGCTTGCATACTGTGTAATGTTGCTGTTGCTTGCTTCCTCACTAAGTACCCTCTCACTAGTGCTTGTAACTTTACCAATCCCTTTAAGGCTCTTAGTGCTTTTCTTGCCTATTATAGAAAACCAATTTCAAATTGCCACAATAAAAAAAGAAATATATAAACATCAAGCTATTATAGAAATCAATTTCTAATGTTTCTTTCAAGGATAAAAGAGACACAGGTAATCCCAAAGTAAAATATGGCCGATAATTGTTTCAGTCACAGTTTGGATAATCTAGAACCAAGTTCATTGACACTTTATTTCTAATTGAAGCTAATACTTTAAAACTTAGAAAGCCTAGAATTTGAATCTGACTAGTTCAATTTGAGCAAAATCTGTTTTTCTTAGAACTGCATTTTTTTTTAGAATCAGCAAATTTTATTCTCGTCGAGACTGTGCAAGGCGCACAAAAGCTCGCGGCAAAAAACAACAAGAATACACAAGGCTCCTGGAACCAGAAAGCCACAAAACCGAAAAAAACAGCTGCCAATTAATTAAAGAGAGGTGAATCAAACTTACCAAGTAACCCCTAAATGTGGTTTGAATCTTGACAACAGCAAATTTCTGGGGTCCACCACTAAACATGGTGTCTCTGCCATGGCTGGTTAGTCTAACCACAGCCACGGCAGCTTGAGCAGCTGCCACAGCAGCATCTGCAGCTGCTGCCGTTGCAGCGGCTACTGCAATGGCGTGCTTGTTTTGCTCCTTCTCAGTTTCTGAGTAGAAGGATTGAACCCAAGCTGCTTCTGCAGGTGAAATGTTGGGAGGTATGGTAGCTGGATTATGACACAAGCCTCTTGAATCTCTCTTTGAGAAATCTTCAGAAGGAGGATGAGGAAGAGGAGGATTCCATTTGGTACTTGAAGAATTTGAATTTGAATTATCTTTGTCTTTCTTTATCCCAAACAAACTCTTGAACCACCTTATGGTTCTACCCATTGGTTGTAGTGTTTGAGATCTTGGAAGAATACTAGTACAAGTTGAAGTGTGAAAACCTACAAAAACACAAACAAGTCACAGTTTATTAAGACCAAAGAAAATGCCTCGTGAAAAACTACATTACATGACAAAAACACACCTCTGGAACATGGGGTGAAGCATGGAAAGCAAAATCAAACACCATTAAAATAATCAACATCAACCATATAATATATAGAGTGTGACATTGCATTGTGGGGCTTTATACATTACACACATGAACAACTTTACAAAGTAACAAACCATGTTATGTTACGATTAAACAAATAGAATTTTTTTGTAGTAAAAAAGAATCACCTTGGAAGAATCAAATTCTTGAAAGGTAAAGCAGTTCAAAAGTTGTAAAAGAAGAAGTGGTGGAAAGTGAAAGACCCAAAATTGTCCATGGAACTCAGAAAAAGAAGAGAAGTGAAACAAAACAGGCCCACAGTGAAATTATATCTATGTTCATTCATCTGTCCCTATGAGCGACTTGTCCTTAAAAAAGATAGATACCTCAGTGTCCTAAAATATCTGACACACTCGTGAATGCATTCCTAGTTAATCTTCCCTTATAACAAATATATCAACTTCTTCTGCTAAATTTCTTCAATGTGTGTATTCTTTCTATTTTCTCAGTTACTTGGAAATGCTTACTATTTCTCTCTTAGAAACAGGTTGTGATTGTGAGTAGGTTCTTGTGTGACTCGTAAAAAGAAACCGAATAATTCATCTCTTTCTTTCTTTCTTTCTTTCTTCTGAATATGGCTCTGTTACTTTTATGCATTAAAGCTGAACCAAGAAAAGATAGCTTTTTAGATGAATCAACATTGTTCCTTTTTCCTCCTCCAACACCCTACTACTACCTATGATGCTCTCTAACTGCACCTACCCTTCATCTTTTTTCTTTCTATTTCATTGTTCTTTTTACTCAATTATTTGTGTACTAATTTTGGCTATCCTGTTTGTTTTTACTGTCCTTTTTCTGAAACTTAGAAATCAATCATGGCTTCTAATGGGAAACATAGGGTCCTCATATATAGTAGCTAGCTTTGATATTATCATCATTAATAATATTTTTTTAGTGGGTGAATGATTGTTCAACATTTCAGGACGTTTGCTTTTTATCTTTTTACAAAATTCAAGCATGTTTGCTACTCCGAATTTCAAGTATGTTTTTATTACCATCTCAAAACATATTTACCAAATAATTACATGCTTTTGTAAAACCTTTGTTTGAGTGAGAGAGTTTTTTTGTGTATGTTGAGAATTACTGTGCATGCTTTTGCACGGTAATTTAGTTAAAACTTCAAGTATACTACAAAATCACAGTCGTTTTTCATTGTGATTTTAAATTCATAGCGGATCCAAACATAATCTCAATCAATTATATAATATCACTTTATTATATTACTTGTTAATATATTTCAACAAATATAAATCTAATGCGAGTACATCTCTTCAAAATATACAGACACATTATATTTAGACTAATTATTTTATTATCAAAACTTTAGGGATATACAAAACTACAAATACTACAAGTAAATAGAATCGTAACCAAGACTAAAAAGAAGCATATGATAAGTTCAAATTTTCATTCTCATTTTAGTACATTAAAGTCAAAAGACAATTTTCTCTAATTTATTTAAATTTAAATTGTAAGGAATCGAGATTCAAAACAAACTAGTTGAGTAGAATTCCAGTACTTTGCTGACTGGAGCAATCAGATGAAAACAAAATTTCTCTGAACACGTCGCTATTAACAATTATCGTGCCAGTTTCTAATCTAGTAAGCAGTTAAGCACGATATCAAACACTAAGCAATGCGAGATCCAGTAGTAAATTCTATGTCTGAAAAGCACAAACATATTAAATTGCGTCTCTGATGCAGTAAACCAGTACATATAGATTTTACACAGTAAAAAAAAAAAATTATGAGTTTTATATCTTTTTTGAGTTATGTCCCTCTGTTAAAGTAATTTGCTCGGATCAGGCCCGAACCACGACGTTCAGGCAATAACGGGTTGCAAGACCGGATCGTGTTTTGAACACCCCTAGTTAATGGTTTGGGAAGTTCTAGGGATTAAAATCAAAGTAATTTATTTTGCAGGGCCTAAAATTATTCAGCAAAAAAAAGTTTTTAAAGAGCCTAGCGGCAAAACTAACACTAATGCATAGAAGAAGGGTATTAGAGAGTCAAACTAGAACTCAAAATATAAAATGTTCCTATAAATTTTTTACCATCTAAGTTACACTTGTCGAAAAAATACTTATACTAAATATAAGAACTTCGGGCGTTCAGCCCTCTTTGTAATAAATAAAAGGCTTAAATGCACTTTTGGCCCCCTATGTTTTAAAAAGTTGCGATTTTGGCCCCCTATTAAAAAAAATGGATTATTAGACCCCTAACTTTTGCCCCTTTTGCGAAAGGCTGATTTTGACCCAGTCAACGCATATGTGGCAAGTCACTTAAGTGATTTGGCAGCCAACTGTGTATTTATGAATTAAAAAATAAAAGAAAAAGCCAGGCGGGTAATTATCAAATTAAAAAAAATGAAAAATTGGATTAATGAAAAAATGAAAAATTGGATTAATGAAAAATTGGATTAATGGAACTTTTGCCCCTAATTTTAATTAATTAAAAAAATAAAAAAACCACAGAAAAGGGAGAAATTCATAAATTTATCCCCTACCCAGAAATTCATAATCAAGTTCATCCCCAAATCCATTTCAAACAAACACAATAACAGATCATCATCTACAAATCACCATGACCTCAATTCATTACAAAACATCCTTTGTTTTCAACCCATTCTAAACCAAAACTAAATCAAAGTAAAACAAATTCAAGGGGAAGAAATCACTTCTTTCAAAAAATGGAAGAGAATTAGAAACACCAAAAGAGAACAAGAAACGTCACAAACCCAACTCTCAAGTCACTGTCCTCGTCGTGCTACCACGTGCACCACCATCGTCACTGTTGGTGTCCCATTCACCAACCACCAGATCCGCCATCGCCGGCGACGACTACAACGTGACTGTTCTCACTCTCCCCCTCACACGACTCTCTTCCATCACCATACTGTCATAGTCGTCCGCAGCTCCCGTCAGCCACCTCCACCTTCAAATTCAACACCAAGGCTACCTCCTCCAACACCATCGACAAAATTATAGCTTGAATTTGGATCTGAGATGAGGATTTGGGATCGGTGGGAATCATACCAAGCATGTTCTTTCTGGGTGAATCATTATGTGTTTGTCACTCGTTTTTTGTTTCTGGGTTCGTTTGATTTCGTTTCTGGCTTGCTACTCAGATTCAAGATTTTGCTCATGATATGATTTTCTTGCGATATGATGGAGAGACGAAGCTTAACAAACCAATTTTTCATTTTTTTTAATTTGATAATTACCCGCCTGGCTTTTTCTTTTATTTTTTAATTCATAAATACACAGTTGGCTGCCAAATCACTTAAGTGACTTGCCACATATGCGTTGACTGGGTCAAAATCAGCCTTTCGCAAAAGGGGCAAAAGTTAGGGGTCTAATAATCCATTTTTTTTTAATAGGGGGCCAAAATCGCAACTTTTTAAAACATAGGGGGCCAAAAGTGCATTTAAGCCTAAATAAAATGAAATAAATAAGAACTTCATTTCCCACTTAATTAATAACAATTAACACCAGTACCCAAAAAAAAACAGTTAATACCAGTAAAAATTAACATTGAATTAGATAATGCCCGCTCTCACACTATCCTACGTCAAGACCAAAGTTGATGGTTTGGGCAGTTCTAAGAAAAAAACTACATGCAGTAAAATCAAAGTAATCTAATTTTACCGGAACCAAAAACTTAAGGCTAAAATATTTGAAAGGTCCCTGCAAATATGCCTCATTTGTCTTTTGGTCCTCGTAAAAAAAATTGTTTTTCGTCCTTGCAAATTTTTTTGTTTTTTAAAATAGTCTCTGGGCCAATTGAAGCTACTAGGTGGCACACTGATGCTGACGTGGCACACGCTGACTGTGTATCAGTGTCCACGTGGCATCTGACGTGGCAATTAAAAAAATTAAAATTAAAAAACAGATTTTTTAATTTCAAAAATGATTTTTCTGTATTTAAAATTAAAGTAAAATTTGGAAATTAATTTTAAAAAAGTTCAGATTATATAATTTTTGAAAATTTAATTTCTTATTTTGTTAAGGTTTTTTAATTTAAAAAAAAATCAAAATTTTAAAATTATTTTCAATTTTTTTAAAATAAATTCAAAAAACTTTTTAATTTTGAAAAAAATAATCTGGAGATATGTTTTCTAAATTTTATTTCAAATTTTTTTTCTTCTAATTTTGGAAAATTGATTTCCAGACTTTTTTTTCCTTTTTTAGAAGGAATATTTTTATTTAATTTCGAAAAAATTACTGAAAATAATATTTTCTAATTTATCGATTTTTTTCAATTCTGAAAATTAATTTCCAGATTAGTTGAATTTTTAAAAAAAAAAACATTCTTACATTTCGAAAGAAAAATCTAAAGATAAATTTTTATAATTTTTGAAAAATATTATCTGATTCTTACTTTTTTTTTGAAAATTAAGTTCCTGAATTTTTTACTTTTTTAGAAAAAAAAAACTTTTTTTAAAAAAAAAATTGACTTTTTCTAATTTTTCATTTTTTTTTTGAAAATTAATTTCCAAATTTTACTTTAATTTTAAATACAGAAAAATCATTTTTGAAATTAAAAAATGTGTTTTTTTATTTTAATTTTTTTAATTGCCACGTCAGATGCCACGTGGCCACTTATGCACAGTCAGCGTGTGCCACGTCAGCATCAGTCTGCCACCTAGCAGCTTCAATGGGCCCAAGAACTATTTTAAAAAACAAAAAATTTTGCAAGGACGAAAAACAAATTTTTTTTTACAAAGACCAAAAGTCAAATGAGGTATATTTGCAGGGACCTTTCAAATATTTTAGCCAAAACTTAATTAAGCAAAAAAGAAAAAGTTTTCAAATAGTTTAGCGACAAAACTCACACTCACACAAGTGAATAGAAAGAAGGGCATTACAAAAGTGAACTTGCACTAAGCATATCAAACGTTTCTATAATCTTTTACAATCTAAGTTGCACATATCAATAAAATACTTATACTAAATAAGAACTTCATTAACAACTTAATAACAATTAACGGACCCTCCTTCAAAACCAATAAAAAAAATTAACATCGGATTATTTTTAGCTAACACTAATACTCTATGGGTGTGTTTGTTTCAATGTTTGTAACTTGCTATAACTTCCCACTACCACTCACATTTATTTCCATTTTTATTTTTTTAATTAAATATTTCTAAAACATTTGTAGAAAATCTAAATTTTTACCAAACATATGAGTAGGTATGTTATTCCTAAAAATATTATTCCTCGAATATCATTCCAAATAATGTAATTTCTTACCTTGAAACAAACACACCCTATATCTATTTTTTAGGGTTAATTAATATTCTATGTATCTTTACGGCGTTAGTAGCCAACATGCTCTATATATATTTTTTTTGAAGGATACATGCTCTATATATGGCACTGCTCCAATTTCAACCTCAATGAGAAGTGATGTCCTTTTGCAGTACTACCAATTTGAATAGAGAATAGAGATGGTATAGCTGCATCTGCATGCATGATGATGTCCATCATAATAAATAGTAAGACCAAGACCATTAGGACCCTATTCTTTGTTTAGGAATCACCCAGTCCTATCCTAAGACCAAGACCATTAACGACATTGTAACCATTATTCTATAGTTCATTCCCCCTTTCGAAATTACTTCCATGCTGTGCTAGGTTTCCATTTGGGTAAAATTGTCAGCGAAGTGCAAGCCTTGGATTTATCCTGCAGTATGTAACTACGAAAGCCGGAGTTATGGGCGTTTGTCAGATCATATAATAAGCAGGTCCATTAGTTTTGTTAGACTGGTCCAGATTCCTTTTACTAATAGATTGGATCACTTTGGAACATGCTATGAAGATGCAATGCAACAGTAGCACATTTTAATTAGTGATCTGGTGATTTCATCGGCTCCACATGATGGCGATCAAACGTTGATAAGCAAACACAACAGATTTCACTTTAAGATCCTAGAATGGTTACCTTAGCCTTACTGTTCCAAAAAAAAAAACGAAAATAAATCCTACATTGTTTCCGAAGGGTTTAGTATTTTAAAACTTGTTTTGATAATTTTTCAAAATGATTAAATAAAAAATGAACAATATGAAAATTAAATTTACTATATTTCTTTTATTAAATTAACAATACAGTAAAAAAAAACAATACAGTCACAAAAACAAATAGTGGCAAGTATACCTTTGTTAACAAAAATATATTAACACGTGTTTAAAAAAAAGTACAATATAGTTGAAGATCATATTCAAACTATAAACACAACACTAACAAATAAATATATTAACACATTCTCATACTAATATTTACCGACACGTATTTAAAAAAACACAACTTTGTCAACAAAAAACAGTTATAACAGTACGTTCACAAAAATAAAATAGCAGCAAACATACATTCTTAACAAAAATATACTAACACATACTCATAATAATATTTATACTAACCAACAAAAGTACAAATGCTCATACTAAAAGAAAACATACTTTCAAATTACAAACACAATACTAATTACAAAAATAAATTAACACATGCTCGCTAACAGAAATACAAACACATGTTCATCCTAACAAAAATCATACTTTCAAACTACAAATATACAACTAACAAGTCATGTGCTGCATAGGTAGTTTTGTTGGTGAGTTAAGAAACGTTGAAGGAGAAGATCTCAAGTTTGATCCCGGAAAGCTAACATAACTAACTACTAACAATGCTAACATTTACCTATAAAAAAAACATACTATTAGAGGCGACCAAAGTAGTGAAATAGGATATAAAAAAACATACTATTAGAGGCGACCAAAGTAGTGAAATAGGGGCGACCAAAACATAATCAAGGCTGGGTTGAGAAGAAATAGGGGTGGAGGTTGGAGGGACAAAGACGGTCGGAGGGACATGGATGCCAGATAGAGAAGAGATAATAAGCTTTAAGGGTAACAAGAGAGAAGGGGAAAATGAAAAAGGATAAGTAGTCTAACCTCCTTTATAAACATATTTTTCCTTCAAAGTTTAAATTTCAAATTCTAACTCACTTTTAGAGAAAAAAAAAATTAATCTTAATTTTTTTCTGACGCCTAATAAATTTGAAAAACTAAATAAACATATTTAACTTTTTCACTTTCTGAATATTTAAGAAGTCGTGTTTTATAAGTTTCAGATGTTAGCCTAAAAAAATCTATATTATATATAAAGAAAATAACATGTTTTGACTCGTTTGAGCTGACTTTTTCTCTTTCCAAATTTACATTTAACTTTCAATACAAATAACACATATAACAAATAGATGAGAGTAAATTTAAATATTAAAATAAAAGTGTAACAAACAGGATATGAGTAAATATATGTCCAGTTTTTTTCCTTTATCCTTTAAAAAGTGTAACAAACTCGATGAGTATATCTATACTTACTTTTCATTATCTCAATTATACCCTTAAACAATTTTTTCAATAATAAAGATTGTTGTTGATGTCATTAAAAAATAAAAATTTAGATTAATTTTTTTTATATATTGTTGGTGTCATTGAAATAGATAATTCTGGTTAGTTTGATTTGTTATAATTTGAAAGCAACAAACATTTATATTTTTAGTTTTAATCAAAATCAAAATTTCATAAAAATAACTGTTTATAATTTTCAAACGTTAGCGCAATAAAAAAAGCAGAAATATATGTTACATGTCCGTCTTTTCGTTAGTTATATATAATGAAAGTTAACCAAATAGAGGAGCATGACCATAGTGTACTTTGGTGTGGTTGGGAGTTTCTTCGTACGTGAGCGGATGGAAAAACAATAACTAATTAGGAGTATAAGGAGACCAGTTAGAGAATTCTATCGCACAACTCGGAGACTTGACCAATTTTATGGCAATTATATTGTGTATAACTAAAACAAGTCATGCAATATCAACAGGTTTGTTTTCATTATTGGATCAATAAACTTTACTATTGGATCAGGTGTCATATGATGTGACTTGGGTTGCGTTTATTTAGGATTCTTTTACAAATAAAATATCTATTTTATATTTCAAAAATGCTATTTAGTACGAGGCATATGGCAACGAAGGATGATGTGTATGCAGTGTATTGGATGATCAAACTAGTTTTAGCGGAATTCATGGGGAGGTTGAGAATACACGGGGTGATATTTTAAAATAATTTTCCTCCTTCGTTTTTTTCCGTTGAACGCTAATTCGCACCAACAATCATTTCCTTTTATATTTATATATAAAAAAAATCACTTTTGTCATTTTGAAGTATTTGTTTAGGATTTTTTTAAAAAAAATCATTTTCTCAAAAAATCATTTTTTACTCTAAAATGAAAAGTTATCAGGATTAACTTTTCTCAATATCTATTTTTTTAAAACAAGGGGGTAACACATAAATTAGTTAAAAAAAATTAAATGATTTTTTAATATTAAACAAGCATACATAGTATTAGATTTTTTTTTAAAATCTCTAGATTTTTTTAACACAAAATTTATTTTTTTAAAGCTAAACCGAACACATCCTTATTGGTTCAATGGTAGAAAAACATACTTGTGTATGTTGCAGAATTAATTTATTTGTGCACATTAGACAAAGTCGATCTTTAATCCTAAAGATGTTTCTTTCACATTTTTTTTATCATTGTTGATATTTGGACTTCACTATGCCAAGGCCCAAGTGTAATGTGAAACCATAGCCCATAGTCAAGCCTTAGCTGTTGTTGGGCTTGCTTTCACCTACAAATGAACTACGGACATGTCTACATCACAAGTTATTATCCAACAAAAGGAATCTATATCACAAACAAATATGCATGTTTGTGAGGGGTGGGGGATATTTCTCTTTCCATAGTTTAAATATGTTGGCCAAAAGGGAAGTTTGGGAGACTATACGCATTAGGTCAAGAAAAATCACATAACAGTGGACAATACATCTTTATCTAAAACTTTAAGACATTAGATTATGAGCTCCACATTTATATGGGGCTCAACATTCACTCTTTTTTTCAATGTGATACTTCTATCTCACACTCGTTACACAAAAATCTCACGCATCAAATGCGAGTCATTAATTCAACATGATCCTCCGTCAACCAAATGCTTTTTTATCCACATGCATTTACTTGCATTGGTGTTGACACCCACCACATCAACAGGACACGTTGTCAGACCGCCATTGTCAATAAGGCTTTCGACACAAGGATTTGATCGAACTCTTTGTCGAATCATCGACTATGACACCAGTGTTGGATCAAGAGAGAAGTCTGGGAGATCATCCATATAGGAGCAAAAACAATTATACACAAGATCTTTATCCAAAATCTTAAAACAATAAGTTTATTGATCATCACATTTATATGAGATCATCGACTATTCACTTTTTCAAATAATATGAGACTTCTACCCTATACTTGTTGTCTATCAAAATAGATATTTGATCTCAGTAAAAAAAAAATTAACAGATATTTGATGGTGTGTCGTGGGACCGAATACGTTTCTAAATTTACAAAAAAAAAAATTGTCAAGTAGTACAGTGGCTAGAAATTCACCTTTACAAAGTGAATAAGTGAAAAATTCGAGGTTCAAACCCCAACTCCTGCATATATAATACAATGTCCTTACCAACTAAATTATGTTCACGGAGACTAAATTTTCAAGTTTTTTTTTGTGATCTAAATTTTCAAGCTTTAAATCATTACCTAAAGAAAATTTAGAAGGCAGAGTATTTTAAAAACTTATCCATACACGCTCAAAATATCAAACAGTGTATCCATCATATCACATATATTCACATTTACAGCTAACTTTTGGAACAAATAAAGGGAAGAAAACACGAAAAATGATTATGTAAATATGTACAAGGAAAAGCCCATAAGAAATGGAGATACACGAAGAAAAAGAAAAATGATAATTATACAACTATTTGAATAATTTAGGACAATTCTCTTGTGTTCAAGTTATATTTTATTTTTTTTTAAATTTTTCTCTCTATTGTTTTTGACCTAAAAAAAAAAAGAAAAAGTTATTTCAAAAGTTGTCAAAAATATATTTTTTTTTATTTAAAAAAGTGGTTGTACAATATCGAAGGAAAATGTATATGCTTTAATAAAATTGTATCATCCACCCTACAATTAAGTAATTAAGAAATTGTTTGTCCAAGCAATAAAAAGTCAAAAAACTATAACATCATGTGCAAGATATATGCCATATTTACTTGACCAATATATATATATATATATGCTTGCCATAAGGTATAGTAGTATAGTTTTTTATTTTAAAAAACTTAGCAGACCTTTTTTTTCACTAAAAACTTATATGACTTTTTTTTGTTGGGAAAAAACCAGACTTATGGGTCTCTTTAAAATGCGGAAATAATTCTCCCAACCACCTGTGCAATTAAATGGACAACCAGAAAAATCCAATTCCAGAACAGAATAATAATAGCAGCAAAATAAATATCAGACACCAGAATTTTAACTTGGAAAATCCTCTCAATGTGAGAGAATAAAAAACTACGGGACCAAGCCAGATAAATCTTCCACTATGAATAAATAATGGGTATACAATAGTCTTCTAGTAAACACTAGGGAGCAACAATAATCATCACCAAAGGTGGAAACTAATCAACAACACAACTTCCACACAAATGGGTAAACTAGCACAACCTAGAGATAGATTTAAACTAATAGTAAAAATTAACTAAGTGATAGAAAACACATACTCAAGTTGTAGCTCAAACCAAGTAACTTTGCTACACACTCTTTATCACTTAGAACCAAAATCTCTTCTTCTCCTTTCACGCGGCTGCTGCTGTTGTTGTTGTGTTTTTCGCTACAGTGCTACTGTTGTTGTAACTAGGGATTCAAAATCCCTTTCTTCCATCACGTGGACACATGGGCCAAGCCCATTTGCTTTTGTTTCTTTTTGTATTTTTTTTTTCTTTTATTAATTGGTGGGTCCCACTTGGGGAGTGACCCCACCCAACAAATCTCCCCCTCACGACTCAAGTGGGAAGGAGCTGCTCCACCATGCCCGCCTTCTTTCTGCAGTAGATCATCTTCGTCACAGGCAAGGTCTTTGTCATCATATCTGAACCATTCTCGTCAGTATGGATCTTCTCAAGTGAAAACGACTTCAACTCCAATGCTTCTCGTATCCAATGATACCGCACATCAATATGCTTCGACCTGGAATGAAATGTCGGATTCTTTCCAAGATGGATTGCACTCTGACTGTCACAAAACAACACAAACTTCTCTTGCTCAACGCCTAACTCTTGTAGGAATTTCTTCATCCACAAAAGTTCTTTGGCCGCTTCAGTAGCTGCAATATACTCAGCTTCAGTAGTGGATAAAGCAACACATTTTTGTAACCTTGATTGCCAAGACACTGCTCCCCCTGCAAAAGTCATCATGTAACCAGAAGTAGATTTTCTACAATCAAGATCACCAGCCATATCTGCATCTGTGTAGCCATCTAACACAGGATCACCACCTCCAAAGCATAAACATACTTTAGAAGTGCCTCGAAGGTATCTGAGAATCCACTTCACTGCTTGCCAATGGTCTTTACCAGGATTAGAGAGAAACCGGCTAACAACACCAACTGCATGAGCAATATCAGGTCTTGTGCATACCATAGCATACATCAAACTACCAACTGCGGATGCATAAGGAACCTTCTTCATATCTTCTTTGTCATTCTCACTTGTAGGGCATTGTTCTGAACTCAATTTGAAATGACCAGCAAGTGGAGTACTCACAGGTTTTGCTTTGCTCATGTTAAACCTCTCTAACACTTTCTCAATTTAATTGTGTTGAGACAACCACAATTTACCATTCTTCCTGTCACGAGAAATTCTCATGCCAAGGATTTGCTTCGCAGGACCCAAGTCTTTCATTGCAAAAGACTTGCTTAACTCTTTCTTCAAGATTTGAATCTTCTTAGTGTCATGACCAACAATCAACATGTCATCCACATATAGCAAAAGAATAATAAAATCACCATCAGAGAATTTATTGACAGACACACAATGGTCAGCTGTAGTTTTACCAAATCCATGCTTCTCCATGAATGAATCAAATTTCTTGTACCATTGTCGTGGTGCTTGCTTGAGACCATACAAACTTTTCTTCAATCTACAAACAAGCTTTTCTTTGCCTTTGACTTCGAAGCCCTCAGGTTGCTCCATATAGAGCTCTTCCTCCAAATCACCATGAAGGAACGCCGTCTTCACATCAAGTTGTTCAACCTCTAGATTCAAGCTAGCCGCTAATCCAAGCACAACTCGAATAGAGGTCATCTTCACCACAGGTGAAAAAATCTCTTCAAAGTCAACACCTTTCCTCTCATTAAATCCTTTCACAACCAATCTTGCTTTGTATCTTGGTTGGGATTTATTGTCTTCAGATTTTATCTTGTATACCCATTTGTTCTTGAGTGCTCTCTTGCCCTTAGGCAACTTCACCAACTCAAATGTGTGATTCTCATGCAAGGAATTCATCTCTTCTTGCATGGCCTTCAACCACTTTTCTTTGTCAACATTTGCAATGGCCTCTTGGTAGTGCTCTGGCTCTCCACTATTAGTAATCGTCACATAGTCATGTGGAGGATATCTCTGAGAAACTTGACGCTCTCTACTAGACCTTCTCAATTCAGGCTCAACTGGTGGCTCAGGAGGTTCCTCTTCAACTGGCTCATCATGGTGAGGAACATGATTATCAGTTACATTCTCATCATCTACCTGTATATCTCCCTCATCAACAGAAGTTTCACTAGGAGGTTTAGGCGCAACATCATTGTAACTTTTAGCATCAGATTTCTGTTTCTCAGCTTTGTCAAAGTCTTCAATGGTTTGGTCTTCAAGAAATATCACATCACGGCTTCTGATAATTTTCTTGTCAACAGGATCCCACAATCTATAACCAAACTGTTCATGACCATAACCCATGAACAAACACTGTTTCGATTTCTTATCAAGCTTGGACCTCTCATCTCTTGGAATGTGAACAAAAGCTCTGCAGCCAAACACTCTCAAATAACCACAAGAGACATCTTTTCCTGACCATACTCTATTTGGAACATCACCATCAAGTGGAATAGAAGGAGAAAGATTGATCAAATCCACTGCAGTCGCCATTGCTTCACCCCAAAAGGCTTTTGATAATTTTGCATGAGAAAGCATACACCTGATTCTCTCATTAATAGTACGGTTCATTCTCTCTGCAACTCCATTATGCTGAGGAGTCTTTGGAACTGTCTTCTCAAGCTTGATTCCATGCTCTTTGCAATACTCTTCAAATGGACCTCTGTATTCACCACCATTATCTGCTCTGACACATTTCAGTTTCCTTCCTTTCTCTCTTTCAACACTTGCATGAAAGTGCTTGAACACACCGAGTACCTGGTCTTTAGATTTCAAAGCAAAAGCCCACACTTTTCTAGAGTGGTCGTCAATAAAAGTAACAAAATATAATGCACCACCAAGAGATTTACTATCCATCATGCAGACATCAGTGTGAACTAAATCTAGAATATTTGGCCTCCTATGAGGACCAGAACTATGAAAGGAAACTCTATGTTGTTTACCAGAAAAACAATGAGTACAAGTTTTTAGAGGTGTACCTTTTACCGGAAGAAAATTTTTCTTCACAAGAATGTTGAGTCCTTTCTCACTCAAGTGACCAAGCCGTGTATGCCACAAATCAGTCGATACATCTTCAACTGCATTCACCTCCTCCTTGCATAACTTTACAGGCATCCTGTAAAGAGAAGTGGGACTTTGCTCCTTTGCTACCACTAGAGACCCTTTGGTGATCTTACAAATGCCACCGCCACCAAAGTAAGTGTGATAACCCTCAATATCCAAGGCTTTCACCGAATATCGGGAACATGTCTAACATTCTTCATCTGAAGCTTGCAACCACTACTAGTTTCAACCCAAACATCTCCCATACCAACAATTTCACAAACTCCTTCATTTCCCATTTTTACCGTGCCAAAATCACCAATGGTATAAGATGAGAAGAAATCACGCCTAGGAGTAACATGGTATGAGGCTCCCGAATCAATAATCCAAGTTGAGTCATGGCTGACAAGATTTATGGAATCATCATCATCATCACAAATAATGTAGACATCGGTAGCACTATCATGTGCAACTGCAGTAGTGTCTTTATCATTTTTCTTCTCACTACCTTCATCTCTTTCCCTTGATTGATCTCTCTTAAGTATCCTGCAATTTCTTTTCATATGTCCCACCTTGCCACAATGGAAGCATGTAATTTCTTTTCTAGTTTTTGACTTGCTTCTTGACTTGTTGTGATTTTCAGATTTTTCACGCTTATGGAAATTTCTAGTTTGGCTTCTCCCCCGTGACTCTGTAACAAGAGCTTCTGACTGAGTAGGAGTACCAATCAAACCACGCTCCTTTCTTCGAGCTTCTTCATTAAGCATGCTTTCTTTAACCGTCGACATTACCAACTTCCCACTTGGAGCTGAGTTCGTCAGTGTCACAACAAGAAATTCCCAATTATCAGGCAAGGAACTAAGCAATAATAAAGCTTGCAACTCTTCATCAAGCTTAATATCAGTAGCTGCCAACTGATTCACAGTGTTCTGAAACACACTCATATGCTCTGCCATCGACTCCCCATCTTTGTATTTCATATTAACTAGCTTTCGGATCAAACATGCTTTATTTTGCACGTTCTTGCGTTCATACAACTCCTTTAATTTATTCCACATTGTATGAGCATTCGTTTCAGCTTCAACATGAGGATACACACTTAAATCCAGCCACTGTCTGATTATAGCAACTGCCTTTCTATTCATCTTCTTCCAATCAGCATCAGAAGTATCCTTGGCTTTAGCAGGGTCACCCTCAATAGGATCATACAAGTCTTTGGTGTATAACAAGTCTTCCATGAGAGTCTTCCAAAGTGTGTAATTGGAAGAGTTCAACTTAAAATGCACAAAACAAACCAACCGGGCTCTGATACCACTTTGTTGGGAAAAAACCAGACTTATGGGTCTCTTTAAAATGCGGAAATAATTCTCCCAACCACCTGTGCAATTAAATGGACAACCAGAAAAATCCAATTCCAGAACAGAATAATAATAGCAGCAAAATAAATATCAGACACCAGAATTTTAACTTGGAAAATCCTCTCAATGTGAGAGAATAAAAAACCACGGGACCAAGCCAGATAAATCTTCCACTATGAATAAATAATGGGTATACAATAGTCTTCTAGTAAACACTAGGGAGCAACAATAATCATCACCAAAGGTGGAAACTAATCAACAACACAACTTCCACACAAATGGGTAAACTAGCACAACCTAGAGATAGATTTAAACTAATAGTAAAAATTAACTAAATGATAGAAAACTGATAAGTGCCAAAATTGTCTTAAAAAGCATATTTATTTTAGGCACTTATGTAACTTATTTCACAAGTTATCTTAGGATAAGCTCGTATTTATGGTTCAAAATGCTATATTTGAGTTCCTATGTCTTACCCCATGTTTTTATTGCAGGAAATTCATGCTTGATCATGCAGAGCAAAGAAATAAAGTTTGTTTTGAACTCATCGCTAGAAGCGCACGCATCCTCGCTACAAGCGAGGATAGGCAGGGATTTTGAAGCCTTCATCGCTTCAAGCGCCAGATGCCACGCTACAAGCGAGGATAGGCAGGGATTTTGAAGCCTTCATCGCTTCAAGCGCCAGATGCCACGCTACAAGCGAAGATAGGCAGGGATTTTTAGAGGCTCATCGCTTCAAGCGATGGAATGGTCGCTTCAAGCGACCAAGGGCGGTTTATGGCTCCATGCTGACGTGGAGGATCCCTATTGGCCAACAAGCTTCCTCGCTACAAGCGACCAGTTCATCGCTTGTAGCGAGCGTGCAAATATTCAGTTTTATAAAGCATTTTTGGCTCATTTTCTGATATAACCAGTTGGAGAACTTGGAGACTTTTTCTTCCAATTTGTTAGGATTGCTTTAGTAGTAGCTTAGGACTTAGTAATTAGGGCTAGAGCTTTGATCTTCAAAGATCAAAAGTGATTGGGTAGTGGAAATCA
Source organism: Medicago ruthenica (assembly GCA_018208015.1). Taxonomy (NCBI): domain Eukaryota; kingdom Viridiplantae; phylum Streptophyta; class Magnoliopsida; order Fabales; family Fabaceae; genus Medicago; species Medicago ruthenica. The sequence continues at coordinate 95,164,525 of CM031374.1, forward strand.
ATCAAGGCTTTGGGAAATCAAGACTTGGTTTGTATCTTCATCTTTTCTCTTCACTTTTGCATAGTTGCCATGAAAATGAGCAACTAACATCCCTTTGTTGGGATTAGAGGTAATCTTTCTAGCTTTGATTGTAATGAATGATTATGTGAATATATGGTTTAGCAATTTATATGTTTATGAAGTTATTTTTGCTTTTCATTCTCATGATTGATTCAAATGATATTGACAAATACTTTTGAATCTATGTTTAGGAATAATCTTCTATCAAAATAAGAAAATCTAGAAATGGATTTGGGTTTTGATAATCACACAAAGTTTCGGATCGTAATGCTTTCGAATCGTTTGATTGATTGGGAAATCGTCGATTAAACGATACGATCGATTTCACGATGTCATTTGGGAAATCAATGATATCGTAGAGCGATACGTGATATTTACGCTAAAACGCTAAATTCATATGCATGATTTATTTATTACATTCTTTGCAAGATTGATGAACTTTAATCTCAACGCTTTTATTCCCTAATTCTTTGTCATTTTAATTCCCGCATTTAAATTCTGTTAGTTTATGAAACCAATCGTACAAACCCTTAACTCAAAACAATACCGATTGTTGAACGGTTCGAAGTAAGGCACCAATCCCTGAGGAGACGATAATAGAAAATACTTACTTTTGTTGTATGAAATACTGCTTCAACAAAATGGCGCCGTTGCCGGGGATTAGTGTTAACTTATTTTGAACATTGCAATAGTTTGTAGTGTTTTGAGCTTTTGTATATACCTTGTTAATATTCTTTCATTTCTTTGTATATATAAACTGTTTGGCATTAACCCTCTTTGTTATGCAAAGAAAAGTTTCTTGTTAGTTATTTGTGTTTCAGATTCTCATTGAAAGAAATCATGGCTGATCATCATGATTATTTCAACTACTATGATCCATACGAGTATGAAGCTTATCAACAATATCAACAATATCAGTCTGAAGATGAACAAATGTCAAGAACTGAGAATATTCTGAACATGTTCATGCAACAATCCATGATCAACATGCAAAACACCAACCATAGATTAAGAGCTTTGTCATGTCAATTGGAGGTTTTGCAAGTTCAAATGAATTATCTACCAAGAATCGTGGATGTTCAGACCAACAATCAATCCACTTTGGAATATGGAGAGATTGTTGAAGATGATGTTGATGAGAGTGAGGAAGAACCAATGTTTAAAGGATGTGGTATAGACCCATTAGTGGAAGAATTAGAGATACCACGCAAAGATGAAACTCCTCAAGAAAGGTCAGATACTGGAGAGGCCAGTGTTGTTGATAGTGAAGAAAGTATGGAGATTGAGAAGCCGGAACCGTTTCTTAACAATGAACAAACTTCTAAGGATGAGGGGATGAAAGTGAGCAAGGAGGAACTTGAACGTGTACAAGATTGCATATGTTCCTTGCTCAGCTTATTCTGGATAGGGAGGTTATGGACTCCACATCAGCGGTTCTTCAAGTTCATGGAATTCCTCCCGCTGCAAAGGGATACTAAAGCTGGTGTGATCTCCGTCTCATTCTTACCACCCTAACGAAAAAGGCGTCGAGCTAACGACGTAAAACAAGCGCTTGTTGGGAGGCAACCCAACTGTTTAGGTTTGTTTTAATTAGTATTTTGATTTTTAACATTCATCCATGCATGTTGGGATAGTGGCTAGAACTCAAAAAAAAAAAAAAATTTATTTTTTCTGTTTCCTGTCATGGTCGCTACAGCGACCAACTCATCGCTGTAGCGATGGAATTTACACTACGTCGCTGTAGCGACGCACTTGTCGCTTGTAGCGACAGTTTTTGCACTTGCGCTTGTAGCGCCACAGTTCGCTTGAAGCGATGGCTTTTTGCCTGTCGCTGTAGCGACGAATCGCGCGCTTGTAGCGAGCGTATCAGAAAACAGTTTTATAATACCAATGCCACTACTGTCGCTTCAGTAACTCCCAACTGCCTTCTTTAATGCTATAGCCGTTGTTTTCTTTTACTTTCGCACCCTTTACACTTCCATTCCCATTATCTTTCATCTCTGCATCTATCACTTTGCATTCTGACAAAAATCTGCAAAATCACACCATACTCCTGTTTAATCTCACTCATCAACTCTTCAGGTATGTATTTCGCACCCCTCTGTCAAAGATTAGTTGCTTTTTACTTCTCATTTGTGCCTGCATGCTGATTTCATAAATTAGGGTTTAGGGTTTTTGCGAAAATTTTGAAATTAAGCATACCCAGTTGTTACCCATTGTTATATTTAGTTTAAGTTGTTATAAATGAACGAAAATCACTTGTAAAACTTCTCTGTAATCCTTTTGTACATAGAAATCGTATTTTGGAAAAACCATTTGAAAAATTTCAAAATAAATTAGGGTTTTTGAGGATTTAGGAAGTTTAGGTGATTGTTAGTCATTTATATTAGCTTTAGTGTTGATATCGCATGCTACAAGTTAGTTAAAATCAAGAAAAACATGAAATTTGAAAAAGGGTCCTGTCGCTAGAACAGCGCTTGTAGCGCACGAACCTGGCATTTTCTGGGTTTCGTCGCTACAGCGACCAAGCTGTCGCTTGTAGCGAGCGAACCCAGAATTTGTTTTATTTGTGTTTTGATTGACATTTGACTTGTATCCTACCTGACTCTCATCTGTTTTGACCAATTTTGTAGGAATGGCACCTAAAACTACTTCTAAACGTCAAAGGAACGTTGAAAGTTCCTCGTCACGACCACGAGCAAATGTGCCACAACACGATGCAGCTCGTTTCCTCAGCTGGAGGAACCAGGAACGATACGAGGAGTTGAGGACAAGACGCATCTGGTCCGAGAAGAGGTTTGAAATTTCTGAAGATGGGGGGTATGGAGGCTTAGCTGCCATGATAAACGAGAGGAAGTGGGGTATTCTTTGCACGCCACCCCGGAAGATCAACTATGACATTGTGCGCGAATTTTACGCGAACGCAATCCCCTCTGATCCTTCTGATGAGTTTACTTGGACTACTTTCGTTCGAGGACGCACCATCACTTTTGATCGCATGGCTATCAACGCATATTTGGGCAAGCCTCTGGAGCTACTTGCAGAGGATCATCCACTCGTACGTTCTAGGCTATGTGACTTCTGTGAGCATCAGAAGAGTGGAAATTGGGATCATGAACTGATAGCACAAGAGATCTTCCAGGAGGGGAAGAGTTATGACTTGAGTAGGGCTTCGGGTAAGCCTTTCCGAGCACTCCGTGAGGACATGACCACTGAGGCTCAGGTAATCCTTACCCTTATTCTTTATAACATCCGCCCCAAATCTCACACCTCTTCCACCACTTTAGATGTGACCCCCCTTGTTCACTACATCCTCACTCAGCGTCAAGTGGACGTAGCTAGGCTGATTGCTAATGAGATGAGGATAGTTGCTGAGAGTGGACTATTACCCCCGGGCAAACCTAAATGCCCTTTGACTTTTCCCGGGTTGATCATGGGTCTGTGTAGGAGAGCCAGAGTTCACATGCCATCACAGGTTGATGAGGAAATTAAAAATCCTATTGATGAAAGATACATCAATAGGTACTGCTCTACACCTGCACCTGTTGCCCCACCACCACCACCTCACACCTCAGCCGGACCTTCATCCTCAGCAGGACCTTCTCATATGCCACCACCACCACCTCAGACTACTAGCCACCCTAGCCACCCAACCATACCACCTTTAGACTTCTCGAGTTGGGATTCTGCTACTGTGGGCTCTCTTTTGTTGGCGCAGAATGCGTCAAATCACCGGGCACTTACTACGCTTCAGAGCCATCTGCACGACAGTGGCCACAGCCCGTGGACACCTGCGTTCTTCTCCGAGCACATTGCTTGGCCTGGGGACAGGCCATTCTTTCCAGGAGGGGCAGATGCAGCTGGTGCTGGTGATGATCAGGATGCTGGTGACGATGGTGATGACGACGTTGATGTCGATGCTGATCTGGGTGATGATTCTTCATTTGCTACAAACTCTATTGATCGCATGGCAGCTGACTTGACTGACTCTGAGGACGACATGGCCACAGATTCAGATTGATGCAGAGCAGCAGATCTTGATTTGTTTTCCCTTTCATTTTATTTATTCAGCTTTGTACTTTAACATTTTGATTTATGCTTTGTACTTTGGGTATTTCTGTTGTACCTTGGATAATATTATGTTTATGTTTATGTTATTTATATTTTGGGTATAACATGTTAGTATAGTTATTATTTATCTATGCTTTAGTGTTTATTTATGTTAAATTTTTTTGAAAATCCCAACAAATTTTGAAAGAAAGATGAATGATTCAAAAGCAATGCTTGAACTGTGAATCATCTGAGTGATAATGATAGAATGAGTGTTAAAGCGCGCAGCTAAGGTACTCGTTTTCTCGTTTTTCTAGGTATATTCTTTAATGTTAATAAGTTCTTTACACGCACAAGTTAATTTATTCAGTTTTTAAGCAAGCATGTGTTTAGTTTTGAACCAATTTAGAACTAGCCAAAAATGTGAGGAATCCTCAACCAATGTATATATGCAGGAGACCAATACCATGTTTAACTCAGTTAGATTATGTTAAATCTGTTGTTGTTTTAATTTGTATAAGAGCATTGAAATGATCAAGGCAATTTTTTTTGAAATTGAGAGAAATACTTGACCAAATGAACCTACCCTGTGAGATGTGTGAGTATCTGTTAACCCAGCTGAGCCTAATGGAATCAGAATTGTTAACTGTGGACTGTCAATTTAATAAGCTCATCTGCTTATTTAAATTGCCGGAGTTTGTAAAAAAATTCAGTCACAGTTAACTCTTTATTAAATTCTGATTGTTGTTTTCTTTTGAACCCTTATCCGTCGTTTTTATTGACCTTTGCCATAATAACAAAGGAACATTCGATTAGGGTATCATTGGAATAAGTTGGGGAGAAAGGAAGGTTTTATTTAAGTCAATGTATGGTGAATGTAATAATTGATCTTGACAATCTTGAAAAGAAAAGAAAAAAAGAAAGAAAAGCAAACCAAGAAAAAGAAAAGAGAAAAATGAAAAGGTTTGCAAAGATTTCAAAGAAAAAAATAAGAAAAGTTGTCAAGAATCAATCAAGAATAAAAAAGAATGAAAGTCACCAAGTGTTGTATTGGAGAAAGAAGGAAGTTGTAATTAGATCGAATGTTTCCTTTTGCTTGGCCATTTGAATTCAAATATCCCACATATGACAATTCTTTTGTAGCCTAGCCCAATTACAACCTTTAAAGACCTTTTGATCAATGCCTTTTATGCTTTTTGAAATGATAATTAGATAGACACATAATTTGATTGTATGTTATCATGTTTATTGGATGAGTGTTCATACCCTCACAATAGATTTCAATTGTTCATATTCTGTATATAGAAGTGTGTTAGGTTTGGTTCAATTTTAAACATATTGCTTGTTAAGAATTGTGTGATTTGATGTTTTGTGTTTAGAACTAGTTCACATTAATAATATGTATCTCGTTTTGTGAGAAACTTAACCTTAGTTTGCGCAATCATGTTAAATCATTCATCTATCACTTATTTGATTCAAACTTTTAATTCTTTTGCATTCTTGCTCAAAGCCATGATTAAAGCTTGTTTCCTTATTTGTTATGTCCTTTGTTTGAGGACAAACAAAGATTCAAGTTGGGGAGTGTGATAAGTGCCAAAATTGTCTTAAAAAGCATATTTATTTTAGGCACTTATGTAACTTATTTCACAAGTTATCTTAGGATAAGCTCGTATTTATGGTTCAAAATGCTATATTTGAGTTCCTATGTCTTACCCCATGTTTTTATTGCAGGAAATTCATGCTTGATCATGCTGAGCAAAGAAATAAAGTTTGTTTTGAACTCATCGCTAGAAGCGCACGCATCCTCGCTACAAGCGAGGATAGGCAGGGATTTTGAAGCCTTCATCGCTTCAAGCGCCAGATGCCACGCTACAAGCGAGGATAGGCAGGGATTTTGAAGCCTTCATCGCTTCAAGCGCCAGATGCCACGCTACAAGCGAAGATAGGCAGGGATTTTTAGAGGCTCATCGCTTCAAGCGATGGAATGGTCGCTTCAAGCGACCAAGGGCGGTTTATGGCTCCATGCTGACGTGGAGGATCCCTATTGGCCAACAAGCTTCCTCGCTACAAGCGACCAGTTCATCGCTTGTAGCGAGCGTGCAAATATTCAGTTTTATAAAGCATTTTTGGCTCATTTTCTGATATAACCAGTTGGAGAACTTGGAGACTTTTTCTTCCAATTTGTTAGGATTGCTTTAGTAGTAGCTTAGGACTTAGTAATTAGGGCTAGAGCTTTGATCTTCAAAGATCAAAAGTGATTGGGTAGTGGAAATCAATCAAGGCTTTGGGAAATCAAGACTTGGTTTGTATCTTCATCTTTTCTCTTCACTTTTGCATAGTTGCCATGAAAATGAGCAACTAACATCCCTTTGTTGGGATTAGAGGTAATCTTTCTAGCTTTGATTGTAATGAATGATTATGTGAATATATGGTTTAACAATTTATATGTTTATGAAGTTATTTTTGCTTTTCATTCTCATGATTGATTCAAATGATATTGACAAATACTTTTGAATCTATGTTTAGGAATAATCTTCTATCAAAATAAGAAAATCTAGAAATGGATTTGGGTTTTGATAATCACACAAAGTTTCGGATCGTAATGCTTTCGAATCGTTTGATTGATTGGGAAATCGTCGATTAAACGATACGATCGATTTCACGATGTCATTTGGGAAATCAATGATATCGTAGAGCGATACGTGATATTTACGCTAAAACGCTAAATTCATATGCATGATTTATTTATTACATTCTTTGCAAGATTGATGAACTTTAATCTCAACGCTTTTATTCCCTAATTCTTTGTCATTTTAATTCCCGCATTTAAATTCTGTTAGTTTATGAAACCAATCGTACAAACCCTTAACTCAAAACAATACCGATTGTTGAACGGTTCGAAGTAAGGCACCAATCCCTGAGGAGACGATAATAGAAAATACTTACTTTTGTTGTATGAAATACTGCTTCAACAAAAACACATACTCAAGTTGTAGCTCAAACCAAGTAACTTTGCTACACACTCTTTATCACTTAGAACCAAAATCTCTTCTTCTCCTTTCACGCGGCTGCTGCTGTTGTTGTTGTTGTGTTTTTCGCTACAGTGCTACTGTTGTTGTAACTAGGGATTCAAAATCCCTTTCTTCGATCACGTGGACACATGGGCCAAGCCCATTTGCTTTTGTTTCTTTTTGTATTTTTTTTTTCTTTTATTAATTGGTGGGTCCCACTTGGGGAGTGACCCCACCCAACATTTTTTTATATAGGAAAACACTTAGATGACTTTACTACAATGTCAAACACAATCCTTTTATAAAATCGTTTTCGAAACTGATCATTGGTGGTTTACGTCTCATGAAATGCGCAAGCCAGTGCAATGCGATGCGACATTTAACAATTCCCAAACTTATGTCAACTTACTATGGAATAGCACGCCTCTAGCAATAAGTGATGTCTTGGTTTCATATGAAATAAAGAGAAATTATTACATGGCTTTGCTAACAAGTGTCTTATGTACATTGTTTAAGAAATCTACAAAAATACTTCCTCCGGTCCTTATTATAAGAAACTTTTCAAAAAAAAATTTGGACCTATTTATAAAAAAATGTCACAATTTTTAAGGTGTATTTATTGCTTAAAAGACATTTTTAACTCTTTTTAATGATAGTGAGTATATTTAATATTTCACAAATTTTTATGAGGGTATATTTGTAAAAACATTTAAAAAGTTCCAACAATTAATGATTGTCTTGGTTTTAATGTTTTTTTGTTTTTCTTCTTATATTAAGGACCGGAGCGAGTAAAATTTATCTTGAAAACATAAGTAAAACATATGTAAAAGTCATAACTACACAATTTCAAATGTAAAAATTACTAATTTTGAATGCTTAAACAATGCCCTAAGGACACTTGTTAGCAAAGAAATTAATATGTGTGAGATCCAGTTACTAGGTTACTTGACCAAAAAAATTAATTACCTAATAATGAAGAGTAACCAATGCTTATTTTTTTCAAGTATTTTACATGCATATATGTTTTAGTATAACAAGGTACTCATGTTTCATAAAAATGTTATACTAAAACATACATGCATGTCTCATAAAATTTTTTAACTAGGTACTACATGCTTACAAATTACAACTCTTACCACCAAGGTACTCATGTTTTTTATGACATGCAATTGCTTCAATGTTATGTATTCAACACAAATTCCGGGCTCTCTTTCTTCCAATCTCACAATCCGTAAATCATTTCTCACTCACTTTCATCTCTCTCACCATCATGCAATTGAACCTAATAACCATAACCCCGCCCTTTTTGACGGTCCTAATTAATTTTTATGAAAAAAAAAGGTCTGCAAGGAATTGAATCAGGTAGCACATGAAAATGTCATTTTTTTAAAAGTCACTAACGGCATTGCAATTCATTTTTTGATAGCAGTTCCTTTTCATTATTAACGGTTCTTTTTCATTATTATTTTTTCTTTCAATTACCACATAACAGTTCCTTTTTATTATTATTTTTCTTTCTGTTACCACATAACAATTGCTTTTCCTTTTTATAGATTTAACAGCCCTTGCGGTTAGGATCGGTTTCTTTGTGTACGCTACGTGCTACGATATTAAAGTTGCATCTTTAAAATTGTTGATAATTTGACTAATTCAGATGATAATTTTATCATTAGAAACTTCACTTTTTAGTGTAATTTTGTCTGCTTCTTTGTTTTTCCTATATTATATTAATTACTTGAAGTTATTAATTCTGCCTTTTTATTTGCAAAACATCACTACACTAGATTATAACATTACTTTGTTTTCTCACTTTGACTTTTGAAATATGTTTACTATTTTCAATTTGCTTATTTTAGTTGTTCTTTTAACATGAAGGTTGAGAAAGAAAGAATTCGGGAACACAAACTGGTAATATTATTTGGTAACAAAATAAAGTTAATAACTTAAATTGGTGTAATTTTACACCTTTTCTTTTGTTTTTTTTCGATCATTTCATAACAAAATATTGAATCTGTAAGTAAAAATATAATTAACTTGATATTTATATACTGAATTCTACAAAAACTCGTGCATTGCACGGGTTAGAGTTTAATTTTTTTTTTTTTATAAGACGGGTTAGAGTTTAGTTATTACTATATTTGTTTTCTTGAGGGGTCAAAATTGTGAGTTTTAAAATAACGATAGAATTGTTGGATTTTGAAACTTAAAGGTCAAAATGCATTTTAGCATGTATCTTTTAATCTATCATTCATTATTATTTTTTCCTTATGAAAATTACAAAAATTATATTGGTTTTAGACATTACACCATCAGCAATAGCATGGGCGTTAATTTTCATCAACCGTCAAGTTCAGCAACAATACCAGTCAACAACGGTTTATGGCCGTTCATCATCCCATCATCATCACTACCCATTCCATTCTCCACACAAGTAAGCAAGTAGGCCCGCATAGCTTCAAAATCCCAATCAGTGATCGCAATCACATACAACATGAACCCAGCACAACAAACCTGGGCCGAGAGCAAGCCCAACCAAAGCCCACGAAACCCAACGTCAAACCAAAACGCAAGCACAACCGCCATTGGCATCCCCACCATATAGAAAGCACCAAGATTTACATTCGCCGCCACACCTGGCCGAGCTGTTCCCCTAACAACACCGCAACCCACCGTCTGAGGACAGTTACCTAGTTCACACAATCCAAGGATTGGAAGTGCCAAAGAAGTCAGACGAAGAATATTTTCATCGGCCGTAAATATTCTTCCCCAACGAAACCTCATCCCTGTGGCAAAAACTGTCGCTGAGAAACCTATCATTACAGCGACGAAAATTGCTACTAGGGATGATAGCTTAGCTTGGAAAGGACGGTTAGCACCTAGCTCGTTTCCAACTCGCGTGGAAACGGCGAATCCAAGTGAAGATGGGAAGACATAAATGAATGAAGTAGTTTGAATTAGAATCCCCATAGAAGCAACGGTTACGGTGGGGTCCACAAGTAAACCACATAAAATGATCATTACTTCATACCACCACCATTCCAAACAAACGGAAACGCAGCTTGGCGTGGCCAGTCGGAGTAAAGGCTTCCAGCCGGTGATAATATCTCGGTTCGGCGCAGTCCATGTGGCGCGGTGTAGGCCGGTTAACCAAACATACGCGATGAGGAACAGTACAATGATGAGGTTGGAGGCTGCAGAGGCAGTTGGGACTCCGGCGAAACCGAAGTGAAAGACAAAGAAGTAATTTAGTGGAAGATGGAGGAGAGTGCCAGCAAGTGAGGCTAATGTAACTGGGTGAGTGATTCCCTGTGCACGAAGGTAAATACGTATAGGGTGGATGAATGAATTTGTGATGAGATCAGGGAGAGAGAAGATTAGATATGTGTGAGCCATGGTTGTGATCTTTGGGTTCTGGTGCAACCAAATGAGGATTTGTGACATGTTAAACCACACGAAGGAAATGGGAATGGAACATAGTAATAGGAAGAGGATGCAACGTTGAAGGGTTAAGGATAGGAGTTTGGGACGGTTTGCTCCGAAGGCTTGTGAACAAAGAGGTTCCATTCCGAGAGAGAGACCTGAGAGAACGGAGTAGCCGGTGATGTTGGCGAAGGCGATGGCGAGTGAACCGGCTGCAAGTTCAAGTTCTCCTAGGTAGCCAAGGAACATCATGGACACCATGGAACGAGAATAGAAAATAAGAGCTGTTATGGCTATTGGGAAAGCAAGCATCATTAGGGATTTCATTTCTTCCATGATGGTTGAAAAGGAACATGTATATGGTTTGGTGTAGTCACTTATCAAATGCACTTGCTCTGTTTTTTTTGCCATGATTATGTTTGTCTTGTTAGGGGAAGACAATATGATTTAAATGGAGGTGGTGGATGGTGAATGGGTTTTTGGTTGTAGAAGGACTGTGAAACTGGCAGTACTAATGCAGAGATACTCTCTCTCTCGTAAAGAGCACTCTGATTTGAGGTGGCTTAAAACCAAACAAGTGAGGAGGAGAGGAGATAGACACACGAAACTATGTGTATGTGAGTGTGAGTGAGAGTGAGGAGGATGGCAGAAGGAGGTCAGTGTATAAATAGAGCAAATTATATTGTACCGTGGTCCAAACCTACAAAATGAAGAAGAAAAAAAAAAGTTTTCACAAAGTAAACAAGCCCTAAAGTTTTAAGGATCTGTCAATTTAATATCTCAAATTTTTTAAATAGCAAATTAGTTCTTAAATTAAAGAATATTGATGAATTTAACCCAACCATCAAAATATTTGGTAGTAAGCATTTATAAAACCATTTTAATAGAGAGACCTTTTTTTTAGAGAAATAAGAGACTTAAATAGCCTTTAGTTGCATCAAAATAAACATAGAAATTTAAAAATTGTGGTGGAAAGTTGGCTATTTGTCTGTTTGGTTCCGCGTTTCTGCAGTCCAAACGCACGTTTCACTCTCCAAACAGCAACTTTTCAATTTCATAAGATGTTTCGGCCAGAATCAAACGCGAATCTGAAAACGTGCTCCAACCACCAAAACTCGAGTCCACTAGAAGCCACAAATCGTAGCTTCTGCTGCAGCTCAAATCGATTTTGGATTTCTTTTTTGGTGACAAATCTATATTCCCAAATTACCCATGCTTCAACTCAAGCTCCAATGTTTGTTTTCTTTCTGAAGCTGCAATTTTTTTTACTCTGTGCTTTTTCCTTACATTTCCAGAATTGGAGAAAAACGAAAGTGGGGTAGGAAGAGTGAGGAAACTGTGCAATCTTCATAGAAGCTTCAATGGAAAACACAGTGAAAAATTAGAAAACTTGACAAGTAAAACAAGAATTAAAGGGAAGAAAAGGTAATGCCATCCATGGAATTGAACAAATTGAGAGGGACAAGCATCAATATTACAGAAGAATCAACTTGAGAGAGATGAATTTTGGCAAACTAGAGACACTGAATGGCTGAGGTGGCGGTTCATGAAATGATACCTACTATATATTTTTAAAATGAATATTAAAAATAATTCAATTGAATCTACCAAAAAAAGTAATAATAATAATAATTCAATTGATAAAAATATATTAAAAAAGACTCTTATAATTTTTCTTAAAAAAACTTTTATAAATTAATATAATTTTAAAATGAATTTGTGAACCAATAAAAATCCATTTATGATTTTGGATAAGTTAAAAATAAGATATTTACTTTTAAATACAATTAAAAGGATAGTTTGGTCATTACACATTCAAAATCAATTTTGATTCAAATTATCCAAACAACATCAACTCATAAGAATCACTTTTAGTAAAGTGTATCCAAACATAAATCAATTCACATTCAACTTACTTTTAACCAAAATCAATTCTCTCAAACTCAATTTTATCAAAATCAATTTTCGCCGCCGCCAAACCAAACACACACTATATTGATTGATGTGTTCCAATTTATTGGATCGAATTGCTATTTTGTAAATTTGAGGGATTAAATTAATGGACTCTTACAATTTCAATAATGAAAATGCATATTTCATGATTTTAAAAATCGGACCACAAATTGAATAGGCAAGACATGCATGTGGGTCATATTTAACTGATTCGGTTGAACCGGATAAAAATAAATATATTGTTTTTTAAGGGAAACAATAAATACAACGTTAATTCCTTCAAAAACAAATATAGCGTTAATATTATAATTAATATGCAAGTAATACAATTTATAAAATTTACAAACAAAAACATAAAATCCATAGGATAAATAAGTTGATAAAAATATAAGAAAAAAAATGCAGGAGCATGAAAAAAACCGTAATGGACTATAAGTTTTGACCACAACTTTTGGCAAAGAAAAAAAAATAGACCAAACAAACATGTAAACAATCATTTTGATGATTGAATGGATGTTTGCTCGATAAACAACCCTAATCTCATCCACATTCATTTTGCATATAAGTGCTATATATATATGATGTCCAAAAAATAAAAAGTTGTATCATCTTCCCACTTGCAATGTCCACAACTTCTTCCTACTCTCCCCACTTGCAATTTCCACGGAGCACTCCACCTTGCACATTCTCTTCTTTTTCTCACAAATCCAACATTCTTTACATCTTCCTACTTGCAATTTCCACAACATCTCCTTTTATCTTCATCATCTTCTTCTTTTGCATTTACACTGTTTTATTTAGGGGTCGCATTTTCATCTATAAATCCACCCAACTCATCAACTTATTAATCCATCATTCAACCAACAAATTAACAATTAGTTAATTGATTTGATTTGGATTAAATTCATCTATTTCATAACATTAATGGATTACAATCCATCCAGTTATTGTTTAAATTTAATGGATCACCGATAGTATAAAATCTATTGGTTAAAACATAACTAACTTATTTATATAAAGTTACTTTAAATTAGTATTTTTTATTATCAAAAAATAGAAAATTTTAGAGGTTCTTTATGACTTGCAGTTCTTGATCCCAAACTGAACCGGATCAAACTCTGATTCTCGATTCGATCAATTTAGCAAGACGATCAATTTTTTAAAACATTGACCTATATATTTACTCGAAAGAAAAGCTTAGGGTATTCTTTGTTTTTGTCAATGTGAGAGTTGATTTAATCAGAGTTTCTTAATAAAGTAAGAAAAAATAAATATATGTTTTTTCTTACTCATAAGAGTCATATCGTTTTAGTACAAAGTCAATTATTGCTGAATTAACTCATTAAAATGCAATCGAGTCCAACTTTTTTTTTTTGAAGTAAAGTCCGACTTTCTTAAATACCTAGTATTAAGTTTATTTTCTTTATGCACGAAAATTATTGTGAATTTTTTTGCTTACGAGTAAAGTTTAAAAATATTTTATTTTTCCTTCTTTATATACGATCCCCTCCTAAATTTGTGTTAGCTGCCACCGAAAAAGGTAACCTCAACAAATAGCTTTCTAAATGGTTCTTGCAGTTAGTTTGGCAAGAAAAAAAAAAAAAACAGTTGCAGTTAGCCTTTTTTCTCGTAGTGAGAGTAAGAAAGCTTAATTAACATTCATCATGAATAATTAGAAGCTACATAGGAGTTATATGCCTACATAGTATATATATATATATATCTTAGTTGTACCCTACAAAGATGGATGTATGTATAATCAATCAGTATTCACGTAACGTGTTGGTTCACATGGGAGAGTGCGCAATTACCGGATGAGAGTGCACTACAATCCGATCCATCCGATCCCATTTTATGAAACAGATAGGTTGGAGGGAAACAACAATTGGATTAATTGGCCATGTAGTAACTGTTTTTACTAACCTTCTTTCTCTTTCTATCTGTCTTTGTCGTGCTGAGTTGTTATTGCTCTTAAATAACTGTTACTATAGTTCTCCAAATATTCATGTTACATATTCAAGTGAGAGTGAAAATGAGAGCAAAACTGGAAATACTTGAAGTGAAGAAAGAACTAATTAATTAATTAATGTGGTAAATTGTGTATATTGTATGGTATTTGTACCGTGTAGGAATAGAATGTGACACACAAAAATGGTGTCCCCACTAACCCCATCTGACAACAATAACAGTAACAGTCTCGTATTTGGTAGGCAGTGTGGCACCACTTTTTCATTTTGTCTTCTGCTATTAAGGGAAGCAAACGTACTCTTGTGTTTGTGTGTGTACATAATGCAGTGTTGTGCCACACTCTCATTGTCCCAAACCGCCCAAAAACCTTGCCTTTGGTCCCAACTCTCAAAATATTCAACAATTTTTCCATGGAAACCCATTTTTTCATACATATTCAACATTTGATTAATCATATGCAAAAATATAGTTAATTTAATTCATAGAAAGTTAATTTAATTTACGTTGAAAATTTTGGTTGATTAATGTAGTTGAAGTAACCAAAGTTCTGACAGAAAATTGAATCAATCTTCTATTTAAAAAAAGTAGATGTTCATGTATTATTAGTGAATCCTCTAAAAAAAATGTATTATCAGTGGATATTTAACCACTTATGTTTCCAAATTCGAACATTTCATTTTGTCGGGCTTTCTTCTTAAAGCCCATTTTTTCTCAATTGTTGTTGTTGCTGCATGATATCTAGCTGGCTAGTTTTAGTTAGACATTTACACCTACCACCGGCTGAAGTTGCCTATATTGTCCATCTGTGGCGTCGCAACAAAATTATCCAACTGAAACATGGCTTCTTAACTTCTTATTCAGAGTAAAATGTAAAATAGTTTTACCGTTTGTCCCGGCTTTTTTTCAACTTTTCTACAGTTTTAAGGAGAAAGTAGGTCAAACACAATATCTATTAAGTACTTACTAAAAAATATTTTAAACATTTTTTCCCATCAAAAAATATTTTAACAATTTTTTATTTATTATATATTTGTACAATATTTTGTCAAACAACTTTTAACTTCAAAATAGCTTTAAAACTAACAAAAAATAAATTAACCAAACAACTTTAACTTCATTCTTAAAATCCCTTAATTTTAACTTTGTTTTAAAGTAATTTTTGGACTGTAAAAAAGTCAGGTCAAACGATGTCGTACCTACTTGATTAAGCTAAGAAAGGTGCAAAATTATGATCATACTAGTAAGTAGTAATTAAGAAAATTTATGTTGCCAGTTAAAATGTGAAATGAAGAAATAAAAGTCTTCAATTTTAATGCTGGCATCACTTAATAGCTAGGGATGACACAATTGGAAACATATATGGTGACTTTGATCAAGAGTTTTAAGAGTTTCAAATTGTGTTATGGAGTCAGAATTGCACACGTAAATATTTTTTTTCTTTCTATCTTCCGATCAGACTAACACACTTATATATTGAATGTATTTTTGTACGATACATTTATACGAAGTTGGTTTTATGATATCAGAATATAAGTGCTACTTTTGCCTTCTAGGCACTAGGCAGTCATACTCTGTCTCTCAAAGAAAAACAATCAGAAGCAAATAAACTTGGATTCCATGTCATACCGATGTGTTGCCATTTGTGGTGACATTTTCCTAAAGGGAATTTAGGTGCTTATAAAATTCACTGTCCTGCTTATTTACGATGAGTAAATAGACAAATACCTCTCAAATTGTAAAATTTTGAAAATATCCTCTCAAAATTCGAAAAAAAAAAAAAAGCAAACTCTAGAAATGTTTTATAGTTATAAATAGTCTTACATCCTTCAACATTTTCATTCATTCTTCACTTCTCTCATTCTAAAATTTTCTGTTATTTTTAGTTATGAGTGGTTCATTGTAACTTGGTCATTGTTGACCATTCATACGATCTCTGAAATTGCTTTACAGTTTTTGTAGTTATCGTATGGTGGTCAGTATAGACCTTCGATATCAATTACAACACTATTTTTAGGTTTCAGTATGTTTCGGATTGTATAATCCGAAAATCTCTATAAAGGGGTTTAGATTATATGATCCGAGCAAATAACTTATTCGGAATGCTACGGAACTTTACCGATCCTCTATATGTATTTTTATAGAGGTGTATGCAAAAAATCAGCTCAAAATTCGATTTCTAGGTCGATGTTTTGGTTTTTTGAGTTTTCGGCGCATTAAAAATTCATATTTAATCCGTCCCTTGTTGGAAAATTATAATTTTTTGTGGGAGATGTTGTATTTATGTCCTAAACATGCGTACAAAAAATAATGAAAAAATTCAACCTCTAGGTCACTTTTTCGGACACGCACTTTGGAAAAAATTGCGATTTTACGTGTTTCGGTCAAAAAATCAAAATAAATCGAGGCCTAGTTGGAATACTATGGAACTTTGCAGATCCTCTATATGTATTTTTATAGAGGTGTCTGCAAAAAAAAACTCAAAATTCGATTTCTAGGTCGATGTTTTGGTGTCTTGAGTTTTAGGCTCGTTAAAAATTCATATTTAATTCGTCCCTTGTCGGAAAATTCAAATTTTTTGTGGGAGATGTTGTTTTTTGTCCTAAACATGCGTGCAAAAAATCGTGAAAAAATTCAACCTCTAGATCACTTTACCAAGCGCACACTTGGAAAAAAATTGCGATTTTGTGTGTTTCGATCGAAAAATCAAAATAAATCGAGACTTAGTTGGAATGATGCGAAACTTTACAGACACCTCTATAAAAATATATATAGAGGATCTGCAGAGTTTCGTAGTATTCTGAATAAGTCTCAATTTATTTTGATTTTTCGACCGAAACACACAAAATCACAATTGATGTTCTGCCAGGAATTGCACTTAAGTTTAACTACAGCCGGAAAGGTGAAACGGTAGTTAACTACCGTTGGGGGCAAAAATGTATTTTTCATGTGTTTTTAAGAAAAGTTGAATGTGAGAAAAGCAATTTTCAATTTTCATATTCTTGAGCCCAATCTTTTTGGGCTGATACCCAACCCAAGTTGTTGAATTTACAAGAAGCCGGATATGGGTACTTTTCTTTGGTTAAGATATATTTTTGAAATTTGCTTTTTAAACCCCATGTTGCTCGTAGCCCCCCTAAAAACAAAAAATACCCTTATCAACGCCTATCGGTAGATACAACCCGTTCATTACCTCTCGGGAGCTATTTTCTACTCAACCTCCAAAACCATTGAAAGTTTAATTTTTTTTTTCACAAAATTTGTGTCTCTTTACATAACCCTTCCATTCGTATACTCTACCTAGACTATTTTGGTCTCAAAGAAAAGGTAATGTATCTCTTCAACCATCTATCTTATTATTATTATTAAGTTGTACTACAAGTACCGAAAGTTATCTTTTGGTTAGTCTGGTTATGTAACACATTCAGAATCTAGCTTCAATCATGCATTGTCTTGAAAATTGCACAATTGGTGAATTTTTTAAATTATTTTGTATAGATACCTATTGGAACCCGATTTCTAATAGGTCTAGAAACTGCAAAATCTTATGATAGTCAATTGATAGTAAAAAATGTACATTTTGAGTGATTCATATTACACAATCTTTAATTTTTACAAGTTCTCTCATCTCATTTCAATCGTAAATACACTTCAAACCCTTGTTCTATATGAGCATGATCCAGTGAAAATGCATATAAGTTCCAAATTGACAAGATCATTAGTTTTTTAAGCATGCGGAAGAAAACATATAGAAAATGCACGGAAAATGAGCTTTGTTAATTTGGGATTCAAACAAAAGACAGGTAAATTTTGATTGGTACTTAATTTTTGGATCAAACAAAAGACAAGTAAAAGAAAATTGATATTCGTATAATCATTTTGAAATAAATTTAGGGACAACTCTCTCTTCATACTCTCATTGTGTTTTACTCTCTCTCGTACTTTAGATTTTGTGTTGATACATACATTGTCTTGTATATCTTTAGTTGTTTTATAAATTTTTTTAAAATAGTTGTTCAAATAATATACATAATTATTACAACTAAACATCAAACTCGTATAAAAAATTTTTTTGGCGAAAATATATGTTTTGTTATATCGTGAAAAATATTAATTGTATATGCTTGTTTAGTATTTTCCTTTAGATCTTAAAATAATGGGAGGGGAACCTTAATATCACAAGACAATGGAAGCAATGCACGAATTTCAGGTGTGCCCCCGAATCAGATCGAATTATGTGTCCATTACAATCAAAACCTGGTTGAACCTAACAAGGTAGTGGAGAATAGGCCTAATCAATCCACTCAAAATAAAAAACTAAGCCTAATCAACCATAACCTATAACCTAACAATAGAATATTTAACTTTTCTATTGTTACGAGTATATTTTAAATATATTTGTCTTTTACTTGTTATTTATTTACTTATTTCGTTTTTGGGCTATGTAGCACTTCCCGTGCTATAGCCTTTAATTTTTTTTAAAGGAAAAATACAATCTTCTTTTAATTTTATTAATTAATAATCGATTGATTCAGAAACATACATAGGGACAAATGAAGAGGGTGGCAAGTATGCGCCCTTGCCCTGCTCATTATAATGCTCGAGTGTAAAAAAAAAAAAACTTACCACGGACTCTTAAAATTGTGTCATCACTTTTAGTTTATACTTTTAAGGCAGCTCGTATGAGTATTCTATATAACATGATGATGATTGTTAGAAACACTCTTTTTTCAACGTCTTTTTATTAGATAAAACTAGTAAAATACCCGTGTTGACGCACGGGTACAGTAAGAGTTTAATATTTATAAAATGGTATGTTAAATTTAAATAAAAACGTATTTATTGTTTATAGAATATTTTTGACATGAATATATTTTTGAAAATGTTATTGTAATAAGGTTTGCGTTTATTTAAGTAAGTATTGGAGTTATATAAGGTGGTGAAGGAATCATGTACAAACATTGTAATATCAAACATTGTAATATTGAATTCACATAACCTTAAAATTTACATTTTCAGAAACTTACAATTTGAATTTAATTTGAATTTAATATTAAGAGTATAAACGCGACAGTTTATAAATTGTTGGATATTAAACAGCAGTGGTAAACGTAAGAACCTTACATTCAAAATTTTATATTAAGTTTATAAACGCCGTAGTTTAGAAAATTGTTTGGAGTATAAACAAAGCAGAACCTGGCTTAAATATGCGTATAAACGCCTCAATTTAGAAAAAATCAAACATCATAAAATCAAACGTCGCAATTTAGGAAAGAAGATATGTTAGTATTGGCTTGGATTATGTACAATCTTATTATTCTGTCAATGCTTCATTATTAAATGATCCATACAAAAATATGAAAGAGTTTATGTCTAATGTCATCACGCCGCAGTTTAGAAATGATCAAACATCATATAATCAATCCAAGCCGCATTTTAGGAGTCAAGATATGTTAGTCTTTGAATTGTTTCCTTAAAACAGGGTGAGTGTTTCGTCCAAGGAGACGAAGTTGCAGAGAGCGGTTCTGACTTCTGAGAATGTTGCAGAGCACTTTGTACTGTTGACAGTGACAGCTGTTTGACTTCTGAGTTTCCTTCATACTCAGACTCCCAGTCTTCAGACGTTGTTCCTTCAGAAGCAGTTCTTCAGAAGCTGTTCATCAGACGCACTGTTCATCAGAAGCAGTTCTTCAGAAGTTGTTCATCAGAAGCAATTCTTCAAACGCACTGTTCATCAGAAGCAGTTATTCAGAAGCAGTTCTTCATACGCACTGTCCATCAGTAACAGTTCTTCAGAAGTTGACCTTCAGAAGCAGTTTTTCAGACGCACAGTTCTTCAGATGTTGTTCATCAGAAGTGAAGGGGTGAGAAAAACACAAGAAGGGGGGGGGGTTGAATTGTGTTTTAAGTGATTTTTCTTTTTCTTCAATACTCTTAAAAAAAAACTATCAGAGTGAAAATAAGTTTGCAGCGGGTAAAGATAAAAGAGTAAGGAAGAGAAGAATCACACACAGGAATTTTTATACTGGTTCCTCCCACTAACAGGAGTACATCCAGTCCTCTCACACAAGAGAGATTACTAACCACACAAGGTTACAAATGCTTAGACACACAAGTCTAAGACTTCTTTGCCTTTCACTAAAGGACTTCTACTTAGACTCTACAGCCTAAGTTTCTATCTAACTGATTGAGTGAGAAAGATAGAACAACTTAATTCTACACTTAGAATATTACAGATAATTGCTTGAGAGTTTGTGTAGAGTTTCAGTATTTCGCAGTGTTGTTATATTTCTTCAGTCTTGCAAAGCTTCTATATATAGTGAGTAGCTTGAGTGAAGAATCAATTCTGTCCGTTGAAGGAATTAAGACAATTGAATTGGGGAGATTTCATTCCCGTTGTAATTCAATTCTTGTCTGCTGGTAATTCCTTTCTTGTTTCCAAATTCCTTTTTGAGCAAGGAATATCCTCTTCGCCAGTTAAGGAAATATTGATGGCGCGTGTGTATTGATTGTCTTGAAGATCTTCAGATGATACAGTCTTCAGTACTTGATAGGAGCAGAGAGGTCTTCAGACTTTGGTCTTCAGTATTTGTCCTTCAGACTTTGTTCTTCAGTATTTGTTCTTCAGACTTTGTTCTTAAGTATTTGTTCTTCAGATTTTGGTCTTCAGTAGTTGACCATTGTTGACTTCTCTGACCCTCTTCAGAATTTACTTTTACTCCAAAAGCGTTGACTTCTGTTCTTCGTACAGTAGCTTTTCATTTGATTATTTTTAACTGTAGTCCTGCACACTTAGAGAATACATTAGTAATACCAATTGTTTTTAATACTCTGTTATCATCAAAACTTAAGGAGGGTTTAGTAAAATCCATTTTGTCCTAACAATCTTCCCCTTTTTGATGATGACAAACATCTGTATTAAAAACAATTGTTTAATAAATCAAATGTTAACTTAGCTTCAGGAACGGAGGTTCGTAAGCTCCCCCAGAATCTAATAACTCATGAGGAAGGTTTGTAAGCTCCCCCTAAGTTCAATAATCCATAGAAAAAGATTTGAAAGCTTTTCCTAAGTTTTATCTTAACATTTAATTTTAATATAAACACAAATCAAAGCAACAACGTATATATTGGTTCAGAGATTGCAATTGTTTCTACTCCCCCTTTTTAATAATGTTTTTTTTTACATTTTTGGTAGTGACAACTTGTCTCGTTGATAACAATTATTTTAAAATTTGTGAAGGTGACGACTTCGCCCGTGTATAATAATATTTTTTAAATTTACCAATGACAATTTTTCCCGTGTATGAAATTTATTTATAATATATATTAGTGATGACAAGTCACATGTTTAGGAATTATTTTAAAATTTAAATCAGTGACGACTTGTCCTTTTTGTTAGAATTATTTTAATTTTTTTTATCAATGACAACATATCCCATGTATGATGCTAATTTTTAAATTTTTAAGAGTGGCAACTCTTCCTTAAAAAAAAGAGTGATGAATTTATTGTGCATAATAATTAATTTAAAATTTGTAATAAAAAAGAGTGATGACAATTAAAAAGGAACGAAGGGAGTATGATTTTGGCAAAAGAACCTTATATTTAGGGACGGAGGTAGTACGTGTCATTCTATCAATTTCACATATATTAAAAATGCAATTAATGTTGTTTAAAAAAGAGTAATTACTGTTTCACATATATTAAGTTGTTCTATCTTTCTCACTCAATCAGTTAGATAGAAACTTAGAATATTACAGATAATTGCTTGAGAGTTTGTGTAGAGTTTCAGTATTTCGCAGTGTTGCTATATTTCTTCAGTCTTGCAAAGCTTCTATATATAGTGAGTAGCTTGAGTGAAGAATCAATTTTGTCCGTTGAAGGAATTAAGACAATTGAATTGGGGAGATTTCATTCCCGTTGTAATTCAATTCTTGTCTGCTGGTAATTCCTTTCTTGTTTCCAATTTCCTTTTTGAGCAAGGAATATCCTCTTCGCCAGTTAAGGAAATATTGATGGCGCGTGTGTATTGATTGTCTTGAAGATCTTCAGATGATACAGTCTTCAGTACTTGATAGGAGCAGAGAGGTCTTCAGACTTTGGTCTTCAGTATTTGTCCTTCAGACTTTGTTCTTCAGTATTTGTTCTTCAGACTTTGTTCTTAAGTATTTGTTCTTCAGATTTTGGTCTTCAGTAGTTGACCATTGTTGACTTCTCTGACCCTCTTCAGAATTTACTTTTACTCCAAAAGCGTTGACTTCTGTTCTTCGTACAGTAGCTTTTCATTTGATTATTTTTAACTGTAGTCCTGCACACTTAGAGAATACATTAGTAATACCAATTGTTTTTAATACTCTGTTATCATCAAAACTTAAGGAGGGTTTAGTAAAATCCATTTTGTCCTAACAATCTTCCCCTTTTTGATGATGACAAACATCTGTATTAAAAACAATTGTTTAATAAATCAAATGTTAACTTAGCTTCAGGAACGGAGGTTTGTAAGCTCCCCCTGAATCTAATAACTCATGCGGAAGGTTTGTAAGCTCCCCCTAAGTTCAATAATCCATAGAAAAAGATTTGAAAGCTTTTCCTAAGTTTTATCTTAACATTTAATTTTAATATAAACACAAATCAAAGCAACAACGTATATATTGGTTCAGAGATTGCAATTGTTTCTACTCCCCCTTTTTAATAATGTTTTTTTTACATTTTTGGTAGTGACAACTTGTCTCGTTGATAACAATTATTTTAAAATTTGTGAAGGTGACGACTTCGCCCGTGTATAATAATATTTTTTAAATTTACCAATGACAATTTTTCCCGTGTATGAAATTTATTTATAATATATATTAGTGATGACATGTCACATGTTTAGGAATTATTTTAAAATTTAAATCAGTGACGACTTGTCCTTTTTGTTAGAATTATTTTAATTTTTTTTATCAATGACAACATATCCCATGTATGATACTAATTTTTAAATTTTTAAGAGTGGCAACTCTTTCCTTAAAAAAGAGTGATGAATTTATTGTGCATAATAATTAATTTAAAATTTGTAATAAAAAAGAGTGATGACAATTAAAAAGGAACGAAGGGAGTATGATTTTGGCAAAAGAACCTTATATTTAGGGACGGAGGTAGTACATGTCATTCTATCAATTTCACATATATTAAAAATGCAATTAATGTTGTTTAAAAAAGAGTAATTATTAGTTAAAAAAGAGTAATTACTGTTTCACATATATTAAGTTGTTCTATCTTTCTCACTCAATCAGTTAGATAGAAACTTAGAATATTACAGATAATTACTTGAGAGTTTGTGTTGAGTTTCAGTATTTCGCAGTGTTGTTATATTTCTTCAGTCTTGCAAAGCTTCTATATATAGTGAGTAGCTTGAGTGAAGAATCAATTTTGACCGTTGAAGGAATTAAGACAATTGAATTGGGGAGATGTAACGCCCATACTAACTTCAACTAGTATATTAGCATGTGCGTTAAACTGATACTGGATACATTTAAAAATTTCAATAATAATAATAATAATAATACATCACCAATGAATGAATACAGGTTTACTCGTTTGTACAATTAATCCAATACTAATACAATACTTATATAATCGTCCATTAAGCTCCTGAGCTGGTACGCAACGAGTAACTGTACTCCATCCAGTATCTCTATGAAGGTCTTCATCACGAACCTCTGACATACCTGTAAACCTGCACCAGAAGGAATGGGATGAGACATAATGTCT
This sequence comes from Medicago ruthenica, assembly GCA_018208015.1. Lineage (NCBI taxonomy): Eukaryota > Viridiplantae > Streptophyta > Magnoliopsida > Fabales > Fabaceae > Medicago > Medicago ruthenica. Next base: position 95,188,735 of record CM031374.1, read on the forward strand.
CAGTGAGCTCCAGCCCAACCGACTGTTGGCAACCTCAGGGAACCTAGGGTCGCCATGCCTACCTTGGCAATCTTGGGGATTTCCTATGATCGCCAAGTCTTTACTTTATCCTCAAAGAGTATTCATCTACCTATGACTATGAATTTGTCTGTAATTATATCTCTAACTATGACTATAACTGTAATCCGCCTATAACTGTAACTGTAACCTATCTGTAACTATAACTCAGTGATCAAGGGGAAACCTAGGACCACCTTCTGTTAACTGTCTATAACTATAACTATAATTGTGACTGTAATTGTAACTTTGACTTTAACTGTGAAACATAAAACATATAACAGTTCTATAGCAGTTTTATGTTAGCTGTTAGCGTTGAACAAACAATTAATCTGAGTTCATTTTACGGAGTGCGGCCCGGGTGGAGTAACCCCGAGGACAGCTCCCTATAAACCGGTGAAATTCCTATCATATCAGGCTAACACCGGACTCCCTATGAAATTGCATGTGGATAACCCTCTCGGAGGAATCCCATCCGGCGAATCCCGGAGTCTGCTGAACATGCCTTTGACTTTGAAATATTATTCTTTAACTTTGATCATATGAATATACATAACTGTTACTTTAAACATATAATAACAATCCTGTAACTCTTAACCTATAACTTATGAATCTTGGCTTATCGTTCTCATAAGCCACCTATAATTGTCGGAAAACCAACACTACAATCTTATCTGTAACTTTGATTGCCAAAGCATTACTATTATCCTTGTATTCTAGATTGAATACATCTATAATCTTATATACCTAAAGTATGTTCTTGACTTTCAAGTTGTATGCCTTTCCTTAAGAGTTAACAACTCACGTGTCAGGGATCTATCCATTAATCCTTACACTCGTACTATAATTCTCGTCTTCCTATCAAAGGATTTGACATATCGTTATCATATGCCATCTTAGGATTATCTATTCAATTAACCCTTATACTCCTATTGCGTCCCTTAACCCTTGTTCATTCATTTCGTATATGTTATATGCCCTCGGATATGCCACAATGGTGTTTTTCTTATAAAATAAGGTTTTCTTTGAAAATGGTTACCAAAAACCTCGCCTGACGGGTACACAGGCCACAGAACGAAGCAGAAAAGACATGAAATGCCTGTCCATTTTCGCTGGGCGAAATCCCTTTCGCTGGGCGATTTGAGGCAGGGAAAATTTGGTGAAAATCGCTGTATTCTCGCCCTGCGATCGCCGAGCGAAATTGACAGTTCAATACCAGTTCAAAACATGATTTTTCCACCATTTATGACGTATTTAAGCATACCCAAGCACCATAACATCATAAGGAATGATTTACAACTATGAATTGATTGATTAAAACAGGTTTGAACAAGGAATTGGCAAGCAAAAGGGATTAGGGTACCAAAATACAAACTTTGCTCATAATACATAAAACTCATCAAAAACTCACAAAGGGGGTTCTAAAACCCCTAGGGAGCTCACCTCAATCTTGCTTTGGTGCTGGTTATGCTCAATCTTCAAAACCCTAGCTCATCTCTTGCTCTTCTCTTGCTTTTCTTTAACTTCTTCATGTTCTAACTTTCCCCACAACCAAGCTTGCTTGAAATACATGATTCTAAGTTGAAGTTTGATGGATTATGGATGATTGATGAAGAGGGGCGAAATCTAGAGAGAGGGAGGGAAGAAATCAGATTTCTTGAGAGAGAAAACAAGTGATAAAGATGAGGAAAAACTCATATTTATCCATTTTAGTCCCTTTCCCTCTATTTACCATTTTGCCATTCCACTCGTTTTAATTTCTGTGACACTGTTAAAAGTCATGCTTGAGCGGGATATTACAGGAGATTTCATTCCCGTTGTAATTCAATTCTTGTCTGCTGGTAATTCCTTTCTTGTTTCCAATTTCCTTTTTGAGCAAGGAATATCCTCTTCGCCAGTTAAGGAAATATTGATGGCGCGTGTGTATTGATTGTCTTGAAGATCTTCAGATGATACAGTCTTCAGTCTTGATAGGAGCAGAGAGGTCTTCAGACTTTGGTCTTCAGTATTTGTCCTTCAGACTTTGTTCTTCAGTATTTGTTCTTCAGACTTTGTTCTTAAGTATTTGTTCTTCAGATTTTGGTCTTCAGTAGTTGACCATTGTTGACTTCTCTGACCCTCTTCAGAATTTACTTTTACTCCAAAAGCGTTGACTTCTGTTCTTCGTACAGTAGCTTTTCATTTGATTATTTTTAACTGTAGTCCTGCACACTTAGAGAATACATTAGTAATACCAATTGTTTTTAATACTCTGTTATCATCAAAACTTAAGGAGGGTTTAGTAAAATCCATTTTGTTCTAACAATCTCCCCCTTTTTTATGATGACAAACATCTGTATTAGAAACAATTGTTTAATAAATCAAATGTTAACTTAGCTTCAGGAACGGAGGTTTGTAAGCTCCCCCTGAATCTAATAACTCATGAGGAAGGTTTGTAAGCTCCCCCTAAGTTCAATAATCCATAGAAAAAGATTTGAAAGCTTTTCCTAAGTTTTATCTTAACATTTAATTTTAATATAAACACAAATCAAAGCAACAACGTATATATTGGTTCAGAGATTGCAATTGTTTCTACTCCCCCTTTTTAATAATGTTTTTTTACATTTTTGGTAGTGACAACTTGTCTCGTTGATAACAATTATTTTAAAATTTGTGAAGGTGACGACTTCGCCCGTGTATAATAATATTTTTTAAATTTACCAATGACAATTTTTCCCGTGTATGAAATTTATGTATAATATATATTAGTGATGACAAGTCACATGTTTAGGAATTATTTTAAAATTTAAATCAGTGACGACTTGTCCTTTTTGTTAGAATTATTTTAATTTTTTTTATCAATGACAACATATCCCATGTATGATACTAATTTTTAAATTTTTAAGAGTGGCAACTCTTTCCTTAAAAAAAAGAGTGATGAATTTATTGTGCATAATAATTAATTTAAAATTTGTAATAAAAAAGAGTGATGACAATTAAAAAGGAACGAAGGGAGTATGATTTTGGCAAAAGAACCTTATATTTAGGGACGGAGGTAGTACGTGTGATTCTATCAATTTCACATATATTAAAAATGCAATTAATGTTGTTTAAAAAAGAGTAATTACTGTTTCACATATATTAAGTTGTTCTATCTTTCTCACTCAATCAGTTAGATAGAAACTTAGAATATTACAGATAATTGCTTGAGAGTTTGTGTAGAGTTTCAGTATTTCGCAGTGTTGTTATATTTCTTCAGTCTTGCAAAGCTTCTATATATAGTGAGTAGCTTGAGTGAAGAATCAATTATGTCCGTTGAAGGAATTAAGACAATTGAATTGGGGAGATTTCATTCCCGTTGTAATTCAATTCTTGTCTGCTGGTAATTCCTTTCTTGTTTCCAATTTCCTTTTTGAGCAAGGAATATCCTCTTCGCCAGTTAAGGAAATATTGATGGCGCGTGTGCATTGATTGTCTTGAAGATCTTCAGATGATACAGTCTTCAGTACTTGATAGGAGCAGAGAGGTCTTCAGACTTTGGTCTTCAGTATTTGTCCTTCAGACTTTGTTCTTCAGTATTTGTTCTTCAGACTTTGTTCTTAAGTATTTGTTCTTCCGACTTTGTTCTTCAGTAGTTGACCATTGTTGACTTCTCTGACCCTCTTCAGAATTTACTTTTACTCCAAAAGCGTTGACTTCTGTTCTTCGTACAGTAGCTTTTCATTTGATTATTTTTAACTGTAGTCCTGCACACTTAGAGAATACATTAGTAATACCAATTGTTTTTAATACTCTGTTATCATCAAAACTTAAGGAGGGTCTAGTAAAATCCATTTTGTTCTAACAATCTCCCCCTTTTTGATGATGACAAACATCTGTATTAGAAACAATTGTTTAATAAATCAAATGTTAACTTAGCTTCAGGAACGGAGGTTTGTAAGCTCCCCCTGAATCTAATAACTCATGAGGAAGGTTTGTAAGCTCCCCCTAAGTTCAATAATCCATAGAAAAAGATTTGAAAGCTTTTCCTAAGTTTTATCTTAACATTTAATTTTAATATAAACACAAATCAAAGCAACAACGTCTATATTGGTTCAGAGATTGCAATTTTTTCTACTCCCCCTTTTTAATAATGTTTTTTTACATTTTTGGTAGTGACAACTTGTCTCGTTGATAACAATTATTTTAAAATTTGTGAAGGTGACGACTTCGCCCGTGTATAATAATATTTTTTAAATTTACCAATGACAATTTTTCCCGTGTATGAAATTTATTTATAATATATATTAGTGATGACATGTCACATGTTTAGGAATTATTTTAAAATTTAAATCAGTGACGACTGTCCTTTTTGTTAGAATTATTTTAATTTTTTTTATAAATGACAACATATCCCATGTATGATACTAATTTTTAAATTTTTAAGAGTGGCAACTCTTTCCTTAAAAAAAAGAGTGATGAATTTATTGTGCATAATAATTAATTTAAAATTTGTAATAAAAAAGAGTGATGACAATTAAAAAGGAACGAAGGGAGTATGATTTTGGCAAAAGAACCTTATATTTAGGGACGGAGGTAGTACGTGTGATTCTATCAATTTCACATATATTAAAAATGCAATTAATGTTGTTTAAAAAAGAGTAATTACTGTTTCACATATATTAAGTTGTTCTATCTTTCTCACTCAATCAGTTAGATAGAAACTTAGAATATTACAGATAATTGCTTGAGAGTTTGTGTAGAGTTTCAGTATTTCGCAGTGTTGTTATATTTCTTCAGTCTTGCAAAGCTTCTATATATAGTGAGTAGCTTGAGTGAAGAATCAATTCTGTCCGTTGAAGGAATTAAGACAATTGAATTGGGGAGATTTCATTCCCGTTGTAATTCAATTCTTGTCTGCTGGTAATTCCTTTCTTGTTTCCAATTTCCTTTTTGAGCAAGGAATATCCTCTTCGCCAGTTAAGGAAATATTGATGGCGCGTGTGCATTGATTGTCTTGAAGATCTTCAGATGATACAGTCTTCAGTACTTGATAGGAGCAGAGAGGTCTTCAGACTTTGGTCTTCAGTATTTGTCCTTCAGACTTTGTTCTTCAGTATTTGTTCTTCAGACTTTGTTCTTAAGTATTTGTTCTTCCGACTTTGTTCTTCAGTAGTTGACCATTGTTGACTTCTCTGACCCTCTTCAGAATTTACTTTTACTCCAAAAGCGTTGACTTCTGTTCTTCGTACAGTAGCTTTTCATTTGATTATTTTTAACTGTAGTCCTGCACACTTAGAGAATACATTAGTAATACCAATTGTTTTTAATACTCTGTTATCATCAAAACTTAAGGAGGGTTTAGTAAAATCCATTTTGTTCTAACAATCTCCCCCTTTTTGATGATGACAAACATCTGTATTAGAAACAATTGTTTAATAAATCAAATGTTAACTTAGCTTCAGGAACGGAGGTTTGTAAGCTCCCCCTGAATCTAATAACTCATGAGGAAGGTTTGTAAGCTCCCCCTAAGTTCAATAATCCATAGAAAAAGATTTGAAAGCTTTTCCTAAGTTTTATCTTAACATTTAATTTTAATATAAACACAAATCAAAGCAACAACGTCTATATTGGTTCAGAGATTGCAATTTTTTCTACTCCCCCTTTTTAATAATGTTTTTTTACATTTTTGGTAGTGACAACTTGTCTCGTTGATAACAATTATTTTAAAATTTGTGAAGGTGACGACTTCGCCCGTGTATAATAATATTTTTTAAATTTACCAATGACAATTTTTCCCGTGTATGAAATTTATTTATAATATATATTAGTGATGACATGTCACATGTTTAGGAATTATTTTAAAATTTAAATCAGTGACGACTGTCCTTTTTGTTAGAATTATTTTAATTTTTTTTATAAATGACAACATATCCCATGTATGATACTAATTTTTAAATTTTTAAGAGTGGCAACTCTTTCCTTAAAAAAAAGAGTGATGAATTTATTGTGCATAATAATTAATTTAAAATTTGTAATAAAAAAGAGTGATGACAATTAGAAAGGAACGAAGGGAGTATGATTTTGGCAAAAGAACCTTATATTTAGGGACGGAGGTAGTACGTGTCATTCTATCAATTTCACATATATTAAAAATGCAATTAATGTTGTTTAAAAAAGAGTAATTATTAGTTAAAAAAGAGTAATTACTGTTTCACATATATTAAGTTGTTCTATCTTTCTCACTCAATCAGTTAGATAGAAACTTAGAATATTACAGATAATTGCTTGAGAGTTTGTGTAGAGTTTCAGTATTTCGCAGTGTTGTTATATTTCTTCAGTCTTGCAAAGCTTCTATATATAGTGAGTAGCTTGAGTGAAGAATCAATTCTGTCCGTTGAAGGAATTAAGACAATTGAATTGGGGAGATTTCATTCCCGTTGTAATTCAATTCTTGTCTGCTGGTAATTCCTTTCTTGTTTCCAATTTCCTTTTTGAGCAAGGAATATCCTCTTCGCCAGTTAAGGAAATATTGATGGCGCGTGTGCATTGATTGTCTTGAAGATCTTCAGATGATACAGTCTTCAGTACTTGATAGGAGCAGAGAGGTCTTCAGACTTTGGTCTTCAGTATTTGTCCTTCAGACTTTGTTCTTCAGTATTTGTTCTTCAGACTTTGTTCTTAAGTATTTGTTCTTCCGACTTTGTTCTTCAGTAGTTGACCATTGTTGACTTCTCTGACCCTCTTCAGAATTTACTTTTACTCCAAAAGCGTTGACTTCTGTTCTTCGTACAGTAGCTTTTCATTTGATTATTTTTAACTGTAGTCCTGCACACTTAGAGAATACATTAGTAATACCAATTGTTTTTAATACTCTGTTATCATCAAAACTTAAGGAGGGTTTAGTAAAATCCATTTTGTTCTAACAATCTCCCCCTTTTTGATGATGACAAACATCTGTATTAGAAACAATTGTTTAATAAATCAAATGTTAACTTAGCTTCAGGAACGGAGGTTTGTAAGCTCCCCCTGAATCTAATAACTCATGAGGAAGGTTTGTAAGCTCCCCCTAAGTTCAATAATCCATAGAAAAAGATTTGAAAGCTTTTCCTAAGTTTTATCTTAACATTTAATTTTAATATAAACACAAATCAAAGCAACAACGTCTATATTGGTTCAGAGATTGCAATTTTTTCTACTCCCCCTTTTTAATAATGTTTTTTTACATTTTTGGTAGTGACAACTTGTCTCGTTGATAACAATTATTTTAAAATTTGTGAAGGTGACGACTTCGCCCGTGTATAATAATATTTTTTAAATTTACCAATGACAATTTTTCCCGTGTATGAAATTTATTTATAATATATATTAGTGATGACATGTCACATGTTTAGGAATTATTTTAAAATTTAAATCAGTGACGACTGTCCTTTTTGTTAGAATTATTTTAATTTTTTTTATAAATGACAACATATCCCATGTATGATACTAATTTTTAAATTTTTAAGAGTGGCAACTCTTTCCTTAAAAAAAAGAGTGATGAATTTATTGTGCATAATAATTAATTTAAAATTTGTAATAAAAAAGAGTGATGACAATTAAAAAGGAACGAAGGGAGTATGATTTTGGCAAAAGAACCTTATATTTAGGGACGGAGGTAGTACGTGTCATTCTATCAATTTCACATATATTAAAAATGCAATTAATGTTGTTTAAAAAAGAGTAATTATTAGTTAATATACAAAAATTTCCTTTATTAATAGTATGAAAAAAATAAATTAAAAAAATTGAAAAAAGATAAAGTAATAACATAACATCAAATTTATAAAATAATATATATAATTTAAGCAAACAAATTTAGTTAAAATGACATATAATTTAAGATGGAGGAAGTATATATTAGTGACAAACATTTATACCATATTTTCTAGTATTCAATATAACAATATTGTACTTAAAAAAATAACAATATTTGTGGTGTATTTTATCTAAGTAAATAACATTAAAAACAATTAATAAGTTGACTAAAAAAATTAAAAAACAATTAATTAACACTACTGTGATTGTTGTCACACACACGTAGAGACTCCTCACACCACACATACAAACACTTCTCATTTGATTTTATTTTTCTCTCTCCTCCTCTTCACAGTTCTCTCTTCTCTTAAACAAACCCTAGCCGCCTAGCCGCCTCTCATTCTCCTTCTGTGGGTTGTGGCCGTGCGCCTCCACCACCATATGGCTTCCAATGTCCATAACATTACCACCAATATCATGATATCATCAATTTTTTTCTTACGAGTTTAGTTTTTCAAAATCATCATGTTGACGCTTTAGCACCGCCACCAAAAGCATCATCTTCGACCAGCTTTAATCTCATCCATGGAGTTTAACACCAGATCTGGAACCTTCATCATGTAAGCTCTCTTTTGGACCTATTTCTTCATGATTTGGGCACCAACCCGCAAGACTTCTTCTTACACACATGAAGCAATTGTTTATAGATCTGTGCACAAAACTTCATCTTATTTGTTTTTTATGTGTATATTTTATTTTATTTTTTTGTACTTTATATGCACCAAACAAAAGACTCAGACTCTGTTGTATGGTTTCTTTTACTGCTTAACTTTCTTTGTTTTTTTCGTTGAAGGAAAAAAAACTTAAATGTGATGAAAAAAGTGTGCCATTTATTCGGACTATGTTCAAAGTCTGGAGTTTTGCAAATCTTGAGGACCATCAAAGTCTGGACTATGTTCAGAGACTGATGACTTTCAGAAGTTACTACTCTTCAGAGGTCCTGAAGCGTAGTAAGTCCTGATGTCATCAGGACTTGTCCCGTGTATAATTATTATTTTAAACTTTTAACCGTGACAAATTGTCCTATGTATAATATTTATTTTAAATTTTATATCTGAAAAAGTTAAAAAAGAAACTTTGATTTATTTTTTATTTGATAATTTTTGCTTCTATTTATTATTTCTAGTAATAAAATATATTGTTTCATTTTCTTCTTCACTCACCTTTCTCATTACACACATGAAGCAATTGTTTATAGATCTGTGCACAAAACTTCATCTTATTTGTTTTTTATGTGTATATTTTATTTTATTTTTTTGTACTTTATATGCACCAAACAAAAGACTCAGACTCTGTTGTATGGTTTCTTTTACTGCTTAACTTTCTTTGTTTTTTTCGTTGAAGGAAAAAAAACTTAAATGTGATGAAAAAAGTGTGCCATTTATTCGGACTATGTTCAAAGTCTGGAGTTTTGCAAATCCTGAGGACCATCAAAGTCTGGACTATGTTCAGAGACTGATGACTTTCAGAAGTTACTACTCTTCAGAGGTCCTGAAGCGTAGTAAGTCCTGATGTCATCAGGACTTGTCCCGTGTATAATTATTATTTTAAACTTTTAACCGTGACAAATTGTCCTATGTATAATATTTATTTTAAATTTTATATCTGAAAAAGTTAAAAAAGAAACTTTGATTTATTTTTTATTTGATAATTTTTGCTTCTATTTATTATTTCTAGTAATAAAATATATTGTTTCATTTTCTTCTTCACTCACCTTTCTCATTACACACATGAAGCAATTGTTTATAGATCTGAGCACAAAACTTCATCTTATTTGTTTTTTATGTGTATATTTTATTTTATTTTTTTGTACTTTATATGCACCAAACAAAAGACTCAGACTCTGTTGTATGGTTTCTTTTACTGCTTAACTTTCTTTGTTTTTTTCGTTGAAGGAAAAAAAACTTAAATGTGATGAAAAAAGTGTGCCATTTATTCGGACTATGTTCAAAGTCTGGAGTTTTGCAAATCCTGAGGACCATCAAAGTCTGGACTATGTTCAGAGACTGATGACTTTCAGAAGTTACTACTCTTCAGAGGTCCTGAAGCGTAGTAAGTCCTGATGTCATCAGGACTTGTCCCGTGTATAATTATTATTTTAAACTTTTAACCGTGGCAAATTGTCCTATGTATAATATTTATTTTAAATTTTATATCTGAAAAAGTTAAAAAAGAAACTTTGATTTATTTTTTATTTGATAATTTTTGCTTCTATTTATTATTTCTAGTAATAAAATATATTGTTTCATTTTCTTCTTCACTCACCTTTCTCGTTACACACAGTTCACATCTCGTGTTATGACAAATTTTTAAATACTAATGGATTTAGAAAAAGGGGAGTTCAATTTTTTCAATGTGATAATATTTGTAGTCTTTCAAATTTGTTCCTACATGAGCTAGTGAAAGGATTTTTTTAAAGTTATCAAACATTATGTATTTTTTTTTTCGTAAAAATGATGCTATACTGCCATTAAAACAACCAAAATAATCAATTTTCCCCAAATAAGAAAAAACAAAAATGAAAGATACAAAGAAAATAGGAAGTTCCAACACTCTTTTCGGTCACTTTTGAAAAATTGGTAGAAAAATAATCCATTTATTTTGGTACTATATTTTAGTCCTCATCTTATTTTGAGGAATATTTTTTTTTTATCTATTTATTTTAGATGTTTGGGGAAGAACCACACAACTTTGTCTAATCCAGTACATTTTTTTTTCCTTCCTCCTCACCTGTAACTTAGTGTGGTAGAAGAAATGAAGAGGAAGAAGTAAATATATAAAATGTTAAAGAATAATGGCCGGTCTAATTTGAATTTCACATTTTTTCCTTATATAGAATAAAACCAAAAATATTTTTGTTAGTCAAATAAAAGAAGATTTTACATAACAAAATGTTGATATTGATTACAATATTTAGTATTAATATTGTTAATTATGCCTTCATGCAGAACCTGTCATATTGTTGAAGGTGAAGAAAAACAATATTTAGTTTGTTGGAGATATGGTATGAAGAATGAAAAAATTAAAGACAAATGTACAACTAAAACATGAGTTTAATCATCATCTTCATACCTTTCTGAAGAGAAAAATGCTTCATTTACCTTCCCGTGTTGTTTGATACAGTAGAAACTTTTCTACAAGATAGATGGAAATAAAATGGAGGTTTGAACAATGTGAGAAGAAAAAGAGTATAGATTAAAATAAGTGATAGAGAGAGAAAAAAATCTGAGAATGGCAAGGAATGAAACAGTATTGAATTATGTATAAAAGAATATTTGAAATTTGAATTTGTTCAATTTTGCCCCCAAAAATATAATCAAAGTATAAGTTGCAGCTTTGATTTGACATAAAGACTGGCATAGTAATTATGTTTTCTTTTCAACCAATATATGTGGTACTTAGTTGACATGTAATAGAATGAGTGTTGTGAAGTGATAATATTATAAACTGAATCAACTATTTAGATCATAATAGTTAGATGACATCATGTAGTTAGAAAAAGTAATTTTAAGACATGATTTACCCTTAAAAGTGTGACGTGGCAGAAAGCAAAGATAGGGCAAAAAATGAATTTCCACAGCATACTCTTTTCTTATATTAAGAGAGATTCATGTAGGTTTCACCGTTTTATGTGGGATTTGTTTTCAAAGTTTGAGACTCACATTGATTTTATTCAATAAAATAATAATTTTTAAAGATAGTATTGAAAAGAGAGTTCGTACTTCTCATATCATGATACATACTTCTTTTCGAAAGGTTGGATATATCTTCAGTAATTTATATGATATGAGGCATGTCATTTTAGTTTCGGTTGACTATGATTACATATATATTATTGAAATTCAAACAGTTGGTAGGTTTGAATTTTCCTGACGATTTTTTTCATTGACCATATTATTATTTACAAGTTAGTCAATGTTACTTTCATCAGATGCTTTAAATATTACTCTCGTTCTTAAATATAAGACCATTTTGATAAAAAAAAATTGTCTCTTTTTATAAGACCTATTTGGTATTTCTAAGTACATTAATTCCTGTTATTTTTTCAAAAAGGTCCTATAATTAAAGACGGAGGTAATATATCTGTTAGTCCATCCATTTGTTTGGCTGATGTCTTATAAGAGGCATTGGTATTTTCAATCATTTAGATTACAAATAGTGGTCAATTGATTGACAATCATAATTATCATTTTGAGATTACAATCATTCATTTGTTGTTTAAGAAATTGGGAATCAACGTTAATAATAGAATGATTAATACGATTTCATAAAAGCCCATGCACTAAAGCATCATGACTAGTTCCTATGTTGTGTAATTGAATTCCAATGTCTCTTATTAGAAAGGATCCTAGAAGTTATTTTTCCCATAATGGGAGGAACCTACTCTAGTGGTCAGGGGCGGATCCAGTACACACTGCACACTTGAAGTGACGGGAAAAATGTGTGGGCGGAAAGCGCTCGCTAAACAGTAAAGTCGCCACCGAAGTTTTATTTTTTAAAAAGGGGAACGTCGATAAACCCCTTTGAGAACGAGAACAAGGTCATTGCGACCAAATTTCAGGTTCGGGAATCGGTTATGCGAGGAGAAGGTATTAGCATCCCTCACATCCGTTGTACCCAACGGGAACCATTAATTAGTTCAGCGTTCAATTACGTGTTAGTTTTATGTTCATGAAAAGTGTTTGTAAAGAATAAAAGAGAAAGAAAAAAAATTTGAAGACCAAAAATGAGTTTTGTATTAGTGTGCTTGACAAGAGTTTGATCTTGCTCCTACGTATCTCCTGGTGCGATGGAGAATTCAAAGCTACGTAGTTCTTTGTAGAAAATGTTTGTGTGTTGGTTGATTTTATTTATAAAAAAGATTTGATCGCGCTTGGACGAAAATGTTTGCTTAAAAAAGACGGACTCGCACTTGGGCGATGGTATCCGTTTGAAAGCGCGCATGAGCGTGAATAGAATAAAGTTTGGTGGGTTGAGATTGATTTTAAACGGAGGACGAATATCCGACTGAAAGTGAAGTGTCTACCTCGTTTCCGAATATTCGGGGAAGCGTCGGGTGTCTACCCAAGTTTTCCTTTTTCACTCGCACGAAAAAAAGGAAAAGAAAATTGTTTTTTTCCTTTTGTTGTTGGTATTTTGAAAATAGAATGACGATTGTCCGAACAAATGAAACATATGTCAAGTGTTCGTACAACCGGGGAATGGAAAGACATACGTCAGACCACTCCTTTTTCATTCAAGTTTGTTATTGGGAATTAAATGTTTTTTTGTATTTTTGAAATAAAATGAATTACAGCCCCTTCAGACTCAGAACCTCAGAAGCAGACTTCAGAAGCTCACTTCAGAAGCTGAGCTTCAAAGTACTGTTCAGAAGCTGAGCTTCAGAAGCACTGTTCAGAAGCTGAACTTCAGAAACACTGTTCAGAAGCACTGTTCAGAAGCTGAGCTTCAGAGAAGCTGAACTTCAGAAGCACTGTTCAGAAGCTGAACTTCAGAAGCACTGTTCAGAAGCTGAACTTAAGAAGCACTGTTCAGAAGCTGAACTTCAAAAGCACTGTTCAGAAGCTGAACTTCAGAAGCACTGTTCAGAAGCTGAACTTCAGAAGCAGACTTCAGAAGCAGCCTTCAGAAGCTGGCTTTAGAAGCAGCTTTCAGAAGCAGCATTCAGGAGTTGGCTTCAGAAGCAGCTTTCAGAAGCACTTCAGACTCTGATTTCAGAACTTCTGGTGTAAAATGTTAAAAAACAGTAAGAAGGAAAAGAACCAACTCTGTTTTGGTGACTGTTATAAACTTTGTGATTTTTTTTGGGTTTTTGAATGATCTTTTTAGTGCAAAAATGAGTTAAAAATGACTAAAAATGCAGAAAAGTATGCAGGAACAGCAGCAGAAAAATACAACAGAAAAACATGATTTTTTTTTATTTTTGTATGCTTTTTTCTCACTCAGTTCTGAACCAAATACGAAAATAAGAACATCACTGTAAATCTTGCCATGAATACTACATCCTAGTGGTCTTAGATCTACCAAAAGATGTCCTAGAACTAACTACATTTTGGCCTTAAGTCATGCTCATGAACTTATGGTAAAAAATGCATTATTTATGCAGAAAACTATAAACACTTAAACAAATGTGAAAGCTGAAGTAATAGGTCAAAATACTCACAAACTCCTAGCAAAGCTTCAGATGCACGAAAAATGTGAGGTTTTTTTGAATGGTTGTGGTTTTGATTGGAGGTAGAGGTGAAAAAGTGAATAGTAGCAAAATAGGTATTTTTGCTACTAATCTCCTCTCTTTGTGTGGTGTTTTTGTGATGTTTTTTTGTGTGATGGGTTGCTGTTTTGTGTGAGGTTTTGTGATAATGGCTTAGATCATTTTTGTTGTGGTGGTTTGTTGGTGGTTTGTAAAAGAGAAAAATGACAAAGTTTTTTTGTGGAGGTTTTGTTATATGATTTTTGCTGTTTCTGTGATTTCTGATTCTGCTAAAAATCTTCCTCCTTCCTTCTGATTTTCGTCCTTGTTATATAGGCCCTTTATAGTTCTTCTTGGGACCATGGGGTATAATTGCATACTGGACATTTGTATATGTTTGGCAGAAGTTTTGGTTAACGATGATTAAAGGGGAGAGGAAGTGACCTTGCCTCTGATTTTGGTGATGTTTTGAGTCTGATTTTGGGCAAAGGATGATGAAAGGGATGCAGAAAAACAGGGGCTGCAGTGTTCCAGAAGCTGCTGTGAACAGTATTCAGAAACTGCTGTGAACAATGTTTTTGACTTTGTTATTTTTGTGAAGACTTGGGTTTATTTTTGGACAAAGGATGATGAAAGAGATGCAGGAAAGCAGGGACGCTGTTTGCTGCTGTCTACAGTATTTTTGACCTTTTCTTCTTCTTTTCTTTTATTTTTTTTTGTTTGTTTTATAAAAAACCATAAGAAAACCTAATTATCATCAATAAATAATAATAAAACTTCTTTTTTTTATTAAAAAACACGAAAATTGGTGATGATTTTTATATTAATGCATGATGATGATTGATTTTCTTTTTTAAGAGGACTTGGACAAAATTAGGGTACTACAGTTGCCCCTATTTAATTATATTTTACTAGAAAATATGAATAACGACGGTTTTCATATTATCATTGTAAAAGATAAGTAAATATAAGGACCCGAATTTTGTGCTTCAAGATATCAAGTGATAATGGAAAAGTGTGTGAAATAGTGATGCAAAGACAGTAAATTGATGATGTGAAGTGTAAATGGTCATCTCCAGTCTGACACTGGTGAAACGATACGGACAACATGCCTCCACCGGGGGAAAGTTGATCATATCCAGTCGCTTATGCTGGAGGTAGATCCCTAAGGACAAAGGTGATCTTATTCAGCCGCTTATGCTGAAGGTCGATCCACAAGGATAGGGTGATCTTATCTAGCCGCTTATGCTAGAGGTAGATCCCTAAGGACAAAGGTGATCTTATTCAGCCGCTTATGCTGAAGGTCGATCCATAAGGATAGGGTGATCTTATCTAGCCGCTTATGCTAGAGGTAGATCTCTAAGGACAAAGGTGATCTTATTCAGCCGCTTATGCTGAAGGTCGATCCATAAGGATATGGTGATCTTATCTAGCCGCTTATGCTAGAGGTAGATCTCTAGGGATAGAGTGATTTTATTCAGCCGTTTATGCTGAAAGTCAATTCACTCAGAAAGGTGATCTTATCTAGTCGCTTATGCTAGAGGTAGATCCCTAGGGATAGAGTGATTTTATTAAGCCGTTTATGCTGAAAGTCAATTCACTCGGAAAGGTGATATTATCTAGCCGCTTATGCTAGAGGTCGATTCACTAGGAAAGGTGATCTTATCTAGCCGCTTATGCTAGAGGTAGATCCCTAAGGATAAAGTGATCTTATTCGGCCGTTTATGCTGAAAGTCGATTCACTATAAAAAGTGATGTTTGACTGATTACCGCCAAGTGGGTCTTGGTGAAATGATAAAGGGTGATATGATTGTTGCCAGTCTGACACTGGTGAAATGATGATGATATGATATGATCCGGTAGACTCACTATGGGAGTTTTTAACCGGGGAACTTTAGTGGCTGTGAGTAGGTCCATTCGGGAATGGGGATAGTTTGGGAAGAGATCCGCTGGGGGATTTTTAAGAAAAACTTACTGGGGAAGTTCTTGAATGAGGTTCACTGGGGAACACCGGGATGACTTGTTGGTGAATGTCTGTGAATATAGGATACTCACTGGGGAGTGTTTGCTGGGGAGCATGAAAAATTGTGAGGGAGAATATGATATGAATATGAGATGCGTGTTAATGAATGCGTACAATATGATGCATGTAGTATGCTGACTCTTGGGATAAGTCGGGGTCGTGTTGGGCTTCAGCTGTGATTGGATGTCGAGCAAGGTCGGACTTTTTGGGGATTTTATGGGGTAAAATGGTTAAGGTACGATATTTGGGGGTTTTCGATCTTTCGGCATCCGCAACACCCGTCGCTCTTGAGGTTTCAAATTAATGGCTGCTGACGGAGCTTTCAACATCTCGTGCTTGCATGGGCAGTTCACATGTTGTATAGCTGCTGATTTTGCTAAAAAGGGGAATCACTTGTGGTTGCTCTGAGAATTCTGAGAGATACAACATCTCATTGGGAATCGTTAATTTCCTTTAGATATTTTCCAAATCAAAGTGATCATGATTTCAACAGATTTTATGTTATATTTTTATTTCAAAACTGTATCATAAAAATAAATAGCATTTATTGTGGATGGAAAATGACAAAGGTAAATAAAAGGATGCATTTTATTGGTGATCGAACACGATTTAGTACATGGAATAGTAGCACACTAAAGGTGTAACTCCACAAAAATAAATAAAAGAAATGAAGATGCGAATAGGGAAAACACTGGAAGTTTCCATTGAGTCATGACGACCGCTACTTTCTTAATAACCCTAAGCCCACAACACCCTGCTTCTGGGGATGGAGAAGGAATTGGTTCTTCAGTTGATGTTAGGAGCGAACTATCCTGATGTAGTTACCTACCTTTTTTCTTTTCCCAACTTTTGCCTAAGTCGCCTTTTCAGGTTTTCGACTTAGCGGATTTTCTTTTGTTTTTTTTTTATCCCTAACTTTTTCCTAGACCGCCCTTTCGAGTTTTCAGTCCATCGGGATGAGCCTTTTTTACTAAGTTGCCCTTTCAGGTTTTCAACTTAGTGGGCGTTCTTTTGTTACTAGGCATAGTATTTCTTGACTACATCGGAATTCACAGGACGTGGAAAGTCCTTGCCGTCCATTGCTTGTGAGAATCAAGGCTCCTCCAGAGAAGGTTTTCTTCACTACGTAAGGGCCTTCATAGTTCAGGGTCCACTTTCCACGCGAATCCTTGTGTGTAGGTAAGATCCTTTTGAGCACTAGGTCGCCTCCTTGGAACTCTCGAGGACGGATCTTCTTGTCGAACGCCTTCTTGAGTCTGCTTTGATATAATTGACCATGACATAAGGCTATCATCCGCCTCTCATCGATTAAGTTTAACTGGTCAAACCTTGCTTGGATCCATTATGCTTCTTCTAGTTTTGTCTCCATCAAGACTCTCATTGAGGGAATTTCCACCTCAATGGGGAGGACTGCCTCCATGCCATATACCAGGGAGAACGGGGTTGCCCCTGTCGAGGTGTGAACCGAGGTCCTATAGCCGTGTAAGGCAAAGGGAAGCATTTCATGCCAATCTTTGTAAGTTTTCACCATCTTTTGAAGGATTTTCTTGATGTTTTTGTTTGTTGCTTCTACGGCTCCATTCATCTTTGGCCGGTATGGTGAAGAGTTGTGGTGTTCGATTTTGAAACTTTCACACAACTCTTTCATCATTTCGTTGTTCAAGTTGGTGCCATTGTCAGTGATAATTTTGTTGGGGAGTCCGTAGCGACATATTATCTCCTTTTTGATGAATCGAACCACCACTTGCTTTGTTATATTGGCATATGAAGCAACTTCAACCCATTTGGTGAAGTAGTCAATGGCGACTAGGATGAACCGGTGTCCATTTGAAGCTTGAGGTTCAATGGGTCCGATCATGTCGATTCCCCACATAGAGAACGACCAAGGTGATGCCATCACACTCAAAGGAGTTGGAGGCACGTGCACCCTATCAGCGTAGATTTGGCACTTGTGGCACTTCCTAGCGTAGCTGAAACAATCAGATTCAATGGTCATCCAATAGTAACCAGCCCTTATGATTTTTCTAGCCATTGCATGTCCATTGACATGAGTACCGAAGGACCCTTCATGGATTTCTTTGATGAGCAAGTCTGCCTCATGTTTGTCCACACATCTAAGAAGAACCAGTTCGTGGTTTCTTTTGTAGAGCACATCACCATTCAGGAAGAATTTAGCTGATAGTCGTCTTAGAGTCTTCCTATCCCTATTTGAGATGTTTGCAGGATATTCTTGATTTCTGAGGTAGACCTTGATGTCATGGTACCACGGCTTACCATCAGACGCCTCTTCGATTGATAGACAGAATGTCGGCTCGTCTCGGCGCTCCACCTTTATAAGTGGCACTTCATTGTGAAATTTCACTTTATACATTGATGATAACGTAGCCAAAGCATCTGATACTTGATTTTCTTCTCTGGGGATATGATGGAAGGTGATTTCGTCGAAGAACTTTATTAGCTTCAAGACATGAGCACGGTACGAGGCCAGCTTGGGATGACGGGTTTCCCATTCTTCTTTTACTTGGTAAATGACTAGGGCCGAATCTCCATACACATCCAAAATCTTGATTCTTAGGTCGATGGCAGCCTCAAGGCCCAAGATGCATGCTTTATATTCCGCCACATTATTTGTGCAGTCAAAACATAGTCTTGCTGTGAAGGGGGTATAACCACCATTAGTTCTTTGAAAGAGACAATAAGTTCTTCATAAGTTAATTCTCCTTCTGAGTCCATTATGCCAGAAAATATCTTCCCTGGAGCTCACCCTAAAACAGGCAGGGTGCCTGCTCTGATGTCAATTGAAATTCCTGGCAGGACTGGTTCTGAACCGTAAAACAGAGTAGAACAGAGTACAATAGTTCAGAAGCAGAATAACTAGAAATAAAGGACAGAAAGTAAAATGGCACAGATGATTTGTTAACCCAGTTCGGTGACAACCACACCTACATCTGGAGGCTACTAAGCCAGGAAGGAAATCCACTAAATATATGACAACAACCCCTATTTCACAGCCTTCTCACTTAATCACTACCCGTATATATTTCAACCTAGGAACTCCTAGACCTGAGACCCCTCTCACTTCCCTCGGCCAATCACTGCCCTAGTGATTATCAAACTCTAACAAATCTAACAAAGATGGAGACACTCTCCTAAAAACTCAATACATCACTTTTGCTTAAAAGCTTCAAGTGAATTACAACTCAATAAAACCAACCAACTCTAAACACTTGAGTGGTAGTGTACAAAAACAAATCACAAAGCTTACAGACTCAAAACCTAAGACTTAATCTCTCAATGATAACTTTGGTTGAGTTGAATTCCTTCAATGACAGTGTCCTCTATTTATAGCTTCAGCAGCAACATAATTCTTGAATCAAATCTTCTTCAAAGATATATTTCCATAATTCTTTTAGAAGCAAATAGAAGCAATTATATTTCTGAAATATATTTTCCAAAGATTTCTTTGAAAATATATTCACAAATAAAACAATCCAATCTTCATAATATATCTTGCAAAATTATTCTTTCTTCTGGAAACATCAGCTTTGAGAATTCTTCAATTAAATCTTCAAAATATTATGTGAGAAAAAATAACAGCTCTAAGACACAAGAAATAACTCAGCTTCTGAACGCATAAAACGTGCTTCTGAAATGCAGCTTCTGAAGGTCAGCTTCTGATGAACAATTCAGCTTCTGATGACCAGTTCAGCTTCTGATGAACAGTTCAGCTTCTGATGAACACCCAATCAGCTTCTGAAGTTCTGCTTCCAGCTTCTGAAGACGCACAGCTTGAGATTTCAGTTTCTGAAGCACATATTGCTTGTACATTTGATTTTAGCAAACATGAAGCCAACAACCAAATATCCAACATAGAGTATTTTGGGTATTGTTCATGTTACAACTACAACAACTATACATTGAGTACAATGTAATATTTTGAGTATGTTACTTTTATATGCATGATTATAATTATTATTATTATTATTATTATTAAATTTTTATATTTGCACCCCCTGGCCTAGGGTCTTGGATATGCCATTGCTAGTGGTAATCTATATAAATATATTGTGGTACTTGTCCTTTGAATTGATGGATTTGCCACATAACCCATTTCAATTTGACTAATAACAGGATTCGAAGGTAATTCCCCTCGAGAAGTTGGATCAACGTTTTGAGGCATGTTTACCTCTTGTTCATCCTCATTGGAAACTTTTTTTTTATATGTTCCCCCCGGAATGAGCGATAGTAAAACTTTTTTTTTATGTCTCTAATAACTAGAAACTTGACGCAAATTATCTCAAACTAATGTGCCATCACGCGTGCCAATTTATCGATTAAAAATATTTCAACCTAACAAATGAACTCGACATATCAATTTAGGATTCGAGTTAGATCCTTGATGGGGTTCTTAGTTGACGGGTTTGAAGTCGTAAGCGCACAATTATGAAACAAATAAGCGTATGGATTTGAACAATAAGGTAAAAAGGAATATATATATATATATATATATGTGTGTGTGTGTGTGTGTGTGTGTGTGTGTGTGTACATACATATATATTAAGATAGTTGAGTTTCATACATCGTTCTTTCAACGTTGTCAGTAAGAATGTTATCGTGTGAGAGCGGATGTGTATCTAGTAGGTGTAGTTTTCCGAATGAAAATGAACTCCTTTGTATGAAGTTTGATTTTACAATTTATAGACTAAGAATGGAGAACACTATGGCGTAATTTGATCTATGTAGCCGACTCCATTTAATGGGATAATGCTTGGTTGTTGTTGTTGTTATGTAGATTAAGAATGGATTAACTCCTACGTTATATGATTGTAATGTGTCTTCTAACTTTCAACAAGGCGTTATATGATTGTCATGCGTCTTCTAACTTTCAAAAAAGCTTCTTCTACAAGTTTGTTCCTTTGAATTTGAATCTTTGATGGTGAGAAATACTCAATTGTTTGCTTGAAAGACTTCTTAAACATACTTTTTATGACAATTTTCAACAACTGTATAATTTTGAAATACTTTGAGTAACTCTGGATATTTCACAGTCCAACGTAATTGTGATAGCAATAACGAAATTTATCCCAAAAAAATAAAAAATATAACAATAAATAGGCGTAGATGGATGAATTGTGAAATTGTGGTGGTATTTTCATGATTATTTTAATCATATTGTAAAGACAAAAAGAATGTTTAAATTCCAATGGAATAGGGCATGTGCAATAGGCAAAAGTTTCAAAAAGAGATTTTTGACCGTAGGGTAGGGATGACAACAAGAACGACAATGTCCAAAGAAAATTTAACATTTTTATATCTACTCAACGGATAAGTATATTCTTAGACACGAAATCACCGGAAATATTTTAGTTTAATAAAAAATATTCTTCACTGTGTTAATAAAAAAACTTCACAAATTTTTTTTTTTCACAAAATTTATTCTTTATTAACTTTTTTTATATAATTCACAAAAAAAAATCGAGTTTATTACTAAAAATTAATTTCAACAAAAGTTTAATAAATAAATAAAGGTTTAAATGCACTTTTGATCATCCTATTTTTTTTTTAAAAAAATGAAGTTTTACTCCCCCTGTTTTAAAAGTCGTTTTTTTGTCTTCATATCTAACTTTTTTCTAGATTTGGTCCTCCATCTTCTTTTTGGATCATTTTTTATGATATGACATATTCATTTATAATGTGACAACACATATTAGGTCAAACCAAACATCCAGATCATAAAAAATACACCTAATAAGCATTGATATATCATAAGTGAAAAAACCACATCATAAAAAATGGTAAAAAATGATAAGAGATATCAAAATTCGGAAGAAAGAAAAAAAAAGGTTAAATAGAGGACAAAAAACTTTTTTTTTTAAATAGGGGGGTTGAAACCTAATTCGTTTTGAAAATATTGGGAGCAAAAATGCATTTAAATGGGGAAAAAACAATTTTTAATAATAAGCATGTCAATCTATACATATATGTGTGTGTGTGGGGCTATTTTTAATCATACCCTTCATGTAAACTATTGTAATACTTAAAAAAAAATGTAAACTATTGTAATTAAAAATTTATATTTTATAATATGATTTAACTATTTAATTAAAAAAATCAATTAAATTCCTTTATAACAGGAATGTTCCACTATAATATAAACAATATAGATTAAATCTTTATTTGATTGTGTTATATTTTTAAAAAAATTATAATCAAATACGATAAAGTAAACATAAAGTTAGGCGTAATAAAAAAATGAAAACATGCTTGTATTTACCGTCTTTGAGCATGTTGATACAAAAGAAGATCAATATTCTATTTATAATCATATAAGTTAACTATTCATGAAAAAAAAATATTCAGGTTAGTTTGAAGGTGTTGGTTTGGAGTGTGTTCATCTTTAATATCTCAAGTTCAATTTTTTCCAATATCAATTTTGATGAGTTGGTTAAACTTAGCCCTTATAAATGGATGGTGTGATTGAACGTCTCGAATTAATTGATCATTGATCAAATATCTAGTTTTAAAAAACAATACTAAGAAAGGAAAAAAATAGAGTTGCAGGGCTCATTTATACCCGTCATAATTTTTTCACAAATTTCCAATAGCTAGAACTAGAACTAAATGGTCCCGCTTTACACATGTGAACGTTGTTGTTCCCACTTCAACATTTGCTATGAAACACCGGGAAATTACACATTTACCCTTAACGGCAGTTAACTGCCGCCAGATCTATGCTTTAAAAAATGTCACAACGACAATTAACTGCCGCTGAACAAGGCATAGCGGTAGTTAACTACCGCCGGGTAAGTTTTTTAGCAATTTCAAAAGTGGGAACATCAACTTTCTACACATGTTTATATATAGAGCTACAGAAGTCCAACGCAGTATGCTCGTCCTGATAAGGAAGCTCATAGTGGACACGTCTTCAGATTATATGGAGTCCTATTTTAGTTGAGAAGGAAAAAAAAACAACGAATCATATTTTAGTGCAAATGTAATAAAATAGCTATAATTACTCCAATACTGTAAAACATTTTCACACATGCAATCAAATAAAACATTTTCACACATACAATCAAAAGTAAACTTTTATAGTATGTGAAAAAAAACTTAGAAAATTGAATTTGCTTTGTTTACTCAACATTTTTTCATCGGTGATTAATCATTATTAGACAATGATGAGTGGTCTTTGAAAGAAAGATCTTCATAAATAACAACCTTCTTTTTTTAGAGGGGGCGATGTACCTACAAGTACTTTGATTGTCAAATCAGTAAGCGTCGTAGGTGAGAGATGTATTTAACGTAAAAATTTAGCGTACCTGAACCAATGCCATGAGTTAGCATTTATATGAAAAGTCTAGGATTTTTGTCCCTGAACCGTTATCTGAACAATTGTCATCACGGGATACTCGTGAGCATATTACCAGGAGTCATCATTGGACCCGAATTGAACGGTCCAGATTCCTCTAGCGGCCATGATCCAATGAGATTTAGGGTGAGTCTATATTATGGTCCACCCTTAGCGTAAGCTTGAAGGGAACCCGAATCTAGGCCAAGATTGTGACTTGACCCAATCTGAAACAATTGCCCCTTAAACTATTAGATGATGGAGTCATGTGGTAGCTTGTCTCTGGTGCTTTAATAATACGACATGTTCAAGCGGTTCAAACCTCGATTTGCTCCTCGTGCCATCAAACCTGTTGTTGTGAGCTTGAGATCGCCGGTCCACGTGTTATGAGTCTTGGATATGGTGTCCGACTTTAGGCAAATGAAATATGGTTGACTTTGAAGACACTTGTTGAAGATGGATATGGATACACGTGGTTCGTGCTTGCTCATAGGGCAACGTGCCCCAATGCGTGTGTACTTCACGCTCGTTGTAACATTATGCTTGATGCATATTAATTTTGGAGTCTGCTCATTTAGGTCTCTCTGACAGTTGTGACAAAATATGACGCTTCACTGGCGTTCACTCAGTTCGAACGTAAGTTTCATTGAACCATCGTACATGTGTCCAAAAGCTCTAACCTTCAATCATTTCCCACTAAAGCGTTGTGATTCTCCATAAAGGTCTATTGATGATGGAGTTTTGTGTTTTTTTAGGATTCAGTCTGTTGGGAAGATCATCATTGTTAGACAATGATTGTTGATTTCTCTTTGATCTCTAGTGTTAAATACGAGGGTTTGAGCTTCCAAACTCTCTTCTTCCACCTCCATTTAAAAGGAACTTTAAACTTATCTTACCTTTACACACTTCAATCTTCCAACGCTCTATTTAAAAGGAGATTAAATTCTGGGTTTGATCCTTATGGAAGTCGCCAATTGATTCTTTCGGACCAGTGAAATCTTTAGTTGATGGCGATGAATGACCTTTGAATGACAGACCTTGGTCAGTAACAACCTTCTTCTCTAAAGGGGGTGTGGTGTACCCAGGCCCGTCCCTTAGGGGATGCAAACAACTCAATGGAGCCGGGCCTCCAAAATTTTGGGGGCCCAAATTATTTTTTTATATAAAATGTGTGTAAACACTTAATATATAGCAAGAGCGAGATATAGATTTCACATTAGTTAACTTTGCCCAGTGGTTGTATGCCTTGGAGTTCTCCCAAGGGTCTTGGGTTCAACTCCCCCATGTTATACTTTTTTTCTTCTTAATTAATTATTTTTTGGCCTTGGAGTTCTCCCAAGGGTCTTGGGTTCAACTCCCCCATGTTATACTTTTTTTCTTCTTAATTAATTATTTTTTGGACTATATATATATATATTTACAAGTAAAAACACAACATTACTTTATTATTTTTTTTTAAACCATTTGTTGCAATTTTTACTTTTTGCAATTTTTATCTAATACTTATCGTATAAAATAAACAATAAACATTATAATATTTTTCTCAAAAAAATAAAAATAAAACAAACATTACAAACTTTTTGCTTGCTCACTTAAAAAGTTGTGTTTTTTTTGGCCTATTTTTACGATGAGAGTCGGGCCTCCATTTTCATAAGAACGGCCCTGGGTGTATCTGCAAACACTCTGCTGGTCAAGTCAGTAAGTGCCGTGGGTGAGAGAGGTATCCAGGGTAAAGTGTGAGCGTACCTGAACCAATGCCGTGAGTTAGCTTTTATTGAAAAAGTTTAGCGTTTTGGTCCTTGAACCGTTACCTAAATAGTTTCATGAGGGGACATTTGTGAGCAGATTACCATCAGTCATCATTCAATCCAAATTGAACGGTCGGTATTCCTCTAGTAACCCTGATCCGTTGAGATTTAGTGCGAGTCTATGCTATGATCCACCCTTAGCGTAAGCTATGAATGGAACTTGGATCCTTAGCGTAAGCTATGATCCACCCTTAGCGTAAGCATTGACCAAGTCTGAAACAAATATAGAAAATAATTAAAATTAAATAAAATTATAAAGTAAGCACTTTTTACCATATAATTTAGAATTATTTAAAAAACTTTTATTATCAGTTTTTTAAACCTACATTACCAAATAAAGTTGGGTTTTCTTTTTTGACAAAAAGAGTTTTTTTTAATAATAATAATGTAGGATAATTAAAAAAAGTAATTTTTTATACTTCTTTTTCTTACACATGCTCGTTTTGACGTTGTCGTATCCTATTTTAACAAACAAACAAATACTATTGTAAGAAGAAAAAAAACAAACAAATAGGAGTACATTCACATATCTTTTAGTGTAAAAACAGAAAATTGAAATGGAGCACCGTTTAAATGTTATATATGCTCTACGAACACAGTCATATAAAATTATACCTTCTTCAAATAAATTGAATTGGCAGAAAATTGAATCACTTTTTTTAGTTCAATTAATTAATATATTATATTTTTATTTACTAGGAAAAAGCAATATATTTTATTTTTCAGTACACTTATAAACAATATGAAAATACAACCCCTTAAAAAAAACATTAATAAATAATCATCAATATCATTTTCTTTATTATAAATTAGAGTTCTAACATGTCTGTCCTTTTATTTTTATTGATAAGAAACGATAAAATAGTTCAATAAAAAATAATGAAGTGAAGTGTACGATTGGAAGAAAAATATTACACTAAAACACAATTTTTTTTCTCCACAATATTCTATATTATTTCTATTGTTGTTTGTTGTTCTTCCTATTGTTGTGGATTGTTTATAATTCAATGAGATTTACTTAATTTTTTTAACAAATTATTTAAATAAAAATAACAAAATAGTTTAAATAAAGAGGTAAAGTTGAAAAGAAAAAAATCGAACCGAAAAATTGAATATATTCTCTTTATATATGGATATAGATATCATTAATTTAATAATATTTTTTTATGGACGGCACCATCTCCTAAAATGTTGTAATTATCCATAAAAAATTATTATTGAAACATTTAACAAGATATTGACTTGGATTTGTAAATCTTTTGAGAATAACTCTGCCTTATCCAACTCGAATTATTTATTTCGAGGATTAGTTTCCAAAGCTAGACGGGTGGAGATATCCCTTCCCACCTTCTTGTTAATTTTTTATTTACGGCTTGGTTAATATCGGTACATCATATGCTTGTCATTTTCTTAAAAAGAAGGAAAAGATTAAGCTAATTTAATTTTTGTTGTGTGTAACCAAAAACTAATTTCCCAATCCCACAGAATCAGATCTAGACTTTTTTTATGTTAATGTTTATTGATTCATTCATTCATTCATGTTTGTTTGTTGAGGTTGTCTGTCATTTCACCTCTCTTTCTTTCTCCTAACTCCTAACTGCACTGTCATTTTCTTTACCATGCACAAAAAATAAGAAGATGAACAACAATCTTTTATAAACTCAATCAATCCTCACTTTGTTTTTCTCATTCAACTATAAGATTGAGATTTTTCTTTTTTTGAGTGATGGGTAAGGTCGCGGTGGGAGCTGCGGTTGTCTGTGCCGCCGCCGTTTGTGCCGCGGCGGCTCTTGTGGTGCGCCACCGTATGATAAGTTCGAGAAAGTGGACACGTAGCATGGCTATTTTGAAGGAGTTTGGGGAAAAGTGTGAGACACCAATTGGAAAGCTTAGACAGTTGGCTGATGCTATGGATGTTGAGATGCATGCTGGTCTTGCATCTGAAGGTGGCAGCAAGCTTAGTATGTTAATCAGCTATGTTGATAATCTTCCAACTGGGTCAGTAGATTTATCATTTATCTTCTTTTTCTCTCAAGTTTTTGTTTTTTGATCTTCGATTTGTGGATTATATGATTTTTATTTTTTTAATCAGCTATTGTTTGATATATTTTATGTTATGATATCATTCATATGCAGCCTAACAACTAAAATCTGTTCAGAAGTAGTTGACAGAATTGATTATGATTTTTTGAAGCTAAAATTTTGAATTTTTGCCTCTACAATTGTTTTTATTAGCCTCAAATTTACTGTTCAATCCACTTATTTATACATGATGTATCCAAACATAATCACGTTCAACCCACTTTTCGTCAGAAATGAATAAATTCACTCAAAATCAATTTTTATCACTGTGAAGCGAAACAGACTCAGATTATTCGAATGTTGTAGCACTTAAGAATTTACATGATTATAATGGGAGGAATTTATTAGCAAATCAGTCATAATAATAAAACATCCACTTGTTGATGATTCAGTCACATTGGATGGTCATATCTTATTCCTAAAGCATTTGATTTTGTGTTGTGAAAGTTTGGATGATGTAACATGTGATTTTTATAGCTTTTTTCCTTTGACTAGTTTTTCACCTTGTCACATTATTTGCAGGGATGAAGAAGGACTCTATTATGCTCTAGATCTTGGTGGAACAAACTTCCGTGTCCTTCGTGTACATTTAGGTGGAAAAGAGAAAGGTGTCATTAGCCAAGAGTTTGATGAAGTTTCAATTCCTCCTCAATTGATGACCGGTTCTTCAGAGGTAAGCGTGTTATGGGAAAATCATTAGGAGTATTGAATCAGCTTACCCTCTGATGTATATATATTGATTTTGTTGTTTGTTACAGGGATTATTTGATTTTATAGCAGCAGCTCTCGCAAAATTTGTTGAGTCAGAACCTGAAGGTTTTCATCCTCCACCTGGCAGACAAAGAGAGCTCGGTTTTACGTTCTCGTTCCCTGTGAAGCAAACCTCAATTGCATCTGGGACTCTAATAAAGTGGACTAAGGGTTTCAGTATTGATGATATCGTAATTCTTTTTACATTGACTATGTTATATTCGATTTTATGTGTTTCCATTGTTTCGTGCTGTTATTTACTTGATTATTCAGTGATGCGTCCAGATACTTAAATGAGTCTCTCTCTGTTTGAAAAACATGTTACCTTTCTCTTTTTGTTGTTGTGTTGAATATTGTGAGACCAGATATCATAGTGTTTACCTCGTAATGGTTCAAAATTGTATCGTAGAAACTCTTTTGAAAGGGAGAAATCTCGTTCACAAGTAAACATATATATCCAATATTTCTCTTCCTATTTCTTTTACAATTTTTATAAACAGATTTAGCATTTTCAGAAATTCTGATAAATACCAAAACACTGTTTTCATTGTCTTCTGAAAATACATTCTTGCTAGCTTGTCTTCTATTTTCTCTCTTGTTTGCTAGACGAATCTTTCATCTCATTGTTAGGAATTCAAAATGAACACAAATTTTAAAAAATGAAAACTGAAAATGTTTTTAGAAGTAAACAGACCAATTTTTCTTTGTTTTCAGAAATTCTCTCATTGAATGGTAATCTGACAGTTGGTCTCTATCGCTTGATTGTAGGTTGGCGAAGATGTGGTGGGAGAACTAACCAAGTCCTTGGAAAAAATTGGTCTGGATATGCGTGTTGCAGCTCTAGTCAGTCTCATTCTCCTCTTTTAGGATTTCTGTATTTTTTTTCTAGTAAGAATTTGAGAATGATGATTTCAAGTTTGTCTCTGACTGAATTTGGAGTTACAAGATTTTATGGTGTCACTTTTTTTTTTTTGTTTTAGGAATTCTTGGATAATTGATATCTTAACCTCTAAATAAAACCAAGTTGTTGATGCTATGTAGGTTAATGATACAATTGGAACATTGGCTGGAGGCAGATTCTACAATCAGGATGTCATTGCTGCTGTGATTCTCGGTACTGGGACAAATGCAGCATATGTAGAACGTGCGCATGCTATTCCAAAATGGCACGGCCTTATGCCAAAATCAGGAGATATGGTAAGGTTATGAATAAGTAGGAGAGTTTATTGTGTGATGAAACTGTCTTACAATGCTACTAAGAGGCAGGTCATGACTAACCCGGTGCCAAATTACTTCTAAATACTGTAGGTTATAAACATGGAATGGGGTAATTTCCGATCATCACATCTTCCTTTAACCGAATATGATCAAGATCTTGATGCTGAAAGCTTAAACCCTGGAGAACAGGTAATTATGATTAATCTAATTATATTTATTGGTTTAGATAACCATGTGAATTTGTAGCATCCTTGATCCTTCCACTATCGTTCACAGATTTTTGAGAAATTGCTTTCTGGTATGTACTTGGGGGAAATTGTACGGAGAGCTTTGTTGAAGATGGCCGAAGAGGCTGAATTTTTCGGAGATACTGTTCCCCCTAAGTTGAAAATTCCTTTTATACTTAGGTATGCCACTAAATCATGTCGATAATGATTCCTTTTATACTTAGCCTTGGTTATTAATTGCATGAATTTCACAGAAGTTTGAGAAAATTATAAAGCATTTTCTGTTCAGACTTCTTCACGTGGACCATTTTAGTATCAGCCTTGGTTCCCTCTTATTCTCACCCTTCTTATTGATTCTAGGCAAAAGCTTGGATGAATGAAAATGGTTTATACTGATAGTATTATTCTTTGTGAAAGTATACAATATATAGTAGAACCAATAGTAACATACCTCTTTTGTTTTTATTTTCCTATTTTTTGGGTCATTAGCATTACATTTTCATCCAAATTGGTATGAAGTTTTGCAAAAATGAAACGTAAACGTAGGCCCAGACATTTTCAATTCTTTCTATGCATTCTCATTCTAATCAGCCATACAAGCAGAACTCCTTATTTTCATTCCTTCTTTGCCCTATATCACCTGTTTTACCCTGTTGAGTTACATAAATCTTTTTTGCAACACATTATTTTATGTAGTATCAGAGTTTTAACATCTTTTATATTAGGACACCTGACATGTCTTCCATGCACCACGACACAACACCAGATCTGAAAATGGTTGGAAGCAAATTGAGGGATATATTGGAGGTATGCATGCTCTAATGACCATGTTGAAATACGACTTTCATGCCTCACATATCATCCTATATAGTGCTATTTTCTCTCGAATGGTTAAGTTTTCTTACTGATTTCCTTTTTGTCAGATCTCTAATACATCACTAAAAATGAGGAAGATTGTTGTGGAACTCTGTGACATTGTCGCCAGTCGCGGTGCACGCCTTGCTGCTGCTGGTATTTTGGGAATCCTTAAGAAACTAGGAAGAGACACAGTTAAGGGTGGAGAGAAGCAAAAGTCAGTGATAGCATTGGATGGAGGGTTGTTTGAACACTACACTAAATTCAGAGTTTGCTTGGAGGATACGCTGAAGGAATTGCTTGGAGATGAGGCAGCTGAAACCGTTGTCGTTGAGCATGCTAATGATGGTTCAGGCATTGGAGCAGCGCTTCTAGCAGCTTCTCACTCTCAGTATTTGGGAGTAGAAGAGTCCTAATGTTATTGCCAAGGTAATTAAAGGCATGTAATACCAGTTTGATATTTTTTGTTTTGCATACGGAATAGATCAACACATCGAAGAAGCTACTATGCCTTAGTTATTGGTCCTATAGACTTTCAACTAACGGGCAGACCATGTCCGCTGTGGGGGTGCTCCTTGGCTGGTAACAGGGGCACCCATTATTTTGATTGCAGGGTTTGCTTCTTCTATTTTATGGAATAATAATATGAATGTTATAAACTTAACTTTGAGTGTATCCTGTTTTGCGGAGTGTAGCCTGTTTTCAACTATAAATAAATCAGGACTATAGATTGACAAACCCGTTTCTGATTCACAGCATTTCAGAAATATCTAATAAAAGACTGAAAAGTTTCTGCTATTGTTGTTAGTACTGGAAATTAGTCCAACCTCTTATATTTTTCCCTTTTTTTAATCTCAAGTTTCCTTTATTTTTAAAACATGCGCATAGTCTTTTTTATATTTTATAGAGATGCTCTACTTGAATTCAATTCAATTTTTTTTGGAGAAATGAATGAAGAAATTGAAGCAATGATCAACCATTTTGTGTGAACTTAACGCAAATATCCTTATGAAATGCATTTTGTTCTTAAAATCGACACATTTTTATAATTAAGTAGTTAAAATACATTCGTATTACAATAAAAATTTGTAAATATTTAATATTCAGATAATAAAAAAAAATTAGTATACTTTTCCATTGTATATATAATTTCCAGTGTAAGAATATGTTTTCTTGATTTATTAAATTAACTGAAATGTGTGATGGTAAAATTTGTTACTAAATTATTTTTCTGTGTTCCATGACTTTGGGGCTGGAAAAGAGATTACCAAAAGTAAAGAATAAACACTGAACTGTCACAAAGAGGAAGGAGTGTGGTGTAAGGGAACTCGTAAGACAGGTCACAACATAATAAAAGCGGCATTTTTGGAAAGACCTTTGACAAATCAATATCACTAACCTCAACCAGATTCCTTTCCTCTTTTACAACTCAGGACCACCAACCATATCAACTCTTGTTAATGCTACTACAACAGACGCATTTGT
Source organism: Medicago ruthenica (assembly GCA_018208015.1). NCBI lineage: Eukaryota > Viridiplantae > Streptophyta > Magnoliopsida > Fabales > Fabaceae > Medicago > Medicago ruthenica. Next base: position 95,220,593 of record CM031374.1, read on the forward strand.
TGTGTTTCACGTGTGGTCCATAATTTATAAGGTTACATCAAGGTATATGAATAAAGTAAATTTAGAAGCAAAAAAATTACTGAGTTTAAGTCTAACTTTATCGTAATGAATAGTGTAGATAAGGGAACCATTTTCCGGCTCAACCAACACCTACCACCAGTAACCCAAATTCGCCTTGGACAACTATTCATTTTCACAATGCTCCATTGCAAGTTAGCTTTCAAGTTTCAACTGGCCCTCACACTCTATCAACTGCCATTGCTAATCAGCGGCAGCGCCACACCTTACAAGTCGCACACTTTCAGACCTCGTTATGCTGTGGCTAGCTATCTTGCGGAGACAAGCAATGTTGCTCCATCTTTCTCAACCAGCAGAACCTCTCTGCAATGAGCCTAAGCCACTTTTACTTCTTATCAGACCATTAGCCTAAAAGTAACGAGCACCTACACCTTCTTTGTGCTTTGCTATAAGCCTAAGCCACTTTTCAATGTATATATATTTTACGTGTAATAATACGTTTTCTTGATTAATTAATTAATTGACATTCATGGGGTTGGAAAAAATTGTTTTTATATCTTTGTGTTCCATGACTTCGGGGCTGAAAAGAGATCACCGAAAGTAAAAAAGAAACAAACGAACCATCCCAAGGGCAAAAAGTGTGGGATGCGTAACTATAACTCGGTGACTGTAAAACAGGTCACAACATAAAAACGGCATTTTTGGAAAAACCTTTACAAAACAATATCATCAACCTCAACCAGATTCCTTCATCTCCTTTACAACGCAAGACCACCAGAGTGACCAGACTATCTAAAGTATTGCTATTGTTAATGTTGAACAAATTAGACACAGAATTATCACGTATAATAAATTGAAGAGAAAATATTAAGAACAAATAAATACAGTTCTAAATAAAATAGAACAAGGAGTAAGTAAACTTATCAATATTGACTTAGGCGTGTTAAAACACTGGACTTAAGAGTAATTCGTGCCCACCACTGGTCCGTTACCCAATGCACAATTGGTCTCATACCACAGATCAGTTACCTGGTACACAGTTGGTCTCAGAGTACCGCACGTGAATGTCTCAGGAACCACTTTTTGATGTTCAACGGAACTTAATTGCTTTATATATTTTACACACGTAAACGTATACAAGTGTATATAGTTGCTATGTAATTTAGTGTACAACCTGATGTCTCCTGTAACCCCTCGTACTTCACTGTTGTATACGGTAACCCATTCATTATATAACCATGTTAAAGTTGCAAGTTTTTCTCTCAAGCAAAAACCGTAAAACCTATTAACTATAATTGACAACCTTACACTTCCAAGTAAATAGGCCACAAATAATTTTGATTGACCAAGTAATGTACCACCTACATGGAAAACGTGCAACAAATCATTAATACTAATACTACTACTAATAATAATATTTATTCTTTTTCTTCAAAAAATAATATTAATTCTTTTAAAATGTATTTAAAATAATATTTTAACTTTGAAGTAAATTATAACATAAAAAATCCAACTAACACACATTTTCTGTCTTTCCAATGTGTATCACAAAACACGCTACCAGTTAATGCCCCTCTCCATATTTTAGAAGGTTACGTCAAGGTATATGAGTGAAGTTAATTTAAAAGCAAGTAATTTGCTATGAATTTAGGTCTAACTGTAAGGCAATGAATATTGTAGATCAAACTCGCTCTAGCATGCAAAAAGCATAGCACTTAGGCAAGAGTGTGTTAGTAACCCAAATTCTCCATGGACAGCCACTCATTTTCCCGCTGATCCATTGAAAACAACAATTAGGTTCAAACCCAGTCATGAAAATCCCCATAGTTGTCATTCAACTTCCCTCACACTCTTCTACCAAGTGGCATTGTCGGTCAGCGGCAGCGCCACTCCCCACAAGGTAAGGCCTCATCATGCCATGGATAGCTATCTGGCAGAGACAAGCAATTTTACACCATCATTCTAAGACCATCTCCAATGGGAGGGTCTTCAACATTTAAGACCCGGTACCTATTAGGTACCCCATTGGAAAGAAACTTTTTTGAGGTCTCCGGGGTCTTACTTAAGACCTCCAATCTTAAGCGGAACCCACACTCTTTTAATATTAAAAAATTGAAAGGTAATGATATAAAATTATTGATAGTTGATTAATAAGTCTCATTTAAAAAATTTGTGTGAGATGCTCCCATGCTGGATTGGAGGGATTGAGTACTTAGTATGTACTACTATTAAAAAATTATAAATGAGCGATGTGTACACGTCGGACCCATTTAAGGACTCAAAAATGGGTGTCACCATTGTGGATGCTCTAAGCCAGCATAGATAGACTCTCTGGCCTCTACAATATGTTCCTCTGTAGATCAGACTTATATCAGGGCCTGAATCGACTAATACGTCTTATAGAGGTTTTGGTCGTGCATAACACAATTAAAATAGAAGAAAAACTCTCAAGAGTACAGACTCCTATTACAAACCCAACAATAACTCTAAAATTAGATGGCTTGCCATAATTTGGTCAATCTCACCATCAATCCAAAGATACACTAAAACTATACCATATTAACAAGCACAAGTATTATAGGCTATGATCAAAATTGATCGACTAAAACTAGACTCAGCTGATATTATTATAATTCATTATTTCTCTGCTTCTAATTCATTATTTCTCTGCTTCTAAACTTAAAGCAGTATATTGCTCACATTTTCTTCTAAAAAAACACTCTAGACTGCCATGTTCAGCACAAGAATGAGGATATAAACGATTATCATCATTGTTTAAAACCTTACATCTCCTTGATTGTCCTCCATTACCGCGTCAACGGTATATACTTTCTCTAGCTAAAGAAAATGTAGGATACAACATTTTAAACCCCTATCTTTAAAATATTCAAAAGGAATGAACCCACCATAGCATAATGGCATGCATAAGAAATCAAATTAAATATCCAAATCTATTATTCAACATCATATCACAGCACACTATAAAACTGGCAACATAGCAAATTTCTTATTATACAACAGTAACAGAATGATTTCATACCACAGAAGGTGGAAGAGAAACATTGTTGAGTCGCTCAAGAACCAAAATAAGAGCCTGAGTACCCAAATTACCTTCACCATGAGCCTTAAGCGATACATAAAGTTGTTGAGCAAGTGCCAAACCAGGCAAAGCAATACCCATTTTCTCACATTCTTTCAAACAAATCCCTAAATCCTTCACAAAATGATTCACATAAAACCCTGCTTCAAAATCCCTCTTCAAAATTCTCTTACCATACAACTCAAGCGATTTCGAACCAGCCGCACCCGTCGAAATTGCATCCAGATACAACCCTACATCAAGTCCCGCTTTGTGTGCATACACCATCCCTTCCACTAACCCTACCATTGTTGAAGCTATCGTTATCTGATTCGCTAGCTTCGCGAATTGACCTTTTCCACTAGTTCCCATGTAGTTCACTTTCCCCAGTGGTGAAAACAATGGGAAAGTTTATTAACGATTGATTCATCTCCCCCGGCGAAGATTGCTAGGGTTCCATTCTTCGCGCCGCGGTCTCCGCCGGAAACGGGAGCGTCGATTGAGTGACAGTTTTTAACGGATGCAGCGTTGGCGATTTCGACGGCGAGGGAAGGATCTGAGGTTGTCATGTCAACGAGGATGCCACCGGATTTGAGTCCGGCGAGTGCGCCGGTGTTTGGGTCGAGGAGGACGGAGCGAACGTCGGAGGGGTAACCGACGATGGAGAAAACGACGTCAGATTGAGATGCGACGGCGTGGGGGGAAGTAGCAAGGTGGGCGCCGATGTCGAGGAGTGGTTGGGCTTTGGAGGGGGTGCGGTTGAAGACGGTGAGGGTGTAACCGGAACGGATGAGATGGGCGCACATGGACTGGCCCATTACGCCGGTGCCGATCCAGCCCAGGCGGGTGTTTGATGGGCTTATGGGCTCGGAGGTGGCCATGAAGTGGCGGGTGAGGAGATGAGTGTGAGAGTGGCTGATGCGGCGGTAGAGTGAACGGAAACGTATGAATGGAAGTGGCATCTCTCTTATTTTATTTGCCACATTATATATCTATTATTTTCGCCGCGAAATTATCCTCCTTTTGTCGAATTTTTTTTCCGACCCTAAAACAAAAACAAAAAATTAAATCTGACCCATTTAAAATTTTTTTTATCAAAATGACCCACTTTCATTTTTGTGGGTTTTTTTTGTCTTTTAGTGTCATTATTGCCGTTTGGTTTGGCGGTAATGACAGGGGTGCAGAAGAACAGTGTAGCAGGGGTGTAGAGGAAAGCAGACTTTTTTTTAAATATTTCCCATTACCGCCAAATCGAACGGCGGTAATGGACCTATTTTTTTTTTTCGTTTTTTCTTACCTCACCTCTATAAATACACCTACATCATACCCTTTCATCCAAATTCACTCTTATTTTTTCTTACATTTTTAGCTTCTTTCACATTATGTCTGGTTCAGATTCAATTTCTCCTTCTCATACTCCTCCTTTAAGATTGGATCACTGTTAAATTTGATCAATATATACAGCCTTTTGAAATGGTAGTAACTCCATGTATGACTTTAGTGGAGTTGAAAAATTATTTCAATCATATTTTTCGTCTAGCTAATGAGTCTTTACGAAAAGTCAGTAAGATTTATTACGGAGAGCGATTTATCAATTTGGGATCACATAAAGACTTTGATTATTATTACGAATATAAACTTCTCAAGAATGATGTTGATGTTCAAGAGATGTTTTCGTCTGAAGAAAATGCACAAGGTTCATGATATCTTGAGGTTAAGTCAAAATAGTCGATACGTGGAGAATCAATTGTTTTAATGTTGTTTGTTTGTTTTTTTAAGTTAATGTAATTTGGATTGAGTAGTGTTTTGATTAATTATTACATATCCGTGTTTGTCTTTTCTCGTCTGTTATATTATTTAATTAACATAATTAAAATAAACATTAAAATCATAATACGTGAATATTTTTTAAACGACGAAATTTGATTAAAAATTAAAAAAAGTCACAAGTAAATATAAAAGCTTGGTTGAACACATGATTGATAATGATATTAACTACTGATTATTTAGGGTCGGACAATTTCTCCTAATATGTCCTGAATGCCGACACAACCCACACAGTCTCGGTGTCGGTCTCCTTTCTTCCACCTCCTCGTCCATTTCAGTCCTAAGGCGAGTACTATTGGGTCGACCTTTCTTTAGTCTTCGCATATCTGGATTATGGCAAAGCTTGGGACCGTTGTATGGTGGCCAATAACTCTTGTCGTGGACAACTTTGAATGATGTGTTGTAGATAACATAAACACTCTTGTTTTTGAGCACATCTGGAATAAGGGTTGTGTAGTCATGGTGAAATGAAGAACACACGGCTATGACATGGGAACAAGGCAAATGCAAAGCTTGATATTTCCCACAATCACACCACCATGCTTGTAGGTCCACCTTGAAAGTTCCCATTGGCCTTCCCTCTCTGTAGTTGACGGTCTCGCGGACAGAGAAGGTATATCTCTCTCGGTCAAACTGTTCGACTTGATGGGTGTTGGACTTAGCAATGTCATCCCTAATCACATTCAGACAATATTCACTGAACACATCTCCAGAACCTACCCTTTCAAACGCACCTTGAGCCCTTTCGACAAAAAGACAGGCCAACCTATAGTAGGTTGATTGGACTACTAGGTGTAACAGGTAGGTTGCGAGTTCCCTTAAACACAGAGTTCCAGGACTCAATGATGTTGCTTGTCATGTGGCCCCATCGTCGACCCCCGTCGCATGCTTGAGTCCATTTTTCTTTTGGGATATTGTCCACCCAATCTAACACACGTTGTTTTGCCTCCTGGATTATACCACGGTAGTATTCGAACAAGGGTATGTTTAAGGCATATCCTGTATGTTATGGAAGAAATTAGTCAGATACTGAAACTAATAAAAACACGAATTAAAAAAGTTGTCAGAAAATATTTATACCCGTGTTATTTACTACATCATTTAGATCTCCATCCTTGATTGTCCTCATGAAATTTTGCTTGATGTGTCAGATGCAGTATGCATGAGTTGAACCAGTTTCTTGCCAACCATTCCTTGGGTCATTGAATGCGCTTTTAATCGATTAATGTCTGTCGGAGATCATCAGACGACATGTCCTTGTGTGACGTGCCTTTTAAGATTTTTCAGGAAAAAACTCCATCCCTCGTTTATCTCACCTTCGACAAGCGCAAAGGCGATTGGAATTGTTTTGTTGTTACCATCTTGCGTTACCGCAAGCAACAATGTTCCCTTGTACTTGCCATACAACCACGTTCCGTCGACATGGGCAACTGGTTTACAGTAGTTAAAATCATGGATGCATGGATAGAAGGCCCAGAAAAGACGATGAAATTGTGTCTCTCCGTTCGCGGAAGACTGTTCCTGGCATTGTCTCCTTCATCACATTTAACCATTGCGGATGAACATTATAAGATTCCTCCCAATTCCCGTAAATCGATTCGATTGCCGCATTCTTTGCCAGCCACACCTTTCTATATGTGGTTGTGTAGTTAAACTTTTCTCTTATATGCGCAATGATCAACTTAGGCTTTGTGGAGGCATCTGCATGCATAAGGGTTTTGAAGTTGTCGCTTATAATTTTGTAGTTGAGCTTGCAGGTGATCTTGTGACATTGAAGACGATGTGCAGTTGTGTGGACCGATCATGGTCCCAATCTTCCATTTGCCACTCCTTTTCCTGTAGGACGCTCTCAACTTAAATCGACATGTCTCGTGCGTACATTGAATGATATATCTTCCTGGATCGGAGTGTATAACAACGTAATCCAGTGAACCTCTGATGTGGAAAGACTTGATGGCATGCCAACAATCTTCTTTGGTGTTAAACGTCATTCCTTCCGCAATAGCTCCATCGAAGGGAACATTCGTATTCCAGTGATCGTCAGTGGGTATAGCATCATATGCAGCAACATCAACGTTACACATATGTAGCGGTGGACAATAAGCAGCTCTGATCGGTACTGCCTCTTGCGGTGGTTGTGCTTGTGCGCCAGAAAAAATGTTGTCCCAGATGTCTTTATGCCCATCGTTTTGTTCGTCTTCTTCGTCTTCATCATGCTGAAGTGATTCATCTTCGTCACTTTCACTACTACATACTTCTTCTTGAATGTTATCTGGGATGTCTTGAAATTGATGACGGAAAATTTCTGGTAGTGACGTTTGTGTTTGTGGTTGCGGTTGCGTTTGAGGTGGTGCTTGTGAAGACGACGGTTCATAATCACACTGTGTCTGTGAGAATGGTTGTGTGTACGGTAAGGGTTGTGATGAAGATGGTTCATATTCGTACTGAGTTTGTGAGAAAATTTGGGTGTACAGTAAATGTTGTGAAGACGATGCTTCATAATCACATTGATTTTGTGAAGGGAAATATTCATACGGTGGTGTTTGAGTGTGTTGTGGTATTTGACGGGGTTGTGGGGTTTGACGAGGTTGTGGAATCTCCTGATTTTCTATCGTAATTGATAACTCAATTGCACCGATTACCTCAAACATTTTCTGAGTGTAAAACATTTATGCAATGTCATCGTTATCATTTATTTCTACGTCGTTGTACTGAACATGACTTGCACAAAAGCTCTGTGGTGCTCGATAAATAATCTTAGATATCACCTGAGAATCCGTTAAATGTAACTTTTGCTTTATTTTTTTTTTCAAGTGAGCAAATGTGCTTTTGACACTCGTGTTAAAGCATTTTCTTCGTTCACTTTCAAAAAATGAACCAAACTGATTTCTTGAAACTTTTCCATTGTAATGAACAATGAAAAATACATTTTCTGGTGTGGGTGTCATAGTTGTTTTATTTGTGTTATGTGTGTTAAAACAATTTGCATGTTATAAATTGTTGAGAATAAAAAATTTATAGGCAAGCAAATATGCCACGTGGAGTGTTACAATTGACTGATTCATTACAGCCAAATGGTTTGGGTAATGAGTTATTTTAGTCAGGTGCTACAGTTAAAAATCAGGCAAAAAAACAAATAGGAAAGAAGAAAGGACGATGCAGGATTGATAATGTACAAAAATCATGCCAAAAGGAAAGAAGAAGTGGACACATGGCAGCATGCCAATGGTTGGCTCATTACCGCCATACCATTTGGCGGTAATGAAAGTTGCAGGCACGCGCTACAGTGTCAAAAGCAGGCTTTGCAGAATGAATGGACATGCAATGGACGATGCTCATTGAATTGTACATGAACAATGTTGAATGCATGCAATATAAGTGATTGGACAATACAAGAGGTTACCTATTGAATGCACATTTCAGTATTAAAAAATTTCCATTATAAAAACCACTCTCTTGCAACACAACACTTCACCAAACCTTGCCGCATTCTCTCCTTATTTTTTTTTAAGTGTTAGTTATGTTGAATATATCACAAAATGGAACACTTCCTTCATCTAGGCAACAAATATAGATCCCGTCATATTTCATAAACACTAAATGTAAGTTTATTTTATTAATTTTATTTGTGATTTTTTTTTCGATAAGTTCGTTAATTTATTTCGTTAATTTACTTTAATTATTCGTTAATTTGTTCAGCAACCCTCAAAATTTCGTTAATTAATTATTCGTTAATTTTATTTTTATAGTATGATTAAAACTCACAAAATTTGATGATTAATCATTGGTTAATTTTGTTTTTTTTTTGTAGAACGAGGAACAACATTATATTCGGAATCGCTGTCATCTAGTGGATTTAGCTGTGCCTTCGTCCACTGTAGATAGTTTAAAGGTAGGTGGTTTATGAGAGGTTACTCAGCTTAACAAATACAGGGTCGATAATCGTCTAATAACCGCTTTATTAGAAAGATGGAGGTCAGAGACACACACATTCCTTTTCCTGTCAAGCGAGTGTACAATAATGTTGGAAGACGTTCATATGCTCCTTGGTTTAAGGGTTAACGGTGAACCAGTTACCGGACCAATGACCATATTGTGGGAGTTTGTTGAACAAACTTTATGAAGTATGCCAGATAAAGTTAGGCGTGACGGTAGAAATATAAAACTAAATTGGCTAGAAGAATATATTATAGGTAATGGTATAACAGGTCCCCCCACAATTCAGCATATGTTTAAAGCACATGTCTTATACTTGATAGACACTCGTTTAATGTCTAATTATACTGGCAACCATGTACATTTGAAATGGTTGCCATTGTTGAATAAATCACCTCAGAAGATTGGACAGTATAGTTGGGGTTCTGCTTGTTTGGCCACACTGTATAAAGCTATGTGTGACGCCGCAATGCATGGCGTTAGCGATGTGTCTAGGTGCACAATACTCTTACAGGTCTGGGCTTGGTCAAGAATGTCATGCATATCTTCTGTGCCAAAGAACCCACCACAAGCTGAAAGACAACCTCCTTTGGCAAATATGTAAGTTAAATAAATATATTATTTTTTATTAATTTTTAAATTCAATTATCAAGTATATTAATTATAACATTTTAATAATATTAATTAGATGGCTAGAATGTGGGAGTAAATTTATGGAAAATCCTCGGCATAATCTCCTTTCAACACGTTCAAAAATCGACAATATGACATACGATCAGGTACTACACTTTTTATTTTCGTGATTACATTTTAATCAACATTAGAAGACTAACATTCCTCTTTTTAAACACTTCTTCTCGAGGCCCTATCTCCACTTCCATTATAGCAACGAAGAAGAAAGCCAGATATGGTCTGCAAACACGTATATCATTTGTTTCGAGATAGTCGAAAGACATCATACAGATAGAGTGAGACTTCAATTTGGCTTACCTCAACTTCCATCTGTCATGCCAGAAGATATGAAAGATTACCACAAGATATCTTTGGCGAATACAAAAATAAAAGGCTCGTGGAGAGATAAATTTCAGTTTCAAATCCAAAATTGGAACAATCATCTTCAGTTAGCATTTGACGGAGTTAAATATAACCATTTGGTTTATCCAAACCGTTAATATTTTGAATGGTATTGGACCTTTTTTAGAGATCATCTGTGGATTTCTAGAGAAGCGTTGTTGTGAAACCCAATGGTAGAATGTTCCAGAATTTTACAACTATTGTCGTCGAAATATCCCACAGCACCATCAATCTATCATACATCACCAGACCCTATTTTATGCCCAATGCAAACATCTGGTCAGATACCCCTCCACCCTCTAACCAATTCATTACACCTACATCCACTTACTTTGACTCAAGCTTCAGCCAATCCACCGACTATAACTACAACCAAACCTACCAATCCCCACCACAACCCACACACCAGTTCTCTCAAAACTTCCCAATACCATATGCAAGCTACTCCCAACAGTCATCATGGAGAAAGCTCCCGAACATCAAACTATTCAATCGATGACTTTAATCCAACTCAAAACACACCCCACAACAGTTACCCAGAATACTCCTCTTTCAACCTACCAACCCCTCCAAACATTGTAAACTATCCAGAAATAAACTACACCCCACAATGGCCACAAACACAAATCAATACCATAGAAACACTGGTTGTAGGGTTTAACGACGACGATTTTGTTAATGATATTTGGACAAACTCTGTCCCACAAGTGCAAAATGAGGCGAATTTGGAAACAAATGAAGCTGAAATAAACGACGAGGAAGTGGAAGAGGAGGAGGAAGACCAACAACTACCCCAACGACCCGTACGAACTAAAAAAAAATAAATTTTGTGCTACGGGAAGTCATAATTTAAACTGGACTAATTGGTTTAGAAGAAAAAAATAGTATGGTCTAAATGATGTAATTATTTTGTTTTAAATTAATAATTTTTTTTATTATTAGTATCAAAAATAATTTTTGGTTTATTTATTTTTATTATTTTATTAATAAAGGGGGGTGGAAAAGTAAAAAAAGAAAAAACAAAAAAAAAATAGGAGGCCCATTACCACCGTTTGGTTTGGCGGTAATGGGAAATATTTAAATAAAAAGTCTGCTTTCCTCTGCACCCCCTGCTGCAAACACTGTTCTTCTGCACCCCTGCCATTACCGCCAAACCAAACGGCGGTAATGGCTTAAAAAGAAAAAAAAAAAACCAAAAAAATGAAAGTGGGTCATTTTGGTAAATTTTTTTCAAAGGGGGTCAGATTTGGAATTTTTTTTGGCTTTAGGGTCAGAATTTTTTTTCTTCCCTTTTGTCCTCGATGTTTGAGAGCAAATATTGATGGGGTAAAAGTTATTTTTGGGTTAAATCATTTTTTTTGGTGATTCTTATAAATAATTTAAATAAAATCTTCGCCTTTTACTTCTTAAAATAAAAAGTTTTTCATCCACACTTTAAATGATTTTTTAAGTGGTAAAACTCCTATGAAGTCCACAAGTGCTTGCTTTCCTCCTATCCATTGGTACATCAAAACATATGTAGGTAAGTGTTGATTTTCTATATATTGGGTCAATCAGGAAGTTTACATGCGCCTCCTTCTTCATTGTACTCCTGCCCGCCTTAATATATAAAAAATGACATCTCTAACAAAGTCACGTTTGTACTTAAAACTAGGAAACTCCTTACAATGAATTGCATGTTCCCCAAAAATATTTAGGCACGTCTTACGATAAATAAGACACACTTCATCAATAGAAAATAGTGGAATCATAAGACGATATCTAAGGAAAGTACGACACACCATTGATGATTATTTTTAAGTCTCATCGGATAGCTCTACTTGTGAATGTCTTATTAGAGATTCTAATGATGTACTCCCTCCGGTCCTATATATAAGAAAATTTTCAAAAAAATTTTTGGTCTTATTTATAAGAAAATGTCACAACTTTTAAGGTGTAGTTATTGTTTAAAAGACTTTTCTACCCTCTAATTTAATGTTTGTCTTTTTAATATTTGTGAATGTATTTAATGCTTCGCAATTATTTATGAGAGTATAGTTGTAAAAATATTAAAAAAGTTAGATTAATTAATGATTGTATTGATTTTGATGTTTTTTGGTTTTTCTTCTTACTCCCTCCGTCCCTATTTATAGGAGTAGTTTGCAAAAAAGTTTTGTCCCTAAATATAAGATCATATACAAATTTCTTGATGCATTAATTACTCTTTTTTCAAATACACCCCTTATTAATACTATCAATTTGTCTTGGTATATGAAAAGTTAACATTAAATATATATTTAATTAAGAGTAATTTAGTAATAGTCACACACATTTGAGACAACTTTATTACTCTAACAACTTTTCTTAATACACATGATTTTTGTAAATTACTCCTATAAAAAGGGACGGAGGGAGTATAATAAAGACTAGAGGGAGTATTTGGGAAAGGTTTTTTTTAATATACTTGGTTCTTGCTCAACTATCTGGACTGAACTTTGAGCACTGAATTGGTATAAAGCTTGCAAAGATTCAAAATATTTGCTCAATTATTTTTGAACTAAATTCAATAGTGGTGGTCAAAATGATATAGTCAGAACCTACCTAACTCTCATAGAAGCGGTCATCTAACAACTCCAACTTTTAGATTAAAGAAACTTCATTACTCATGATTTGATTTTGTAATTTAATTTCTTTTCATATAAAAAAAAAATACTGGTAGCAAAACTTCATTAAAAAAAAATTAATAATTAATAATAATAATTAAAAAAAACTGGTAGGAAACGAAACGATGTCGTTTAGCTTAGTTCCATTCTTTCTGAAATCGATAACTACTCGCCGTCTATGGAGTCTGTGAAATGCCCTAATTTCAGTTGAATGGAACGAAGATAAGATATTTCCACTGTATCTCTGAAACTCTCATTTCAACAATTCATACTTTTTCAATTCTTCTGCTATCTCAATGTATACCAATATCTCCAAAACCCAAGCATTTCCATTCGTATCCAAAATATCTTCGCAACCCAAATGCTTCAATTCACTCTCCACCTTAAACACCCCTTTTTCACCACTTTCTTCTCATAAAAAATCCATCTTTGCAAACCCCAGATATGGGTTGATGCTACAAATTGCTAGAAGGTACTGTGCCGCTAGAAGTATCGAAAATCAGCTTCCTTGGCTAGAAACAAATGAAGTTAAGGAAGATAAAATGGTTGAGAAAGCAAAACAGAACAATGTTAGAAGCTCTATTCAAGATGATTCAGTTAAGAAGGGGAATGTTAAGTCCTCTTGGGAACAATCAGTTGATAGGTTAGAGATACCAACTGTTTCAGAATTTAAGCCGAGATCACGGGAATCAGCGTTTTCTGCGAAAGGTGCTGTTTCTGATAGGGAAAGGAAGAATGGTAGAGAGCGTAGAAACGATCGTGGTAGTAGGTATGTGAAGTTTGATGATAAGAGGAGTGTTGGCAACACACTCTCTAATAGATATGTTAAATTTGATGATAAGAGGAGCGCTAGCAACACACACTTTGACAAATATGGTAGATTTGATGATAAGAGAAGTGCTAACAACACACACACTGATAGATATAGTAAAGTTGATGATAATGTTAAAGAAAGAGTTGATGATGAAATGGAGGATGAGGTAGAGGAGGGTGTTGATGATCCAAGGTGGGATAACATAAAGAATAGGTTTAAAGGGGTGGTTGGAGGTAGAGGTGGATTGGAAAAACCGGAATTTCAAAGATGGAATAGTAATGAGAATTGGGGTAGAAAGACATGGAAAGAGGCAACTGAATCCACTGTGCCTAAGATTGTTGGTGAAGGAATATATGGGGTTGGTCCGGTTCTGGCTGCATTGTCAGCTGGAAGAAGGGAATTCTATGCATTGTATGTGCAACAAGGGTTGGATTTGAGTAGCAACAATAGGAAGAAGAAGGATAAGAAAGGGTTTGAGAGGGTTCTCAAGATGGCTGAAAAGCTCAATTTAAGTATAAAAGAAGAATCAAAGCATGACCTGAATATGGTAACCGATAACCGACCTCATCAAGGTTTGGTTTTAGATGCTTCACCACTTGAAATGGTGAAAATACAGGAATTGGAACATGTTTCTATTGAGGGAGGAAAGGGTTCTCTTTGGGTAGCTTTGGATGAGGTGACTGATCCTCAGAATTTAGGGGCAATTATTAGGTCTTCATATTTTTTTGGAGCTACTGGTATAGTTTTATGTGCAAAGAATTCAGCTCCATTGAGTGGTGTTGTTAGCAAAGCAAGTGCAGGCTCACTTGAATTAATGGAACTTAGATATTGCAAAAACATGATGCAATTCTTAGTGTCTTCAGCCGAAAATGGTTGGCGAGTTCTTGGTGGTTCTGTCTCCTCTAAAGCGATTTCATTGAATGAGATTGAACCTGGTCCGCCGACTATTCTTGTCTTGGGCAGTGAGGGCACTGGTTTGAGGCCTTTGGTGGAGAGATCATGTACTCAGTTGGTTAAAATTGCTGGTAATATTCCTTCAGACTTAAGTACCAGTGATGAATTAGAAGGTGAAAGTACCGGTTTAAATTGTGAGAGCCCTGGTAAAGAGTTCCTTTCATTTTTGGCTGTGGAAAGCTTAAATGTTAGTGTAGCAACAGGTGTGCTTCTTCATCATTTAATTGGTAAAAGGTCTGTAGATTCTTTGCCGGACGCGAATAGACAGATTTCTGAGTGAAACTACAAGGCCTCAATTTATTTAGTTTGTTTTCTTGGTGTCTCATGCACTGTAGTTTCTCCTTTTTTTATCATTTGATCAAGAAATAATCATATTTACTTGATGGTTCAGTATATTGGATTAGTTGGTTCACAAATTTGACTGCATTTTAATTTTTAACTTGATGATTCAATATACTGGACACCAGTTTGCAAATCAAGGAGAAAGAATCACTTAATTTGTGAGTTGAGGTTGGGGCTTCTTTTGGTTATCAATTTGAAGTTCTATTGGTTCATGGATTTATATTGTGTTAAATTCTAGGTGTATTGGTTTAATTTTAAGTTTCTGATGTGAATTTTTTAGATTTATAACATGAAAATGTATAGTCGTCATTTTATTTATTTGTTGTTATTTAGTTTTATTGTGGTTACAAGATGAATCTATGTGCTGAAGTTTATTAGCTGATTCTTTCTTGTCCTGAATTTTGGCAATTGCCTCTATATAACATGAATTTAGCTGCCTGCTTATTGTCCTAACTTTAGCTGAATCCCTTGACTCTATAACAACATCTAAGCATGGTTTACTTGCATTTTTCCTGTTCAATCATCTCTCTTGTTTCTACTTCAAGTTTGAAGTTCTGAAAGAGATTATTAAGTATTAACTCATGTTGATGTTGTTACTTCCTGCATTGGCTACTTCATTTTGGTTCCACTTAGATTTCTGAGTTTCTATAGTCAATAATTTGAAGGGTTGCCTTGGTGCAAGTGTTGGAGTTATTATTGTGTGATCAGCCTGCCCTTTTTTATGATCAATAATTTATTTGTTGATTCATTGAATACTACATCGGTAGAATTGTGACCAGAAACCGATGTTGTCGATGACGGATAGCGTAGTGGACGACCACCAAAATGCTATAGCAGTAAGTCAGTTAAACCGAAGTCTAGGGGAGAGAAAAATGGGGGAGAAGGAGAGATCAGATTGCAGAGAGAACACAGGAGAGACTCTAAGAATTGAACTCATCAATTCTTATATAGGTTTGGTCTACATCTCAAATGAGCGCCTGTAAGAATCAAACTCATGTTCTTTTTTGGCAAAAATGCACCAGAGGTCCTTTATCTTATTTATTTGTAATACTTAGGTCTTTATCTTTTTTTTGTCCCAAACCAGTCATTTATCTTTCCAAACGCTTGCAACTCTAACCCTTTTTACAATTTTATTAAAAAAAAAACTGATGTGTTATCTGGGTTGCTGAAGTGGCATTAACGCCGTTAGAAATAAAACTCACGGACGTGAAAGTGAGAAGAAACAGAACCCAAATTGAGATTTCCCAATCTAGGATTTGTGAAAGGGGCGAAAATCATCAATGAATTGAGATTCATAGCTGGGTTTCGATCAAGAATCATCAACAAATCCGGACTTCGATTCTCTTGCGATTGGCTTCAATGCGGTGCGAATGATTCTGTTCATTCAAGGTCATGGAGGTGCAGGTAAGAGTTTCTGAGCAAGAGAACTAGAATGGTTTTTATACTGATTTTTAATGGTTTTTTATAATGCTAATTGTGCTGGTATTGACATACAAACTAACTGATTTTTTGCTAAAAAATGCTGCTAATAATGCTGCTGATATGCTGCTAAAAATGCTGCTAAAAATGCTGATATGCTGCTAATAATGCTGCTAAAAATGCTGCTAATAATGTTGTTGATATGCTGCTGATATGCTGCTAATAATGCTGCTATAATGCTGATATGCTGCTAAAAGTGCTGCTAAAAATGCTACTAAAAATGCTGCTAATAATGCTGCTGATATGCTGCTAATAATGCTGCTATAATGTTAATAATGCTGCTGATATGCTGCTAATAATGCTGCTAAAAGTGCTGCTAAAAGTTTGGCTTCTTGAGTTCGAGCAACTGCTGCGGATTGCTGCCATAATTTCTCCAATTTTTTCAATTTTGATTTTAGGGTTTTTGATTTGGGGGAAGAATAACCCAGTATTTGAAGAGAGAAGAAGATGGAAACAAACTTGATGCCATGTCACCAAACCAGATGACTCATCATCGTTTTTTTAAACGGAAGTGTTAAAAAGGGTAACTTTGCAAGCATTTGGAAAGATAAAGGACTGGTTTGGGACAAAAAAAATAAAGGACCTAAGTGTTACAAATAAATAAGATAAAGGACCTCTGGTGCATTTTTCCCTTCTTTTTTTTAGGGATAGTCATGATACCAACTCTCCTAATTTTCAAATGGCTTGTTTACATATATAGGAATGATATCACAAGTGGTGTGTAGCCCATTTTCATTCCGGACCCTTAAAATAACTTTTAAAAACAACTTCTTCATGTATTGAACTACAGTACAAGCCACCCTTGGTGAATTTACACTTTATAATATTAAGGAACTAATACAGTGTAAGCCACCCGTGGTGAATTTGTCTATATTTTTCCCCGGATAGAAGATTCAGCACCTTCACTGTCCATCATCGTAATAGAATATGACCTTTATCACCATAAATTCATTAAAATAAGCCAATATTTTCTGATTTTGCTGCCTCTGATTCAATCTCATTCATATTAAAATTACAATGTTGTGACAAAGACCATACATTTTTTAAATGTCAAACTCTCAATGAGTGTTTGCTGCCCATTTGGGTCTCTCAAAACTTGACGTATTAGTCTCTACAGTTGCGCGCAAATGATACCTTGTTAACACCAAAAAAGACCATACATTTTTCAAATGCCTCCTTGAGTCATTCACCGCAAACAACAATTTTGTTTTTTTTTCTTCTTTCATGCCTTGTTTTTATTGCATTGTCGCTACAAATAAACTTTGCTTGCTCAGCTGCACAGGTGACGTTATGGATGAAATATTCTCTAACATTTGCTTGCCACGATTTTTTATCCAATGATTTTCTCAATTTCTTTCTTTATATATCATATGTGTTTGAGTCTCAATCAACTTGCTAATAAATGCAGTTTTGTCAAAAAAATACATTCCAACAAATATCATATGTATGTAAACGATAGACAATAAAAGAAGAGCAAACAAAATACATTTCAACAGATTCATCCAACTTTGTCAAAAATTAATCATCCATATAAAAGTTGTTATTCAATAAAAATATTGACATTACTGCAAATTTACTTTGTCCAAGGTCTTGGTTTCAACTTTCAATCCATCGTTTCAAAATTTGTATTTAATGCAGGGGTATCTTATTTCTACAATTGTGCAACTGATACGAAAATTGCTTTATACACTTCAAAAAAAGATAAAACACACAAATAATTTACGTTTTTAACCCACTGCCGATGGGAAGGATCTGGCGGCAGCTAATTGCCGATGGGAAGGAAACCAGCGGCAGTTAGCTGTCGTTGTCATATTTTGCCTATATTTTCTAAAACTTCACATTTTGCTATATCCAAAGTGGGTTTCTCATGGATGGGAATATGTATTATAAGCAATATCCGGAATGAGTGGACAACTTAGTGTCTCTGTGTAAAGGATACAAAACTCCAAGTTTTGCTATCTTTTTCGGGGAGAATGACAAATCGACTATCAAGCACATAAAAAGATCCATTGTGTAGTGTAACGAAAGGAATCAAAATTAATTCCACAAACTATAGTTGTATCTGATTGCATTTAGTCAAATCCGGAAGCATTTCATCTGGTCAAGGCGTTTATCTGATCAAAACATTGCTTGATCTGCAATCATTTGTCTAGTCCAAGCGACAACTATGGAAAGCTTAGTGAGAAAGAACATTATCCAAGTTCTCATTCTTATTATTATTGGGAGTGAAGCATATGAAGAATTGCAAATGAGTGTCTGCTCCTGATATGTCTTGATCACATAAAAGAGTGTTTGTGGAATCAAGTGTCTGGTGGATCTATCTACAAGACAATTATTCAAGTCCATCCTCTGGTATCTTAAGACAAGAAGAAAAGTGTATGATAGTTGAGACATATATCTATCAATCAAGCTCATCATATGATTAATACTATATAAGTTAACTATCCTTCATCCTCTTCGGATAGAATACTTCAAGATTGTCAAAAGACATTATTGGATAGATCATCATCCAAAGATCAAAGAAACAAACCTATGATCTAAGATATTATCCTCATATAGTAGTCTTCATCAAAGATTCTCGGTGAGGTTCTTGTTTCAAGGACAATGGGATTGTTCATTGATCTTTATCCCAAAAGTTTGAATTAGACGACACCTGACCATCTGTACAAGTCAATGTTTGTAGAATTGTACAAGCCCTTCTACGACTCTTTGTACAAATCTTATCTCATCTCTCAATGATTATATTCTTCAAAGCAGTATTTATATGAACATAACTCTCCTTTAAGAGTGGCTTGCTTGGTTTTTTGCTCATTGAAACATGCCCAATTCTTAAGTCTAAGAAGTCGAAGTTAAAGCGTGATTTTCATGGTCCATATATGAAGTTGTTGAAGCTAAACTAGAGAGTATGTGAGCTTAAAGAACATCTTGTGTATTATACTGTGATCAACACAAACTGTGTTGACCACCGCTACTTAAGGTCAAGAGCAAAAAACCTTTATGTAATAGCTACTTGATAAGGAAGAATGAAAAGGTATGAATTATAAAAGTTTGTAGAATTTATTCACAATCTTGAGAGATTAGGAAACTAATGTCAAACAAAGAATAGTTTATGACATTCGATTTATAGAAAAGAAATTGCAAAAGTCTGTCCATAAAAGATAAATGTTGAAAAAGCCATAAACATAGATCTAGGGGTAAAATGCATATCTTCTCTTCTGAAAATTATTAGATCATGTTGTACGTCAATCAAGTTGTCTTTAGCACACTCGTATTGATAAAGGATTTATTGTAATTTCCTCTCAAGTGAGAGTAGACAAAGCAATCTCCCTCTCTAACTTTGTATCGCATAGATACAAACTCAAATTTGTTGTAATCGGCTGAATAGTGGCAAGAACCTTTTGTGTTAAAAGGGGTCTAAAGAGACATCAAACACTAGCTACTCAAAGGATCCCATGGCAACCACGATCTTTGAAAACACTAGGCCCCTTCGTTTCTCTAAGCAATCGTCCACTTAAATGTCGGTTCATATTGCTCTCTTTCTTCATCAAATAGTGCCCCCCCACTTTGTTTGAAAGCTTTCCCTTTTGTATTCTTCTCTCTCATTGCAAATCCCATGGCAATACTAGCTTCTACATATTGGGACCGGTTAGATAATGTAGCAAATCCTTTGAAATGATTGCATATTCTTCCTCCAGCAAGTAATCAAGTTACTCTTCCAAAACGTACCACCATGAAAATGGATATTTCATGTGGTTTCTTTTAGTTTCTGATGCTTTTCTATTTTTTTTCAATTGATTTTTCTATCCGCTACTCTTGTTTGTACAAATTATTGAGCGTTTTTTTTATACTCTATTACTATACCCCTAGACCTTCTCATTCCAATTCACCCCACAGGCCACAAGTGGCTATTTTTCTTCCTCATTCACTTTACCTCTTCAATTTAGAAGATTTTGCCATATCATGAAATATGAAGCTGGCACTTATGCTTTGCAAATTGCAGGTTTTTAATGGATGGAATTAATATCTATTTTAATTGAAAATTTCAAACTTTTATATAATGTCTTCAGTATAGTTCATGTTTTTTAGTTTGGAAGTGAATTACAAATATTTATGCATATTTTATGTGGGTTCAAGCAATCAAGTAGAATATTACGAAAAGAAAAAAAAAAAATATTCTTGCTAATTGCATGGCACATATGTAAACCACATTTGTATCGACATATACCGATATGTATCGACGTATTCCGTGCATCACATCGCATGGCTGAACATACTAGTTTAAAATAAGCTTGACCAACTATTTTGTTACTAAGTATTCCTTTCATTCTCTCATCTACAACTCATATATTTTAATAGTTATTTATTTTTTTAGGGAATATTTTAATAGTGATTAAACTATTTATAAGAGTTTAATAGTTATACCTCACAAAATATTTTTTTTTATCACACACACACACATATATATTTGTGTGTGTATATAATCAAAATCAAAATCAAAATTTCATAAAAAAAACATTGTTGATAATTTACAAACTTTAGCGCAATAAAAAGAGCGGAAAGACAAACACGTGAGTTCCCATCTTTCAACTAGTAATATTAATAATAGTTTATACTATATACATCTATACTATTTATAAATGGAATAAGAGATTTTGGGCTTGACTTTTTCATTATTCCAATTATACCCTTAAACAAATTTTTCTAGAATGTTTATTCTCGGTGTCATTAAAAAAATAAGAATTTATATTTATTTTTTTGCTATATTTTGATGTTATTGAAAATGATGAACATGGTTTATTGGGTTTGTTGTAATTTGAAATTCACAAACATCTATATTTATATTTTTAATCAAAATCAAAATTTCATAAAAAAACACGTTCATAATTTACAAACGTTAGCGCAATAAAAAGAGCAGAAAGACGGACCCGTCTTTCCGCTAGTAGTATAGCTAATATTGTTTTTATTGTAGTGAAATATTCCTATTTTAATGGGACTTAAATTTTTTAATTAAAATTTAAAATAATATTGTTAAAGGGTAAAATAGTAAATAAAATAGTTAAATGAAGGATAAAACAAGTAAGAAAAAACCCAGCACAAACTCATGTATTCTCTTTATATATACGAGTGCTCATCTGTCCCCTTTTTTTATTGTGTTAATGGGTATAAATTATGAACAATAGTTTTTGTGAAATTTAGATTAAATTTATTTTGATTTTGAATAAAATATAAGTATAGATATTTTGCACTTTAACATTACAACAAACTATACTTTTCTTTCCAATGACACAAACAATATAAAAAACATAATATATTTTTTTTTTGAAAAGGATAATATAAATTATTATCATTTTGAATGACATCAACAACATAACATTCTTATAAATAATTTTTTTAAGGGTATAATTGAAAGCGAAAAACCACTCCAAAACCATGTATTCTCTTTATATATAGTTCAAATATAGATTATATATATATATAAATCATATTTGACCGATAACATTAATAGTTTTTTTAGAGTGTGATAACATTAATAGTTATTAAAAATATTATATTTTAAGCAAAGTTATATAGTTTTTTTAGCAATTGTAATATATCATTGTTTAATATATAAGAGTTTGTTCTTTAAAAAAAAGAGTTTATAAAAAAACTAATTATAAGAATTTTATTAAAATTAGTTTTTTTTACCATAATATATATTAAATCATCTTTGACCACTTTATGATAGAACTAACGGTCATAAGAACTATTATTTTTTAATCAATAGTCATATAGTTTTTTTTTTTTACAAATAGTCATATAGTAATTAAACAATTTTTTTATGGTTATTAAACTACTTTTAAGATTTATTTTAAAACATAATTTTTTATTAATTCAAATAGCACTAATATCTATTTTACAATCATCCACGAGAAGATATGAACTCAATATTTACGGTTACAAGACTAAATTATTACCACTAATCTAACACCTTAGATGTCTATTTTTAAGAGTTAAATAACTATACCATATAATATAAATAAAAAATTATTATTTTTAGAATATATATATATATATAATCACATTTGACCAAAAGATTTATTGATAATAAAATATGATTAAATTTTATGAGAGCATTAATAGTCGGTAAAACTATTATTCATAGAAAGGAAAAAAAATAAAAGTTTGGCATATTATAAAAATATTATTTTATTCAATGAAATTGACCAAGTTATGATAACATTAATATATTTGACCATGTTGGGGTAGTATTAATATTAAAAACATTAATTTTATTCCATTTAATTGTAAAATAGAAATCAAACCATTTTAATCTATTGAAAAGTTTTCCATTAAATTATCTTTCTTGTATCTATAAATACAATGGTTGGGTTTGATCTACATATCCACCATTTCGTAAATAAAAATAATAGTCTTGTATAATGTTGTTTATTATTCTGTGTCTTTAGTTTTAGTATCAATAATTTTCTCGGTGTGTGATGCCACCGATAATGATCATATTAGTTAGATAAAAAATTGAACACATAGTAGATCTGATCAAGTTACTAGATCTTAAAATGTTTATAGTGAAGTGTTGAAATCGTAAATTGACTTTAATTAATAGAGTATGACTAGTATATCTTAGTAAACTAGTTCACTTGTAAACTTGTTGGTGGAATCACATAAGTAATCAACAACAAATTCACAAAGGAAATGAGATATTGAAAAAAATCATAAAAATAATATAATATTTAAGATCATAAAAAATATAGATAAAAGATGTGTAAAAGAAGAAATATGAAGGAAAAAAATGTAGGAGAAATTGAGATAAACACTAACGAAAAGAAGATAACATGAGAAAGAGAAAAAAATTCAGCAGCTACTTATTTATAGTTATTACTCATTCTATATAGAAGTTGTCGTTGCAATTGTAAAGAAATGCAAATACAACTTTTTTTATAGAATGAGTAACAATTATAAAGAAGTAGTCGCTGCATTTCTTTACTCTTTCTCATGCATATTATCTTTTTTTCCGCTAGTGTTTTTTCTATTTCTCCTACATTTTTATTCATTTATTAAATCTTCTTTTTCATATCATTTATCTATATTTTTTATGGCCCTAATTAGTATTATATAATTTTTAAGCATTTTTACAACATCTCAATGCCTTTCTGAATTCGTTGTTGATTATTTTTGTGATTTCCACTGACAAGTTCACGAGTGAACCAGGTTGGTAAGTTGTACTAGTTAAATCCTATTATTTAAAAATCAATTTACGGTATCAACACTTTACTGTACACATTCTAATATTTAGTAACTTGATTAGATCTACTATGTGTTTAATTGTTGGTATCGAATTTGGCAAGCCGATCCCGTCCTTTTTATTTTATTTTTAAATTTGACAAAAAAAGATGATGACGACGACGATGAAGAAATTGTTGTTTGTGAATCATAAATCTCAAAATTGAATCAATGAAGTACCATTTTAGAAATCAAAATCTCAAAAAGTCCAATTTTTATAATAAAGCAAGTGTTCATGCAACAATTGATTTTTTCATAAGAAATTTGTGAATTTAAACCAACTAAATTTAAACAAATTATAAGATTCAATTCAAATAAGTATATTCAATCTTTTGGGAATATAAACAAGATATAAAATATTAAGAGCGTTGAATATCAGTATGTCATGCAAATCTAATGACATGATTGTGATGCTTAAATGAGATACCAACAGTCGTTTGTGATATTTGCATATATTAACCTTTCTATCTTGGTGAATCCATTTATTGTTCAACAATTTGTAGTCTTTTCAATTACACACAATAGCTTCAATGTTGTTGTTGAGAGAATCAAATTGAATAACTTTAGGCAAGAAGTTAACCGGAAGTTATAACATAAAAAACTTGAATTTGCCAATTGCTTCTATATAACATGAATTTTGAGCCTGTTTATTGTCCTAACTCTAATCGAATCCCTTGACTCTATAACAACATCTAAGCATGTTCTACTTGCATTTTTCCTGTTCCATATATCTCTCTTGTTATCCCTCTCTGGTCCTTTGGGAAAATATTGCACAGTTAATTTATTTCTGAACTGATGTTTAATGTTTGTCTCACTATATCATATTAGATGAGATCAATGTTAGATATTCAATTTCATAAACAGGTTCAATTTATTTAAATTATCAATCATCAGCGGAAGCAGGTATTGAACACGTTTATGATCAGAAACAACATGTTTGATTTATTGAAATTGAAAGTTCAAGGTCATAGGAATACCTGGATCCATGACAAAGGAGTTTTCCGGCAGCAGCGATCTGAAACAACAGCAAAGTCAGCGGCGGCTGGTTTGGTTCTTCCTCAACCTGTACCCTTATGCCTTTATGCGCTTCAGATGGGGAGAAGAGCGGTTTTGCAATTGTACGGTATATTGGGGACCATAGCCTCTTTTATATTGGATGGCCATTAGGGTTTCTCATTATTCCGTTAATGGACTATCCAGACATCCACCCGTATCCAAGCTCATATCCCTTAAATAACTAATTATTGTTTTTAATAGAAATCTGATAAGCCTTTTTCATTATTTGATCACTAATCAATTAAGGCCCTTAAAAGATAAATAGCTAATATAATTAAAATAGATATACATGCCCACATAATAATCATTGGAATATAATAATTAATTAAATTATAATTAAATATTCCAACAATCTCCCACTTGGGCAATGTATCTAAACAATAATTATATCATTTCTTTAGGTGCACATCTGAATGCTATCTACCGTTAGATTTCAACTTTACAATCTGGTCCATCTTATACATTAATAATGGGACCACCGCGGTTGTCGTCACTGACATATAACGTGACGGAACCCCGACGACCAACATATCAATGAACTCAATGACATAGATCGATATGGATGAGTGGCATGGAAATTTCATGCAATGTGATCTCTAAATCATGCCTATTTCCAACTGGTCCAACATAAGTCTTTATTGAGATCATAATGTAGTTCAATAGGTGCAATTAAAATTACCACAGTTGCACATAATAAAATTAAACTTGATATTGTTATAACAATAACACCACATAAGTTTTATTTCTGTAGAAAATCAAACATAACTGAAAGTTTGTACCAAAGTTACATCAATTAATGTAGAACATTAAACAAAATTAGGAATCGACTCCCACTAATCTAAGGCAACCGAAAAACCAAGGCCCATGTTTGTAACATGTCCATGAAAAGCCTTAGGTACCAAAGCTTTAGTTAGTGGATCAGCTAGCATCAAGTCTGTTCCTATTTGTTCTATCAAAATTTGCTTCTCCTGAACTCTTTCTTTCACAACAAGGTACTTGATGTCGATAAATTTCGATTTCGTAGCACTCATATTGCTGTTGGAGTAAAGCACAGCTGCACTATTGTCACAATAAATCTTCAAGGGCCTCTGAATGCTCCCAATGATGCGCAGGCCAGTGACAAGGTTTCGCAGCCAAGTTCCATGATTTGATGCCTCAAAGCAAGCCACAAACTCCGCTGCCATGGTAGAGGGAGCCACTAAAGTCTGCTTAGCAGACTTCCAGGAGACGGCTCCTCCAGCCAAGAGGAAGATGTAACCAGATGTGGAACGTCTGCTATCTGGGCATCTTGCAAAATCAGAGTCAGAATATCCGACGATCTCCAAGTTGTCTGACTTCTGATAAGTGAGCACAAAGTCTCTTGTTCTCTTCAGGTAACGCATAACACGTTTTACTGCCGTCCAATGCTGCATACCAGGGTTGCTTAAATATCTGCCAAGAACTCCTACAATGAAAGCTAAGTCGGGACGAGTACATACTTGAGCATACATGAGACTCCCCACAGCCAAAGCGTAGGGAATCTTTTGCATCTCTTCCTTTTCAAGATCCGTAACGGGGCACTGTTTGAGACAAAATTTGTCTCC
Source organism: Medicago ruthenica (assembly GCA_018208015.1). Classification (NCBI taxonomy): domain Eukaryota; kingdom Viridiplantae; phylum Streptophyta; class Magnoliopsida; order Fabales; family Fabaceae; genus Medicago; species Medicago ruthenica. The sequence goes on from CM031374.1 coordinate 95,246,675, forward strand.
TTTAGCAACGGGTGTGTCTCCTGGTTTACTATCTTTCATGGAGAATCTATCCAAAACTGTATCGATATAGCTCCTTTGTGACAATCCCAAAATACCTCGAGGGCGATCTCTAAGTATTTGGATTCCTAAGACAAAAGAGGCGTCCCCAAGATCTTTCATCTCAAAATTCTTTGTGAGAAATTTCTTGGTTTCGTGCAATAAGCCTATATCGTTGCTTGCCAAAAGGATATCATCTACATATAATACCAAGAAAATATATTTACTCCCACTGAACTTTTGGTATAAACAATCATCAACTTGATTAGCCTCAAAACCAAACGAGGATATAACTTGATGAAATTTAAAATACCATTGACTGGAAGCCTGTTTAAGGCCATAGATGGATTTCTTAAGTTTGCAAACCATAGATTTTGGGTCACCTGACACAAAATTCTATGGCTGCACCATGTATATTGTTTCTTCAATGTTTCCATTTAAGAAAGCAGTCTTTACATCCATCTGATGCAGCTCTAAATCAAAATGAGCTACTAATGCCATTATGATCCTAAGAGAATCTTTCGAAGAAACCGGAGAGAAAGTCTCTTTATAATCAATGCCTTCCTTTTGAGTATAACCTTTGGCGACAAGACGAGCTTTATATCTCTCAACATTACCCTTTGAATCCCGTTTAGTTTTAAATATCCATTTACAACCAATGGGTTTCTTTCCTTCAGGTAATTCAACGAGATCCCATACATTGTTGTCAGCCATCGATTTCATCTCATCCTTCATGGCATCGACCCACTTAAGAGAGTTAGGACTTTGGACAGCTTGACTAAAGTTGATTGGGTCTTCCGTAGTCAAACCAATGCCATCCTCATGTGTCTGAAGAAATACAATATAATCATCTGAAATTGCACTTCTCCTCTCTCTAGTGGATCTTCTTAATGGCGGTTCTTGAGGTTGTTGAATTTGAACTTCAGGTGGTGCTTGAGGAAGAAACTCAGCGTTGTCTTGTTCTTGAGGGATGTTATGAATAACATCATTGTTTGTTTCTGGATCTGTTTCTGGAACAAAAGCAGGCACAATAACTTGCTCATTGTCAGTAACAGTTTCTTCATCAAAGACAACACTCCTTATGTTCCTTATGTTTCCTTCCCCTCCAAATTCTACATCCTCAAGAAACCTTGCATTTCCCGTTTCAAAAATTGTTCTACTAATGGGGTTATAAAACTTGTACCCGCGAGAGTGTTCAGCGTACCCAACAAAATAACAACTAATTGTCTTTGCATCCAACTTTCTTTCATGAGGCCTATAAGGTCGTGCTTCAGCTGGACATCCCCAAATGTGCAAGTGTTTAATGCTGGGCTTTTTCCCAGTCCACAGCTCATAAGGGGTTTTAGCTACTGCTTTACTAGGTACTCTATTAAGGATATAAACTGCGGTCTTTAATGCCTCTCCCCAAAATGACTCTGGAAGTGAAGAATGACTAATCATACTCCTCACCATATCTTTAAGAGTCCTGTTTCGTCGTTCTGCAACTCCATTCATGCTGGGTTTTCCCGGCATTGTATATTGCGGAACAATTCCACATTCTTTGAGGAAAAGCGCAAAGGGTCCTGGATGTTGTTCTCCTGATCCATCATATCGACCATAGTATTCACCACCACAGTCAGATTTGACAGCCTTAATTTTCTTTCCAAGTTTAAGTTCAACTTCAACTTTGAATGATTTGAACGTGTTCAGGGATTGAGATTTCTCATGAATTAAATACAGATAGCCGTACCTCGAGTAATCATCTATGAACGTAATAAAATACCTTTGTCCATTCCAAGAACTTGACGGAAAAGGACCACAAATATCAGTATGTATTAGTTCTAAGACGTCCTTAGCTCTTTCGGCATTGAAATTCCTTTTGTTTGTTTGCTTACCCTTGATACACTCAATGCAAACTTCAAAGTCTGACATATCTAAAGGTTCTAAAATTTCCTCTGACACAAGCCTCTGAATTCTCTGTTTAGAGATATGACCTAATCGCTTGTGCCATAAAATGGCGGAATTGCATTTTAATTTGCGTTTTGTACCTCGCGACTCTATTTGCAACATTTCGTTAAAGGAACGCTCAATATCAAGCATATATAGATTATCAACTAAAGACCCGTAACCAACAACATTTGAATTATTTGAGAGGCTAACTTTATTATCTCCAAATGAACAAGTAAAACCAAATTTGTCCAAAACAGAAATAGAAATTAAATTCCGTCTAATAGACGGTGCAACAAAAGTCTCAAACAAATCCAAATAACAACCAGTCTTTAATAATAATCTAAATGTTCCTATAGCCTCAACTGCAAATTTAGTGCCATCGCCCACATAGATGAATCTTTCAGCATCATTTGGCGGACGGCTCCACAGGCAGCCCTGCATAGACATACTAATGTGAGTAGTAGCACCAGAATCTACCCACCAAGTATCTATAGGTACAGAAACTAAATTAATTTCAGAACAAACAAAAGTGAGAAAATTACCCTTCTTTTCACGCCATGCGGCATACTTAGAACAATCCTTCTTTATGTGACCATTTTTCTTGCAGAAGAAACATTTGATCTCAGTTGGTTGTTCCTTTGCCTTCTTATTCTGTGAAGAATTTCCAGCAGCCCTTTTCCTTTTATTCTGAGAGTTGGTTGCCAAGTGAGCACTTTTAGTCTTCTCCCTCTTCAGCCTCTCCTCCTCTTGCACACAGTGAGATATCAACTCATTCAGAGTCCATTTGTCCTTCTGAGTGTTATAACTCACCTTAAATTGCCCAAAGTGTGGCGGGAGAGAAATCAAAACCAAGTGCACAATTAAATCTTCAGGAAGTTCTAATTTCAGTGCCTTGAGTTTGGAGGCGAGATTAGACATTTCCAAGATGTACTCCCTTACGTTCCCTTTACCTTTGTAGCTCATTGAGATGAGTTTGGATAAAACACTACTAGTTTCAACCTTATCATTCTTAGCAAAGAACTTCTCCACGGTTTCAAGGAACCCTTTAGCACTCTCACTCTCAGCAATCGAGCCCCTAATCATCTCTGGTATGGATCTTTTGATGATCATAAGACACATACGGTTTGATCGGTCCCATTTTTCTATTTTCGCTTCATTTGGATTCTCGGCAGTAGCAACGGGGCGTTCCTCCCTCAAGGATAAATCCAAGTCCATGCATCCAAGAACGATCTCAGCAGATTCCTTCCATGACTTGAAGTTCATCCCACTCAGCATAGGGATAATGTTAATTTGAGCAGCAAAATTGGGAGCGGTGGCAGCAGCAACTAAAAAACGAAAGAGAACAACAAACATACAATAACTTTAGCAGGCATGTCATAATAACCATAGAGACGTGCACAATTTCATTATATGCAAATTAAATAAGACTTAAACGAGATATCAAGCACATCATTAATTTCCAATCTTCGGATTGTAAAAATTAACTGCAAGCGATACTCTCAGCGCAACGATCAAATATTGACGATAAGTCCGGTCAAATAATGGTCACCTTGGGGCATCCCATTATTCACATGGATATAACTTTATAATCGACACATATTTATCATCACAAGTGCACAATTATCCGGCCAAGTTGCGCCTTCCTTGGGGCCGACAACAACTCGCATGAATAATTTTACACTACGTCCTTTTGTAAGCTTAATTGAAATCAATTTACACAACAGAGGTTACTTGGGCAACATTATTGTTTCAATCGAGTCAACTAATTTTACTAGACAATTCAATAGAATTACATGGGAAAGTCTTAAAAAATTCACAAAAGAAACATTACTCACAAATGTAATGCAGATTGTATGTTTATATTCATCTTTTAATAATCTTATGATTATTAAAGTATCGTTGTTGCGGGGAGGAATTCGCAAATTGAATTGAACAAAGGACAGTGCACATACATGCACTGTAGTATGCGGGAAAGTGAACATAATCGCATATATATATACACCTTATAATACTTATTTGTTTTTTAAAAAAATAATTGAAACAATTAGATGAGAAAAGGAACTGATGCCGTGCAAATTAGATGAAAAAAAAATAATTGAAACAATTGCTGCCGTGCACACATAATAGCATGAAATAAAAAATTGCTTAATGATGCTTGAAAAAAAAAACAGATGCCGTGCAGAAACTTATTTGGTTTGCGGCTGGATCCATAATAATAATTGATGATAACCGTATTGGAATCGATTGGCATAAAAAAAACAACTTCCATCAAAAAGTTACGGCTGGAGGAAGGAACAGACAAATTGCTCAGTGATGCATGAAGAAAAGGTACCGTATTGACCAAAAGCGAAAACCAATGATGCTATTTACCAAAAGCGATTGTACCGTAAAAGCGGTAGGCGTCAAAAGAAAAGGTACCGTATTGAAAGCAATTAAAAAAAATAAACCAAAGCAATTGTACCGTAAACCATAAAACAATTGCCATAAAAAAATTGCGGCTGATAAAAAAAACAGATTCCAGAATCGTTACCGAATATGCAAGCAAGCATGTAATTCAATTATATACAACCGTAATTGATATTTCAAAAAATCATGAAAGTAGGGTTCAAAAAATTGAAAAGAGAACTCAATTAATCCCAATAATCAAACATGAACCAGACTCTGATACCACTTGTTAGATATTCAATTTCATAAACAGGTTCAATTTATTTAAATTATCAATCATCAGCGGAAGCAGGTATTGAACACACGTTTATGATCAGAAACAACATGTTTGATTTATTGAAATTGAAAGTTCAAGGTCATAGGAATACCTGGATCCATGACAAAGGAGTTTTCCGGCAGCAGCGATCTGAAACAACAGCAAAGTCAGCGGCGGATGGTTTGGTTCTTCCTCAACCTGTACCCTTATGCCTTTATGCGTTTCAGATGGGGAGAAGAGCGGTTTTGCAATCGGTATATTGGGGACCATAGCCTCTTTTATATTGGATGGTCATTAGGGTTTCCCATTATTCCGTTAATGAACTATCCAGACATCCACCAGTATCCAAGCCCATATCCCTTAAATAACTAATTATTGTTTTTAATAGAAATCTGATAAGCCTTTTTCATTATTTGATCACTAATCAATTAAGGCCCTTAAAAGATAAATAGCTAATATAATTAAAATAGATATACATGCCCACATAATAATCATTGGAATATAATAATTAATTAAATTATAATTAAATATTCCAACAATCAATTGATATCATAGTGTCAAAGTTTAGTTTGACACCAAATCGCATCCGTTCATTTGATTTAAGCTTAGATACCTAAAACAATCACTATAGTAATTTATTACATTAAATATTTTGTGATTTGTCTATATTTTGGTTAGCTCTTGTCGATGACTTTCTCTTGAAGAATAAGGTTATAAATGTGACCGTGCAACAAACTCAAATTGTTACATAGAAGAGTATGAGTAATAAATGGAACTTTAAGTTCTATCAGCAAGGATTGAATCCACAGTTCTTCCACAACAGTGTTGGCCAGGCTCATGTATTCTGCCTTAGTAGTTGATCAGGATTCAGGCCACTAGGGTTTGCTTCCTTGACCACTAAGAAATGAGATTAGGACACAAGTAGAGGCAAGAAACCTGGGGCAGAATTTTTTTGTGGCAAGTAGTTTAGTGGTTAGAATCTCACCTTTAAGGTAAATAAGTTGGGAATCCGAGGTTCAAATATTTTGTTACTTGCAAACCTCTATTTTGGTTAATTCCTTATCCACAATTTTCCACTTGAATCTCTAAATTTTTCTTACTTGTTTTATTTACTTCCACCTTTTACTTTTATATGTTAAAACCTCGAAATCTTATCTTTGTTATTTATCATTTTGGATCTTGAATTAAACTTAGGATTTGGAAATACTTAGAACTTATCCACATATCAATCCTCGTGGAATTGATATTTTACTTACTCTTTATTACTTGTTGCGACTGTGTATACTTGTACTTATTTTTTGTTGAAAATAACATAGTATTTTCAAAGCATGAGAATCAAATATTGTTTTTTTAATTTGAAATTCAAATTAAAAAAAGATTAGATAGAAGAAATGAAGGGAATATTGTTTTAAAAAGACATGTTAACTCTCACATTAGATGAGTTATTTGACTATGCTTTGCAGCTGAATGAATTGTGATGAGTTGGAACATTTGTTAATTCTAAATAAGAGGTTCATGTCCTCAATCGTTTAACTATTTAAATGTTATCTTATCGGTCGTGAAGCATGAAGTGACAACCTAAACCAAAAATCTAAACAACAATGAGGATAGTCATCACTCATTCTCACAAATCTGTAGACAACTTTTTGATCCATTCTTTGTTATGTAATAATAATATAATATCATTTGTATTTATGATTATTGGCTACATTCTTTTAAAATTCTAACATGTATGGAAAGGGGAAGGGAAACTCACCTCAAATTCCGATAGAAACTAAAGGTTGAGATGCTCTTTGCTTCTTCAATGCTTTGAGTCAAGCTCCCTTATTATACCGTTCTCACTCATGAGCTCTCTAATTATTAAAGTCTTTTAAAAAATTTATAAGTCATCAAACTTTTACGTTGTCTTTTAACATCTACATGATTTATTCATTTTTTTTTATGAAAAAAAATGTCTTTTTAAGATCTCAATCAAGAGTAAGAACAAGAAGATATAACTTAAAGAGGACTACTATAACTCCAGATACGTGGAGTAAATGTTCTTGAGAAGACATATGAAGCTAAAATTGCTATTTGTTAAAAGATTTAAAAATTGTATCGATTTTTTTTTTGTGATAAAACCTTACAATTTACTTTATTATGATGTTTTATTCACTCTTGTAACTTTTGATTTTTGAAAATTCTATAAATCTATGAGCACTTTGAAATTTTAAAAGTACGTGTGATAAATCTTTTTAGTTAAATCCCCAAATTAATTAGAATCTTAATTTAAGATAGAGGAAGTATAAAAAAAAAACAAGAAGACGAGTGAGTTGAATTTTTTTTCTCCTGATCATTATTATCATATTATCATAGGTTACACATCATTATTATCATATAAGGAAAATGTTAAACTTCCCCAAAACTAGTATATTGCGACAGATTCACGACAATAGGCCTATAAAAAAAGCGACATCCGTGAAAGAATGATGGGTAATTTATCAACCAATAAACATTCACTACATAAGTATATTTTTAAGTGATATATCTACAAACTATCTTGATCCTACTAATAAATTGCTCATTTTTATTTGTTGGTAGGTAAATTACTCACCATTCTTTAAAGGTAATCTAGAAAAAAATCATAAAAAATCCCATGGCAACCTCCTCTATTCTACCAATTCATGCTAAACGCAGTCACGAGTTATTTGTTTTTTTTTTTCTAACCTCCGATTTTTCAGGAAAGATGTGTCCTGATAATCCAGAATATGGTCGGAAGTTAATTAAAATCTTGTCAATAATTGTTCTACTCAAGAATTGAACTTAAATTTTTTTAAATAATTCGTCATTTAAAGAAGTTCGTTAACCATATAACATAACCGCTTGTTTTTTTTTTGTAGTATATAGCAATGCTGCACATATAATGATTTTTTTTTTTGATAGGACACGACATAAATAATGTTGGCAATGAGCCATATGGTGAGTATTACATCATTAGGATGTTTTTTTTCTTCCATATTGGCAATAAGGATAGTAACAACAATAGATGGCGCAGTTACACATGAACGGCAAACTGCATTTCTTAATATATAAACCATGCTTCATCTTTTTATGTTTACAAATACAAAGACAAATCTTAAAAAAATAATATGCAGAGACAAAGAGTTTTACAACGTTGGGGGATTCAGTAATGTCTCTTTCTCTTGGAGTATGTTTAGTTCAATTCAAGGGCGGAGATGGGAGTGAAACAAAGAAATTTTAAATACATAAATGTTTGGTTTAAATACATAAAAGGGGAGAGAATAGGGGAAAAGGAGATTGTAACTACAGTATATTTTTTTTTGAAGGGATATATACATATATGGGCCGAAGTCAAAACAAGAAAAATTACATATATGTTTTTGTTCATAAAGAGAGATGAATGATTTTAAAACTAATTTATTTCTTTATTTTTATAATCTTACAACATGTCTCATGATAGTTCATACTTCAATTTATTAGCAATAATTTTCCTATGTTGAAGATTCATTTAACCCGATAAAATATTTATAAAAATAAATTCTATAAAAATATATAGTACAAATTTGATGATAATTTTAATATAAATATATAACATACAACATTATACAAAAAAGTTCTACTATACATACATATATAAAAATAAAACATAACGTGATAAAAGATCCAGAGAAAAAAAACTAGTTTGCGTTAGGGCTGATTGTGACTATCATCAAATTCAAAGTTCTCTCGATTTTATAAATGACTTGTCAACATGTGGATGCAATTAAAGGTTTTGTATTTTTTATTATTCTTGATCATTGGACATATGTGCAAGAAATTAATTTGGTTGTAAGAATTAAGATTTTGGTTTGTCGATGTTCCTTCGACATCTGAAATTTTTATATATTGTATCGATAATGTGTATTTGACTCTTAAAATATGGATGGAAAATATCCTAATTCATGGCTAGTTTGAATGTACTCTCTTTTTTTAGTCACAAAAGGGAGTAAAACAAAAACAAAAAAGAAGAAGAGACAATAACTATAGCCGAACAAACTCAACGCCAATGACATCCGTTAAGAGGACATATGCCATGTTAGGGGAGTTCATGGAAGACAACGAGACCACTAACACGCCAATGATTGTTAGTACTAAAATCTCTCAACCAGTTATGTAATTTATCACGATCTAGAGGGGTGAACGACATACTTATTGCCATAAGAAGAATTCAATATTTTAGGGAACTTGGAGGCGTTATATCCAATTCTAACTAGCTTCTCCTAGCATAGAACTCGGGCACCCATCAACTAAGGATAACCATCACGAACATAATAGATTCTAGAGGTGCAGTTGCCCCACACCCACACATCATAGATGCCCACAAGAAAAGGAAGATATAGGGTAATCATGTTAATAATATTCTCTAGTAGCGAACATAAAATATATGATTACAAAAAGGCTCTTTGTCCAACCGATGGCTATACATAAAACTAAGTTATCGTCCCAAAACTTGAATTAAAAACCATCTTTTATAAGCTCAATGGCACAAACAATAGAGTTCCAAGTAGGAGATCTCTTGTGAATATTAAGCTCTTCCGTTAGACAACTATTAACAAGAACCGACATATTCCCCAAAAAAAATACAATCTCACATAAATATATTGTTAAAAACTCAATCTTTGGGCCCTCAAAATTGTGAGGCCCTATGGTGTGGGCCTGGTTGCACTCCCGGCCACCCTAAATGCATCAATGTTAAATATTTTGATGAAGAGTTTTTCACCCATTGTGGTCCTACTTGCCTCGAGAGATTAGTCTATGCAGTTACACACAAAAGATACACATATCAAACAAAAAACAAAACATTCACTACAAGAAAAAGGTATTGTTGCATCAAAAATCTAGCGTCATCCTCGACACAGACGCTATTAACGTAACATTTGTGTCAGCTCGACGAACTCTAGTGTTTTTCTCCCTTTAATTTTAATTTCAAAAGAACCATTTCATATAGCGTCCGCCTTGGAGGACTCTAAATTGACGCTATGCCCCTTACCATTTGCTTTGTTAAGCCCGAATACTTTTCTATTTATTATTTTAATAAATTTAGTAATGTTTGTCGGACACTAAATAAAAATAAATATAAAACCCTAATTTTCATTTTTAAGCATGAAAGTCTATTTTTTTTTCTACTCTATCACTCTCCCGCTCTCTAAATATAAAAATCTTTAAGGTCTATTTGGTGGTCAAAATAAGATACGATAGGATAATTGTGTCCTATTGTGTTTCAATCGAGTGTTCGATTTCTCTCTTTTCTTCCTAGCTTCGGTTTCTCTCACTCACCCGGTGCCGCTCTTTTCTATATGATTTCTCAACTCTCTACGAATCTATTTAATAATAAATAAATAGCGGATAACTAATAAACTAGTTTATAGCGGATAAATTGGTCGAGTTTCTAGTGTTTATTAAAATTAGAAGTTTAATATAACTTATAAATATGAAATGACATAAAATATATTTAATTAATATTTAATTATTTTGAATTAATATTTTTATCATATGAGTTTTTAAGCACCAAACTCTGAAATTTGGCATTGCGAAACAAAGCCTACATATACAAATGGGAACGTTTAGTATACTCATGAAAACAACTTAGACAAGAGAGAAAGAAATAGGTTTCACAAGAATGGCTTCATTGGATATGTTCCTTTTCTCCCTCAGCAGAATGTTTTGTAATCCCCTCGCCGTTTGTATTCAGATTCAGGTTTGAACTTCTCTGTTTTCATTTCCAGCAATTCCCTCCCAATTGTTCAACAAAATTAGTATGATTAGTCCCTTTTTATGTTTTTTTTTCCTTCTAAAATTCAGTCTAATAACTACTCTTTCTTTCACTTGCTCACTTCTATTCCCTCTTTATATTAAAAAAAAATTAATCTAATAACTAACTACTAATATTTGTCATTCATATAATAATAACAATAATGAAAGATTCGTTGAAATATATAAGGTTTTGTTTATAGTTTGTAGTTAGATATTAGTACATTGCAAACTTGTTTATGGGAAAATGAATGATTTTATTCCCTATTCTCAATCAACTAGTAAAAAAAATCATGGATTTAGGAATAGGGGAATCATAATCATGAATGATTAAAAAATAGGAGACCACTTCTGCATTTAAGAAGGAAAAAAAACCCTCATTATAGTTCCACAGCTTGCAAAGCTTTTCTTCCTTCTAGCATCAAAACTTGTTGTGTCCTTCCTCTTGCAAAGCATCAAACGATTTTAAGGTTGTTCCATTACTAGCGGTTCATTTTCTTTCAGCTACAACCTTCTATCTCTGTTACATTGTTTTTTATTCTAAAAAGTTTAAATTTTTTTTTAAAGACTAAAAAGTTATTTATGTGCTGTCGACCTTTGATTGGATATGCCAATATGTTACTCCTTCTTGAGGGGACAAAACTAGAAGGGGATTTGAAGAGTCCATGGTTCCTCCAAACATTTTTTGAAAAATATTGCACTAGTATGTTTTCATATTTTTTAGTCTCTATTTTTTTTGTGCAATTTATATGATATTGTATAATGAATCTTTTTTAACTCAATATAATGAACATTTTTTTATCGAAATATAATGAACCTTAAACACTTAAGTTTTTACTACTAAACGTTTTTTAACAAAGTAAAAATTTAAAACAAAATATAAGGATTAATTTATTAAAAACCTAATTTGTCTTATCTTCTTTCTAAAGCACAATTTGCAAATCACACATCACAGTGGGAAAAATATTGAGGCAGCGTGCGAATTGCGACCATCCGTCAATTGCTTTCGATTCTAGGCCAAGTGTAAGTTTCTGATATGAAAATTTAATAAAATATACTACTCCGTCCCAAAATATAAGCAAAAATGAGTCAACATAAGTTGATGTATTTGGTACAAATTTTGAACCAAATACATTAACTTTTGTCGACCAATTTTTGCTTATATTTTAGGACGGAGGGAGTACTTTTAAACTTGGTCACCTCTAAGCAACCACCAATCCAACGGCTGACTTAATTATAAAGAAACAGTAAAATTCAAATTTTCATTTATAATCATATCAAGCTACATAAACATATAAAACAAAACAAAAGAGTAGGAGTATTATCATTTTTTCAACAAACATTTCAGCTCCAAATTTAATCAATTCCACAGCTCAACTTGATGATGTATGAAACTTGATTCTAAGAAACATCAATTCTGGAGCAAATACTTGGGATAGTTTTACACACCCTGCAGCCACAGCTGTTAAAACAATGAAAATTTCTGCTAACGATCCTTCTTCAGGACATTTTTTATTTAGTGTTGAAAGATTGGATACTCCAGAAGTCTTCAGGACATTTTTAAAGGGTTTGAGCCAAAGAATTTGGTTGAATAAAGTCTAAGAAATTGGACTAATGGTTGGGTAAGAAAAAAGGATTGAATGTTGAAGAATGAATCAAATGAAGTTAAACAAGATGGATTTTTGGCGAATCATAATGTCATATCCCAATTTTTGACCTAAAATTCTCTTTCACTCGTCTTTTTGTTCGGAATTTTTTTTCGTCGTTTCAGACAAAATTTCGACAGGGAGGTATTTTAAAATACCTCATTTTTTTGGTTCCGAAGGCGACGTTTTTTTTATTATTATTTGTCATTTTTGCTTATTATTTCTTTTTTATTTTTATCTTTATTATTTTCCTTTTTATTTTTACATTTTATTTTCGATTTTTTTTATTTTTTTTATTATTTTTTTTTTTCAAAAAAAGTTGACTCATGTTTTGATGATTTTTAATCACAATTTTAATAGTTGCCTTTTTTGTTTTTGTTTGACTAATCTGGTTTATTGCCCATCATGTCCATCAATGTGTTTCACTGCCATTTAATGACATTACTTGTTTAAAAGAAGGCATAAACGAGAATCAAAGGGGAGTTCGGTGAGTAATCAAGAAACCGATACACGATCAGCAACACAAAGCCAATTCCATCACCAGAATCAAAAAAAACTCATCAGAATCCAACCAGAGGCACACACAAAATTCCAACACAATTCAGAATTCAATCAAACCACCAAAAATCATCACAGCCACTTACCAACCACGCACACAGACCCATACTCAGAAACAAACACACACACTCCCTACCCACTCCCAGCCGTACGGCCGAACCACCATCAAACGCCCCCAATCATCATACCCACAAACCGCGCCCCTCCTCTCCCTCACCACTCACAACCAACCGGCCACCCCTCAAAATACACAGCCAAACCCGCAAACCCACTCACAACCAACCGGCCACCCCTCAAAATCCACAGCCAAACTCGCAAACCCACACACGGCCAACCCTAACCCCCAACAACACACCCAAAGCCGAAAAAACAAGAAGGAGAAGAGGTAGATTTTTTTTCGAAAATTTCTAACTTAGATCTAGGCTTTGTGCGTTTTTTTCTTTAAAAACTAAGTTAATTTTTGAGAAAAGGGGAGAAAAGGATTTAAGAAGCAAACTTTTTTTTAAAAAAAGGAGAAGTTTCTCTTCTCCGGCGCGGTGGCGCCGCCCCCTGGGCCGACCGGCCACCGCGCCGGATAACTGTTTCCGGCCAGGGAGTATGAGAGAAGGGGGAGAGGAAGAGTGAGGGAAGAAAGAAAGAGAGAAAGATTTTTTAAAAATGAATGAAAAAACCGGCTTTCTATTTTTATAAACACCGAACCGGTTCGGTTCGCTTGAACCGGACCGGTCCGGTTTTCTCCCCCTCCTTCATCCCAAGACACGCGGCCCAGCTGCCTTTCCCCCCTCTTCTTGCTGATTACTTCCTGCACCTCCCTTCTCTGCTCCTACACCCCCTTTTTTCTCTATTTTCTTTTCTTTTATTTTCTTTCCCTTTTATTTCTTTCCTTGCATTTTATTTTTAGACTTTTTTTTGTTATTTAAGTTCATGCATTTTATTTTATTGTCTTTATTTTTAGCACATCATGCATTTTTATTTTTTATTTTCCTTTTATTTCATGCATTTTCATTTTAGTTTTATTCTTAGCATATTTATTTTAATGCATTTGCAATTTCGTTTTTTTTGTTTATCATTTTGTCATGTTTATTTTTATTTTATTAGAATGTATTTAGGACCAATGTAAATATAAATGAGAATATGCACTGACACCCACACTCTATTTATTTTGCTTTATGTCTTTTATTTTTTTTATTTTATTTCGCTTTACAAAAGAAAAAATACAAAAATATTAGGTTAGTTTATTTTCAAAAGGGTTTCGTGGTGATCCAACGTCACCACGGAAATTCCTCGTTTTTTAGCTTTTAGTTACGTTTTTTTTAGTCTTAGTTAGTTATTAAAAAAAACAAAAACATGCAAATATTCAAAAATCACAAAAAATATTTTCATAAACAAACCTTGATTTTCAATCAAGTGACCTTTTTTCTCTTTTTTTTTCTTTAAATAACCATTAATCTACTTTAATAACACTTTAATCATTTTCAAAATAAAAAAACACAAACCAATCCCATTTTGCCACTTGGCCCTTTTTTTTTTAAACTCTTTTTTAAAAAAAAAAACAATAAAAAACACAAAACAAATCAATCGGCTTTTTTACCCCGAACTACGAGGTTTTGATCCCTCACGGGTACGTAGGCAAAGGACCCTGTCCTTCCAAATCATAAAAAATACAAAAAAACATTTTTATTTTTTCTCACTATTCTAATTCATTCTTTTCTTTAAAAAAAAATAAGCAAGTTATAGCCAAAATAAATAAATAAAATCAAGAGGTTCTCGTAGAGTACTACGAACGTTTAGGGTGCTAACACCTTCCCTAAACGTAACTAACCCCCGAACCCTAATCTTTAAAAATGTGGTAATTTAGAACTTTTTTCCACCTTTCTTTTGAAAAATTAAAAGTTCAGTCGTGAAATAAAATTAGTGAGTCAACGCTAATCAATAGCTTGATCTCCGAAAATCACCGCGACAGAAATGGCGACTTCACTGGGGAATTCCCTAAGAGGGTTGAGCCTAACTTGAATTTATTTAATTATTTTGTGCTATAACTTGCTTAAAATAAAAAAAAATACGTGCCAATGTGTTTCTTTCCTTTTGCGTGAGTGGTGAGATAAGTCCTACACCCGAACTTGAGGGAAACATAAGATAGGATGGTGGTATAATCAAAGTGTCTTTCCGAGAGTGAGTTTCGGATGTGGCACATGTGATAACCCCACTCAATGGAGGGATCTTGGAAGTATTACTATGTTGACATGAGTAGTCGTGTTCGGCATCGTTATTTTTAAGTGACTGATGAAGTTGAGGACCTTTAGTTACCTTTAACCCATCTTGGCCTTTTAGGACGTAGTGCGGTGGCTAATCAAGAGTAGTCTTGAATTGGTTGATACGCGATACTACACTCAAACGAGACTTTCCTACGAACGTCGTTGGACCGGGAGTAGTCCCGTCATCCGACAATATTCGAAAGTGGTCGATGACTCTGGGAACTTGGTAGAACCCGTGATACAGGTACATGTGAAACCATAGTCCTTACCAATTGGCGTGTTTACCCTCGGCTCCAACATTATGGACTTAACCTCACCATGTTTTCTCCGCTCTTTGGCATAATCATGCATACATGCATCCATGCATAAACTCTTTTCTTTTTCATCCAAATTATCGAATGACTTAAACAAGCTTTTTGTAAACATTGTAGATATGGACATCCCACTGAGAAGCACTAGGAAGTACCTTTTCAAAAAAATAGACTTGTCGAGATTAAGGGAGCTAGCATCTTTAGTAAGTGATCCAGTTGATTTTCAAGCTCATCATGGGAAGTTGCTCAGAATTCTTAGAGCAGATGTTGAGGAAGGATGCCTAGAGACCTTGGTTCAGTTCTACGACCCGCTCTACCATTGCTTCACATTTCCAGACTACCAGCTTGTCCCCACGCTTGAAGAGTACTCCTACCTAGTTGGTTTACCCGTGCCAGACAAGATACCATTCCACGGTCTTGAGCCTACCCCTAAACCCTCCGACATCGCAGCCGCTCTCCATCTCGAAACCTCCATCGTCCGAGCAAACCTTACCTCTAAAGGAGGCCTCCAAGGTCTTCCCACCCACTTCCTCTACCAACAAGCCTCCACATTTGCTGAAGCAGCTAGCACACATGCCTTCCATTCCATCCTAGCCCTCCTTATATATGGCTTTGTACTCTTCCCAAATATTGACAACTTCATCGATATCAATGTCATCAAAATCTTCCTTGCAAAGAACCCTGTACCCACTCTACTAGCCGATACTTACCATTCCATCCATGACCGTACCCAGGCTGGTCGTGGAACCATCTCTTGTTGTGCACCCCTACTCTATCAATGGTTTACCTTCCACCTACCTCAATCCCGTGCCTTCAAGATCAATGTTGACAAACTTTCTTGGCCTCACAGAATCATGACTCTCGACCCATCAAACATCGTTTGGTACCAGGAAGCTAGTGACGTTGGAGAGATTATTGTGAGTTGTGGTGAATACCCCAACGTACCTCTTTTGGGTATGCGTGGTGGAATTAGCTACAACTCATTCCTCGCTCGACGACAATTTGGGTACCCAATGAAGTCAAAACCAAACAACCTTGCCTTGACTAATGAATTCTATCTTAACCATGAAGATCACTCGAACAAAAGAGAAAGATTCACACAAGCTTGGAGCGCTATCCGCAGACTCAGCAGAAGTCAGTTGGGGAAGAAATCAGATTATGTGCATGAATCTTACACTCAATGGATTATTGATAGGACCATGAGTTTTGGCCTACCCTACCATCTACCTAGATACCTATCCTCCACAATCTCACCACCATCCTTGCCTACCCCCTTCGACACAAAGGAAGAGTTTCATGAACAATTAACCAAAGAAAGGCAAGAAAAGGAAACTTGGAAGAGAAGATGCCAGGAGCTCGAGTGAGAGTATGAGACCTTGAAGGGGAAGCTAGCACAGCGAGACCATGAGCTTTTCGTCCAAAACCAGAGGATAATTGAGAAGGACGACTTACTTCGGCGAAAGGACGCTTTGCTCAGCCAGGATTCCAAGAGGAGGAAGATGTTTAGGGATTCGCTCTCTAGTGCACATCCAGATTTCGGGGATCCATCTACTCCAGGAGTTTGAGTTTGAATATCTTAGGACCTTATGTTTAGATTTTAGCTTCCAAAATCTTTTGATTTGTAAACAAAAAGCTTCTTTGTAATATTTCAATGCTTAAGTGAAGTGTTCAGTTTATGATGTTTACAATTACTCTAACAAGTCCTTCGATAATAAATTGTTCTTTTTATTTCTTTTTTTTGCATAAGCATAATCATGCATCATACTGCATTCATAGTTTCCAAATCGAGTCTTACATTTTGTTCACCAATAAAAGGCTAATCAGCCGCCGTCCAAAGAAAGTGGCCCGACGAATTCTCCGCAAACCAACTCGCATTTACAACACTAGGGCTAATCGGAAAAGGATGGATCTCGTTGAACAAGAAAATCAGAATCTCAGAGAGGAGGTTGCCACTTTACGAGAAGGAATGGATAGGTTGACGACCATGATGAATGCACTTCTGTCAGCCCAAAATTCTCAAGCTGCCGTTGCTGTTGTAGAGCAGCCTTTTGTAAGCACAACCCCGCTGTCTACGGTGACTTCTCCACCTCTATTTATGCCTCCAGGTTGTACATGGGGAATGCCACCTCCGGTTAGTGGAAATTTCCAACCCACTGTGTCTGAAGTTCCACTCCCCTTCGCTCAGCAGTCAGCACCGGTTTCACAACCTGGCCCGTCTTTCCCACAAGCTGCAATGACTTATTCAGCACCACTGATTCACACTATTCAACAAGAGGCTGAGCAAATCTTCCATGCTGAAAGTATTGGAGCTTTTGACAAGATGGATGAACTCCAGGAAAAATTCGATGGTATGCAAAGGGAAGTCGAAGCCCTCCGAGGAAGAGACCTGTTCGGGAAAGATGCCCGTGAATTATGCTTGGTCCCAAATGTTATGATACCCCACAAATTCAAGGTCCCGGACTTCGAAAAGCATAAAGGAAACACTTGTCCACGCAGTCACCTGGTGATGTAAGCGCGAAAAATGTCCATGTATACTGATAACCATAAGCTGCTCATTCATTTCTTTCAGGACAGTCTGACTGGCGCTGCTCTGAAATGGTATATGAATCTGGACAGTGCGAGCATCCGCACTTTTAATGATCTTGGTGAAGCGTTCATCCGTCAATATAAGTACAATCTGGACATGGCCCCAGATCGTGATCAGCTCCGCGCAATGACACAGAAAGATAAAGAAACGTTTAAGGAGTACGCCCAGCGTTGGAGGGAAGTGGCTGCTCAGATTGTCCCACCATTGGAAGAAAGGGAAATGACCAAAATCTTTTTGAAGACCCTGGGTCAGTTTTATTACGAGAAAATGGTTGCAAGTGCACCAACAGACTTTACCGAAATGGTCAACATGGGTGTACGATTAGAGGAAGGTGTCCGAGAGGGACATTTGACCGTGGAAAGTACCCCTGCAACAAGTAATGCCAAGAAGTTTGGAAACCACTTTGCGAAGAAGAAAGATCAAGAGGTGGGAATGATAGCCCATGGTAAGCCACAGCAGAATTACACCCCATACCGCCAGGTTGCGAATGTCGCCTCCACTATCCCGAACCCAGCATATCACCAACAAAGGCCACATTACCCCTCCAATTACCCACAACATTACCCACAAAATTTCCAACAGCCTCGCCCACAGTCATCATACCCTCAACAACAACAAAATCACCCACAGAATCCTCAACGACCTTTCAACCCACAAAACCGCCAAAGGACAACTTTTGATCCAATCCCGATGAAGTATGCTGATTTGCTCCCCGCTCTACTTGCCAAAAACCTTGTCCAGGTCAGGGCACCTCTCCGTACACCAGATGTTTTACCACCTTGGTACCGGCATGACCTAACTTGCGCCTTTCACCAAGGAGCGCCTGGCCACGATGTTGAGCATTGCCTTGCTCTTAAAACCGAGGTGCAAAGGTTAGTCCGGGCCAACTTGCTATCCTTCAAAGATCAGAATCCAAATGTTCAGGCGAACCCTCTACCAAACCATGGGCCTGCTGTTAACATGGTACAAGACTGCGATGAAGGTGGTGTCATCTTGAATGTCCAGAATGTTCGAACCCCCCTGGTTCCAGTACACATCAAGATGTGTGAGGCAGCCTTGTTTGACCATGATCATGCAGCGTGTGAAGTATGTCTCGTGGATGTAAAAGGATGTCGGAAAGTACAAGAGGATATACAAGGGCTGATAGATAGCAGAGAATTAATCAGTACAAGGAAAGACAAGGAGGTGTGTGTCATCACCCCAGAGTTCAAGCGGTTGGAGATAAGTTATAACAGTGAGAAACCAGCTACTACTCCGCTGGTGATTAGCTTGCCAGGACCTGTACCGTATGCTTCTCTCAAAGCGGTCCCTTACAAGTATAATGCCACGATGTTGGAGGGTGGACAGGAGGTGCCTCTTCCCTCTCTAACTCCTGCGACTTCTGTGGACAATATTGCCAGCGACAGCAGGGTTCTGAGGAATGGGCGTGTTATCCCGACATTGTTTTCAAAGAAAGTGAATGATCCGGTAGTTGAACAGGTGACAGTGAATGGTCCTGGTACGAAGAAGGAAGTAGGCCAATCTAGTGGGACCAGCAAGGATTCCGATCATGATGAGGTTCTGAAACTGATCCAGAAGAGTGAGTATAAGGTAGTAGACCAGTTGCTACAAACTCCTTCTAAGATATCCATTTTGTCTTTGCTATTGAACTCTGAAGCACACCGTGAGGCTCTGATGAGGGTGTTAGACCAAGCTTTTGTGGAGAAGGACGTGACTGTTAATCAATTGGACATTATAGTGGGAAACATTACTGCATGCAATAATCTAAGCTTCAGCGACGAAGAGCTCCCTGAGGAGGGAAAAAACCACAATCTCGCGTTACACATATCGGTGAACTGCAAGTTTGATGCTTTGTCAAATGTACTTGTGGACACTGGTTCCTCATTGAATGTAATGGCCAAAACAACATTAGATCAACTCTCCTACCAAGGGACTCCCATGAGAAGAAGCGGGGTGGTTGTCAAAGCATTTGATGGATCAAGGAAGTCTGTCATCGGGGAGGTCGACTTGCCTATTACAATCGGACCATCTGTTTTCCAAATTACATTCCAGGTGATGGATATCTGGGCTGCATACAGTTGTCTTTTGGGTAGGCCGTGGATCCATGAAGCTGGGGCCGTGACATCAACCTTGCATCAAAAGCTGAAGTTTGTCAGAAATGGAAGATTGATTACTGTGAGTAGAGAAGAAGCTCTGTTGGTTAGTCACTTGTCAACTTTTTCTTTCATTGATGCTAATGATACAGAAGGAACCCCTTTCCAAGGTCTAACTGTAGAGGGTAAGGAGCCAGAGAAGAGCGAAGTGTCTTTTGCCACTTGGAAGAGCGCACAGAAGGTGGTGCAGGAAGGAACAGCTGTAGGATGGGGAAAAGTTGTGCAATTGCCGGAAAGTAAGAATCGTGAAGGATTGGGCTTTGCTTCTTTTGCAGGATCCTCAAAGAACAGTGTTGGTTCGAGCTCCATCAGTAGTACTTTTCATAGTGCCGGGTTCATCAACGCCCCGCCAGAAGCCAATGCTGTCTTGGAAGATGTTCCTGAAGAGATAGTGCCTGCATTTGTTACGCCTGGAAGACTTGTTCGCAACTGGGACGCGGTTGACATCCCTTCAGTTGTTCATGCGTCAAAGTAATGTGTCTTTGTTTTTCTGTTTTTTTTCAAAAAAGATCCTTTCGTCTTGCCCAGGACGAAAGTGCAATCATGTAGGGCTGTTTTGTTTCAAGTACTACTTTCATTAATGGAAAATGTGGTTTATCCCGATATCTATATTTATTGCTTTTTCTGGAAAATGGTAACACAAAAAACCCAAAAATATTTATTTTTACTTTTATTTCCAATCAATTTCAAAAAGTCTGCATTGTTCACTCATTTTCTAAAATAATCATCAATCATATGCAGACTAAGCATCAATGAGCCCGTTGAACATAATAACCCTGCGCTCTCTCCCAACTTCGAATTTCCTGTCAACGAAGCCGAAGAGGGGGAGGATGAGGAAATTACAGATGAAATTGCTCGATTGTTGGAATACGAGAAGAAAACCATTCAGCCTCATGAAGAGGTAGTGGAGGTGATCAACTTGGGAACTGAGGAAGATAAGAAGGAAGTCAAGATTGGGGCATTGCTTGAAACAACTCTTAAACGAAGGGTGATTGAATTACTTAAAGAATATGCCGATGTGTTCGCATGGTCATACCAGGATATGCCTGGTTTAGATCCTCGTATTGTGGAGCACCGTCTACCTTTGAAACCCGAATGTCCGCCGATCAAGCAAAAGTTGAGAAGAACTCGCCCCGACATGGCTCTCAAGATCAAAGAAGAGGTACAGAAGCAATAAATGCAGGTTTTCTTGTCACATCAGAATATCCTCAATGGTTAGCCAACATAGTGCCTGTTCCAAAGAAAGATGGCAAGGTCAGGATGTGTGTTGATTACCGGGATTTGAACAAGGCTAGTCCGAAAGATGATTTCCCCTTACCTCACATCGATGTATTGGTTGACAGTACTGCTAAGTCCAAAGTCTTCTCCTTCATGGACGGTTTCTCTGGATACAATCAGATCAAAATGGCAGTTGAAGACAGAGAAAAGACATCTTTTATCACGCCTTGGGGCACCTTTTGTTACAGGGTAATGCCTTTTGGGTTGATAAATGCAGGTGCCACTTACCAAAGAGGCATGACCACTCTCTTTCATGACATGATGCACAAAGAGATAGAAGTGTACGTGGATGATATGATTGTTAAGTCGGGCACTGAAGAAGAACATGTTGAGTACTTGCTGAAGATGTTTCAACGGCTGAGAAAGTATCAACTTCGTCTGAATCCCAACAAATGTACTTTTGGCGTGAGATCCGGAAAACTCTTGGGTTTCATTGTTAGTCAGAAGGGTATTGAGGTAGATCCCGACAAGGTCAGAGCTATTAGAGAAATGCCGGTTCCACAAACAGAGAAACAAGTGAGAGGATTTCTTGGGCGTTTGAATTACATCTCCCGTTTCATCTCGCACATGACAGCCACGTGCGGGCCCATATTCAAGTTGCTTCGCAAAGATCAAGGTGTTGTGTGGACCGAAGATTGTCAAAAGGCTTTCGATAGTATCAAGAATTATCTGCTGGAACCTCCAATTCTTATCCCTCCAGTTGAAGGAAGGCCTCTGATCATGTACTTGACTGTGTTGGAAGATTCCATGGGTTGTGTGCTCGGACAACAGGATGAGACCGGAAGGAAAGAGCATGCCATTTACTACTTGAGCAAGAAGTTTACAGATTGTGAGTCCAGGTACTCCCTACTTGAGAAGACTTGTTGTGCACTAGCCTGGGCTGCTAAGCGTCTTCGTCACTACATGATTAACCACACCACCTGGTTAATATCCAAGATGGACCCAATCAAGTATATCTTTGAGAAACCCGCTTTGACAGGAAGAATTGCTCGTTGGCAGATGTTGTTGTCCGAGTACGATACTGAATACCGCACTCAGAAGGCAATCAAGGGTAGTGTTCTTGCCGATCATTTGGCGCATCAACCGGTTGACGATTACCAGCCTATCAAGTTTGACTTTCCCGATGAAGAGATTATGTATTTGAAGATGAAAGATTGTGATGAACCATTGCTTGGAGAGGGTCCAGATCCAGAGTCCAGGTGGGGTTTGATATTCGACGGGGCCGTGAATGTCTACGGTAATGGAATTGGGGCAGTCATTATCACTCCTGAAGGCAATCATCTCCCTTTCGCTGCAAGGCTGCAATTCGATTGTACAAACAATATGGCAGAATATGAAGCATGCATCCTGAGTATTGAAGAAGCTATTGACTTGAGGATCAAGAACCTCGACATATATGGGGATTCATCACTAGTAATCAACCAGATCAAAGGAGAATGGGAAACTCGCCACCTCGGCTTGATTCCTTACAAAGATTATGCAAGACGTTTGTTAACCTTCTTCAACAAGGTTGAGCTGCACCACATTCCTCGTGATGAGAACCAGATGGCAGATGCCTTAGCAACTTTGTCTTCCATGTATGAAGTAAGCCATCAGAATGACCTACCGATGATCAGAATCCAACGCCTTGAGAGGCCTGCTCATGTATTTTCAGTTGAAGAGGTCGTTGACAATAAGCCATGGTTTCATGATATTAAGTGTTTCCTCCAGAGTCAAGAATACCCACCTGGAGCCTCCAATAAAGACAAGAAGACTTTGAGAAGATTGTCTGGTAATTTCTTTTTGAATGGAGATGTTTTGTACAAGAGGAAC
The DNA here is from genome assembly GCA_018208015.1 of Medicago ruthenica. Classification (NCBI taxonomy): domain Eukaryota; kingdom Viridiplantae; phylum Streptophyta; class Magnoliopsida; order Fabales; family Fabaceae; genus Medicago; species Medicago ruthenica. The sequence continues at coordinate 95,269,731 of CM031374.1, forward strand.
TTCGACATGGTATTACTCAGATGTGTAGACGAACGCGAAGCAGAGATGTTGATGAGCGAGATACATGAAGGCTCCTTCGGAACTCACTCCAATGGGCATGCAATGGCTAAAAAGTTGTTGAGAGCGGGTTACTACTGGATGACGATGGAATCTGATTGTTATAAACATGCCAGGAAATGTCACAAGTGTCAGATTTATGCCGACAAGCTTCATGTTCCGCCAACTACCCTCAGTGTCCTTTCCTCTCCGTGGCCTTTCTCTATGTGGGGCATTGATATGATTGGAAGGATCGAACCAAAGGCTTCAAACGGACATCGTTTCATTCTAGTGACCATTGATTACTTCACCAAATGGGTCGAAGCAGCATCTTATTCCAACGTGACCAAGCAAGTCGTAGTCCGTTTCATCAAGAACCATATCATCTGCTGCTACGGTGTGCCTAATAGAATCATCACAGATAATGGAACAAATTTGAACAACAAGATGATGAAAGAGTTGTGCGGGGAGTTCAAGATTGAACATCATAATTCTTCTCCTTACAGACCCCAGATGAATGGTGCTGTCGAAGCCGCAAATAAAAACATCAAGAAAATTGTCCAGAAAATGGTAATCACTTACAAAGACTGGCATGAGATGTTACCATTCGCTCTGCATGGGTACCGTACCTCGGTGCGCACTTCAACAGGGGCAACCCCTTTCTCTTTGGTTTACGGCATGGAAGCAGTGCTCCCTGTAGAGGTCGAAATCCCATCGATGAGAGTTCTGATGGAAGCCAAATTGTCTGAGGCTGAATGGTGTCAAAGTAGATATGATCAGCTGAACTTGATTGAAGAAAAACGCATGGCTGCCTTGTGTCATGGACAATTATATCAAAGGAGGATGAAGCAAGCCTTTGACAAGAAGGTTCGCCCCCGTGAATTTCGAGAAGGAGACCTTGTGCTCAAAAAGATTTTATCTTTCCAACCGGACGCCAGGGGCAAATGGACGCCTAATTAGGAAGGCCCATATGTCGTCAAGAGAGCTTTTTCTGGTGGTGCAATGACTCTTACGACTATCGATGGTGATGAGCTTCCCCGTCCTGTGAATGCTGATGCAGTCAAGAAATACTTTGTCTAAAAAATAAAAGAACAGCTCGGTAAGTCGAAAACCCGAAAGGGCGGCTTAGGCAAAAATGAGCGTCTCGGTGGATCGAAAACCCGAAAGGGCGGTCCGGGCAAAAATTAGAGACATAAAACAGAAAATAATCATCCTGATAGGTCGAAAACCCGAAAGGGCGATCTATGCAAAAGTTAAGGATCAAAAGACAAAGTAACTGCATTGGTCTGATCTCTACTCACTTGGGGCACATTAAATGTCAGAGAGACTCTGAATCTGAAGCATCCCAAACAGTGGAATTCAAAGTTGTCAGGGAGAATAGCGGTTATTGTGTTCAATGTACCTTCAATTTATATTTACCATTTTCCAAACTTTGTAAGATCCGTGGAGCCATGCCATTGGCGGGTCACCACTCCTTTAAATAAATTTGAGCCTGTGGCCTTTCATTTGGAATTCTCATTTATTCAGTTTATAAAACCTTTTCTATTTTTGATGGTAGTATTTGAAACAAAATATTTTTCAAAATCTTTCATGTCTTTTTGAAAAGCACAAACAACAAATACATTTTCTCTGAACTCATGAATAAGTGAAGGGTGCGTCAACAGCCATCCTGAGAACGGATAAACTTTGCAGGCTGAACATGGTCAGTTGCTTAGAAAGAATAAAAAAGAATACAAAAAGAAATATATGAAAAAGAGAAAAAGAAAAAGAGAAAAAAACAGCTCGGTAATTCGAAAACCCGAAAGGGTGGCTTAGGCAAAAATGAGCGTCCCGGTGGATCGAAAACCCGAAAGGGCGGTCCAGGAAAAAATTAGGGGCATACAAAAGAATATATTCCCGGTGGGCTGAAAACCTGAAAAGGCGGTCCAGGCAAAAATTAGGGACTCAAAAAAAAAACTAACAAAAAAACAAAAAAATAAGCATGACCACAAAAGCACTAGTTCTTCTACCAGGTTTTGGATTGGCACGTTCTCCCCAAGAAGTGTTTACTCCCCATCGGTTACTGCATATGTCGGGCTTTACCCCATCATTGTTTTGATATGTCCCCTGTGACATCCTCCCCATTGAAGATTGCCGAGTGTTTGCAATGCGACGTCGGGTCACTTTCCATCTTACCTGTCCCATCCTGTCTCGTCAAGTTTATTAGTCATACAATCATACAAGTCAGTCTTTCATACAGTCATACAAGTCAGTCTTTCATACGATCATACAAGTCAGTCTTCCATACAATCTTACAAGTCAATCCTCCATACGGTCATGCAAGTCGTGTCTTCATTCATGCATTCATACATTCATGCATATACAATAAAGACAATATCATTCATACATGGCTGCATTAACCACCATGAGTCTTGCTTCAATTATCTTTTCATATCAATCAATCATGAATAACTTGTAACACTTTTTCCCCCCAAGTGTCGGCCCCAGTGTGTCTGGTCCAGAAAGGTCACCTTCTTTATGCCAAGTGGTAGTTCGTTAACAAGCAGCATTTATATTTTCATCCAGCATTTATCTTTCATCCAGCTTTTATGTTTCATCCGGCTTTTATCTTTCATCCAGCATTTATCTTTCATCCAGCTTTTATCTTTCATCCAGCATTTATCTTTCATCCAGCTTTTATGTTTCATCCAGCATTTATCTTTCATCCAGCATTTATATTTTCATCCAGTATTTATCTTTCATCCAGCTTTTATATTTCATCCAGCATTTATCTTTCATCCAGCTTTTATGTTTCATCCAGCATTTATCTTTCATCCAGCTTTTATGTTTCATCCAGCATTTATCTTTCATCCAGCATTTATATTTTCATCCAGTATTTATCTTTCATCCAGCTTTTATATTTCATCCAGCATTTATCTTTCATCCAGCTTTTATGTTTCATCCAGCATTTATCTTTCATCCAGCTTTTATGTTTCATCCAGCATTTATCTTTCATCCAGCATTTATATTTTCATCCAGTATTTATCTTTCATCCAGCTTTTATATTTCATCCAGCATTTATCTTTCATCCAGCTTTTATGTTTCATCCAACATTTATCTTTCATCCAGCATTTATATTTTCATCCAGTATTTATCTTTCATCCAGCTTTTATATTTCATCCAACATTTATTTTTCATCCAGCTTTTATGTTTCATCCAGCATTTATCTTTCATCCAGCTTTTATGTTTCATCCAGCATTTATCTTTCATCCAGCATTTATATTTTCATCCAGTATTTATCTTTCATCCAGCTTTTATCTTTCATCCAGCATTTATCTTTCATCCAGCTTTTATGTTTCATCCAACATTTATCTTTCATCCAGCTTTTATGTTTCATCCAGCATTTATCTTTCATCCAGCTTTTATCTTTCATCCAGCATTTATCTTTCATCCAGCTTTTATATTTCATCCAGCATTTATCTTTCATCCAGCTTTTATGTTTCATCCAGCATTTATCTTTCATCCAGCATTTATCTTCCATCCAGCTTTTATGTTTCATCCAACATTTATCTTTCATCCAGCTTTTATATTTCATCCAGCATTCACCTTTCATCCGGCTTTTATATTTCATCCAGCTTTCACCTTTCATCCAGCATTTACATTTACCTTTTGTCGTCAGTGGCAGTTCGGCAACATCCCGAACAGCTGACATTTATCTTTGTTTCTTGTCGTCAGTGGCAAGTTCGGCTATATCCCGAGCAGCTGACATTTTATCTCCTATCATGTCGTCAGTGGCAAGTTCGGCAACATCCCGAACAGCTGACATTCACCTTTGTTTCTTGTCGTCAGTGGCATGTTACTTTTATTTCCGTCTTTACCTCAAGTGGCAAGCTCTACAAACGGGCAGCTTGTGGTCGGTGTCTTTTCTCATATCATACTTCCTTCTTCAGCTGTCAATACGATAGTTGATCCGTTCCCCAGTGAAACTGTGTTATTCCTCAGTGGAGTCGGATCCCTTTCTTTAACGAACTCGGGTATCCTTTTGTTTTGTTTTATCCCCAATCAGGTCATCTTTGCCGTCTTGCGTTCACATTTGCATCACGAGCATTTCACATTATTTTTTTTAGGTCCAAAATTGGCATACTCTGTATTTAAGTCCCTTCGACCTGTCGAATCCAAGATTTTCTCTTCAAATCTCCGGACGAAGAGACTTAAATAGGGGCATCTGTCATACCCCAATTTTTGACCTAAAATTCTCTTTCACTCGTCTTTTGGTTCAGAATTTTTTTTCGTCGTTTCAGACAAAATTTCGACAGGGAGGTATTTTAAAATACCTCATTTTTTTGGTTCCGAAGGCGACGTTTTTTTTTATTATTATTTGTCATTTTTGCTTATTATTTCTTTTTATTTTTATCTTTATTATTTTCCTTTTTATTTTTACATTTTATTTTCGATTTTTTTTTATTTTTTTTATTATTTTATTTTTCAAAAAAAGTTGACTCATGTTTCGATGATTTTTAATCACAATTTTAATAGTTGCCTTTTTTGTTTTTGTTTGACTAATCTGGTTTATTGCCCATCATGTCCATCAATGTGTTTCACTGCCATTTAATGGCATTACTTGTTTAAAAGAAGGCATAAACGAGAATCAAAGGGGAGTTCGGTGAGTAATCAAGAAACCGATACACAATCAGCAACACAAAGTCAATTCCATCACCAGAATAAAAAAAAAAACTCATCAGAATCCAACCAGAGGCACACACAAAATTCCAACACAATTCAGAATTCAATCAAACCACCAAAAATCATCACAGCCACTTACCAACCACGGACACAGACCCATACTCAGAAACAAACACACACTCCCTACCCACTCCCAGCCGTACGACCGAACCACCATCAAACGCCCCCAATCATCATACCCACAAACCGCGCCCCTCCTCTCCCTCACCACTCACAACCAACCGGCCACCCCTCAAAATACACAGCCAAACCCGCAAACCCACTCACAACCAACCGGCCACCCCTCAAAATCCACAGCCAAACTCGCAAACCCACACACGGCCAACCCTAACCCCCAACAACACACCCAAAGCCGAAAAAACAAGAAGGAGAAGAGGTAGATTTTTTTCGAAAATTTCTAACTTAGATCTAGGCTTTGTGCGTTTTTTTCTTTAAAAACTAAGTTAATTTTTGAGAAAATGGGAGAAAAGGATTTAAGAAGCAAACTTTTTTTTAAAAAAAGGAGAAGTTTCTCTTCTCCGGCGCGGTGGCGCCGCCCCCTGGGCCGGCAGGCCACCGCGCCGGATAACTGTTTCCGGCCAGGGAGTATGAGAGAAGGGGGAGAGGAAGAGTGAGGGAAGAAGGAAAGAGAGAGAAAGATTTTTTAAAAATGAATGAAAAAACTGGCTTTCTATTTTTATAAACACCGAACCGGTTCAGTTCGCTTGAACCGGACCGGTCCGGTTTTCTCCCCCTCCTTCATCCCAAGACACGCGGCCCAGCTGCCTTTCCCCCCTCTTCTTGCTGATTACTTCCTGCACCTCCCTTCTCTGCTCCTACACCCCCTTTTTTCTCTATTTTCTTTTCTTTTATTTTCTTTCCCTTTTATTTCTTTCCTTGCATTTTATTTTTAGACTTTTTTTTTGTTATTTAAGTTCATGCATTTTATTTTATTGCCTTTATTTTTAGCACATCATGCATTTTTATTTTTTATTTTCCTTTTATTTCATGCATTTTCATTTTAGTTTTATTCTTAGCATATTTATTTTAATGCATTTGCAATTTCGTTTTTTTTTGTTTATCATTTTGTCATGTTTATTTTTATTTTATTAGAATGTATTTAGGACCAATGTAAATATAAATGAGAATATGCACTGACACCCACACTCTATTTATTTTGCTTTATGTCTTTTATTTTTTTATTTTATTTCACTTTACAAAAGAAAAAATACAAAAATATTAGGTTAGTTTATTTTCAAAAGGGTTTCGTGGTGATCCAACGTCACCACGGAAATTCCTCGTTTTTTAGCTTTTAGTTACGTTTTTTTTAGTCTTAGTTAATTATTAAAAAAACAAAAAAACAAAAACATGCAAATATTCAAAAATCACAAAAAATATTTTCATAAACAAACCTTGATTTTCAATCAAGTGACCTTTTTTCTCTTTTATTTTCTCTAAATAACCATTAATCTACTTTAATAACACTTTAATCATTTTCAAAATAAAAAAACACAAACCAATTCCATTTTGCCACTTGGCCCTTTTTTTTTAAAACTCTTTTTTAAAAAAAAAACAATAAAAAACACAAAACAAATCAATCGGCTTTTTTACCCCGAACTACGAGGTTTTGATCCCTCACGGGTACGTAGGCAAAGGACCCTGTCCTTCCAAATCATAAAAAATACAAAAAAACATTTTTATTTTTTCTCACTATTCTAATTCATTCTTTTCTTTTAAAAAAAAAATAAGCAAGTTATAGCCAAAATAAATAAATAAAATCAAGAGGTTCTCGTAGAGTACTACGAACGTTTAGGGTGCTAACACCTTCCCTAAACGTAACTAACCCCCGAACCCTAATCTTTAAAAATGTGGTAATTTAGAACTTTTTTCCACCTTTCTTTTGAAAAATTAAAAGTTCAGTCGTGAAATAAAATTAGTGAGTCAACGCTAATCAATAGCTTGATCTCCGAAAATCAGCGCGACACATAATATGAAAAGTTTTTGTTTTTGCTGAGAGATCATATGGTAGTCAAGATAAGTGGGATATTGAAGTCTCACATCGATTGTTTTGCTAAACATGAAGAAGAGGAAGATTGACTATAATTCAGTTGAGCAACAAAGAGTAACGCTCTAGTCCAGGACTTCAGGTTGTGAAGTTTTGACTAAATTTTCCTCTATTTAAAGTTGAAATAACAATTTTTTGAACTTTGAACCCAAGTGGTTAATGAATCCATCAATCGGAAGAATTCGAGTTCGATTCTTAAATTGAACAATATTTATGCGATTATAAGTCCTTAAAGCTGATTTTTTAAGAAAACTAACAAACTGAACAAAATCATTTGCATGTTACAATGTATAACTTTTTAGTTATAATAAAGAGGTCGTAAAAAAAAGTTACAAAAAATAATATCATAATTTGACTAAAAAAACACATGATAATTTTCTTTAATGTTTTTAATAATAAAATGATAATTTATTTTATAACTTTTGTTGTCAAGTAATATGGTGTCTGAAAGCGCACGCCTGAAATATGGAGAAGTGAAAAATTCTCGGATTTGAATCCAGACCCATGCAAATACTGAATTTTTCCCTTACAGGAACAGAGAGATAAAACAAATGAAGGAAGCTATGCAGAATGGCAATAGTCTTTGTTTCCTTTGTCATGACATAAATGAGCTTGAGCACTCCTATCAGGCCAATCTTCCAAGAGTAACAGTAGTTATACCCCTGAAAGGGTTTGGAGAACACAATCTCCACAACTGGAGGAGTCAGGTAAGAACTCATAGGACACATTTCCCTGAAAAGGTTTGGTCTGTGCATCTCTAATAGGAAATTTTCATTACGATTCTTTTTCTTTTAAAAATTCAGATAACAACTCTTTATGGCGGCCATATAGAATTTATTTTTGTGATAGAAAGCGCACAGAGGATCCTGCTTACCATGCTATATCACGAGTTCACGACTAATATCAGATTTTGAGGTATAATAAGTCCATATTTCCTCCCATTTCTGCATTCATGTTTTTAATCATTTGCTATTAAGTTTTGCAACCTTAAACTCATTTTAAGTTTGGTTTTTTATACCCTGTTACCTTGATGGAACCATAAAAACTTGTGTCAAAGTTTGTTCTGTTCCTTCTGAGCCCTTTCATGAATTTATTCCTTTCTTAGGTTGGATATGGCATCTCACTAAATTGGTTGCATGCTTTGATATATGCAGGATGATGTTGATGTTAGGATTGTTGTAGCTGGTTATCAACAACTTGTAGTCAAAAAGTTCACAATCAATTGGTATGGAATTTTACTGACATATATTTTAATAGTCTTTTTTAAATATAAATTACTAATTTATTGACAATTCCTTACATTTATTTAACGTCAATTTAAATCTATTTTGAAAATGGTGACGATCTTAGTTGTTTCATCGACTAGTGGTCAGATATAATTCATTTCCTACCATAACACTTGCAAGTTAAATAGAAATTTGAAGCACCTATCTTAACTTGTTGATAACTTGATATCAAAATCGAGTCATTCATATTCTTGCCTAGCTAGATGTGTTTAAACTACACTAGTATTAGTATTTATTGGTACCTTGGCAGGTTGGGGTGGAGAAAATGCACAAAGACACAAAGTATGTACTGTTTTTGGATGACGATGTTAGGATACATCCTGGATCAATTGGAGCCCTCACTCGTGAGATGGAGAAGAACCCTGAGGTATTACTTTGAATTTGTTTCTTCTTGTTCTATTTTTAGGCGTTTAATGAGAATAATTGTAATTATTCTAACCTGAATTATTCTGTGGTTTTAACTGTTTTGATGTTTCACAGATATTTATTCAAACTGGATACCCTCTTGATTTGCCATCTGGAAGTTTATGGAGTTACTGCATCTATGAATATCATATGGTACACATCTACCTCTATCTTTCTTTTTATTCTCCAATCTCTGTAGCAAACATCTGAGTTTGAGATAGTTTTCCTTTTATTTTCTAGTTTTTTTTGAAACAAAGTGTGAGAATGAAGCTTAGTTAGCTATTTGAATTAAGTCACAATATTAATTAGAGAACTTTTCATTTAGGCTTTTGATAATGTATCATTATTAAAAAGGGTTTTATTATACAGCCTTGTTCGATGGGCTTTGCCACTGGTGGAAGAACATTCTTTCTGTGGGGAGGCTGTATGATGGCAAGTAGATTTTGCCTTTTCTTGGTTGTCACTTTAAAGAAAAGATTAATTTTAACATGTTAGTTTTTTTCCAGATGCATGCCGATGACTTTAGGCAAGATCATTATGGTGTAGTCTCGGGACTTAAAGATGGTGGATATTCTGATGATATGACTCTTGCAGCCATAGCTGGTACATCTTTGGTTCACTTATCAAATTTCTTTGATGTAATTAGCACATTGATCATATAAATATGATGAACATTACGAAGTAGTCAAACAAACGAAACACGCGAAGTTTTTTTTTCTTTTTTTCGCGCCTACTTGTGAATTCCGCCAAATGTGTTTGACTTCTTCCTAACATTTAACACTCCTAAATATTTAAACACAGTGATCATCATATTTAACTTCTCTATCTGCACCATTGAAAAAACGATTACTTGATAAATGATCCACAAAAAATCTGATTCTTCATAGAGATTCGGCAATTGTAATTAGTAAGAGCATTCCCTTTAGTTCCACAAACATAAGTATAGTTCCATAAGTATAGATTCTTCATAGTCATTCCCTTGTATCAAGAGTTTAAAAATAAAATAATCTTAAGAAACTCTTGATACAAGGGAATGATCCACACCTTGTTTACTGTGAAACTCTTACTTTAGTACTCGGTTTCAAAATGAGTGTTGTTGTTTTTGCACAGATTAATAATCTAGGTAAGACACTATTGTATTGAATTTTATTATATTCCCAGCCTTATTTAAGTCTCTCAAAAGAATAATAATGCTAATATTCTAACAATTACTATAATGCTGCCTTTTGCAGGGGCTCATAAAAGACTTATTAGTCTTATTACTTCTCCCCAACTTGCTCTCTTTCCTCACCCCCTTGCTACTGATCTTAATTTTGGAAGGTTTGTGACTATACTTATCCGAAAAATAACACTTCATTTCACATTGGATGATTTAGTTTTAAAAAACATGTAGATACTGGAATTACTTGAGGAAACAAACATTCGCTCTGGAGTCATATACAACAAACGTTAACTGGATGATGAACCGTGCATTGTCTGGTGTTCACTGCTATTTGTCATGGGGATTGGCAGCACCATTCTTGATGGCAGTGATTCATCTTGCAGCAGTATTTAGATTTTATAGTAAGGGATACTCACTTGAAGAAATGACCTATACTTCTGCTGGTGAGCACAATACTTTTCCTTTTTAGGTAGGTTGTTAGTGTTGATTCATGTGAACATTTTGGCAGAGTTCTGATGCTGAATTGGGTTATTTTTCAACTTAGCTGCAATGTTAGATTAGACACTCTAATGTTCTATTCATGATTATGCTCTCAAGTTACATATACAAATTGGAAATTGCCGTGGGTTTCAACTTTTGAGCCTCAACCCACATGTTACGAGGCTTAAAAAACAATAAGATAAAATAGGTCTCCTTTCACAAAGGCCCAAAAGCCCCAACTGTAAATTTGTTTTAAAAAAAAGTCAACGCTAACCATCGGTCAACGGTGGTGGTCAACGTCGGAGCTCCGGCACTGGTGGTGGTTCACGGCGGAGGACCGGAATTTTCCGGCAAAAATCATGTGGTGGGCGGTAGCCGGTGCGACGGCTGCCGGAGCTCCGACGGTGGTTGGCGCGGTGGCTGTCGGAGCTCCGGTGGTGGTTGGTTGTGGAGGGTGATGACTATGATTTTTAATTAATAAAAAAATAAAAATATTTGTTTTTTCATAAATTGTTTTTTTTTTTTCTTCAAAAATAATAATTATAATTAGTGGGTCTTGAAGCCTTTATCACTAAACCCACAAAAAAAATTAATTTAGTGGGGTAGGGCCAAACAAATCAATTTCATTAAATGGGCCAACATTATAGGGGATTTGATGTGGACTTTTTATGTAGGATTTTGTGTTTTTTGGCTTTATTGACACCTCTATTTCTTTCAGAAAATTGCTTTTCTCACTTTAAACAAAGCTAAAACACACCAGTAATTTACGTTTTTACCTCGGCGGCAGTTAACTGCCGCTGGGATGGTGCATCGGCAGTTAACTGCCGCCGGATGCATCGGCAGTTAATTGCCGCCGTCCCCATCGGCAGTTAACTGCCGCTGCGATCTGAACATGCAGGAAAGAGGATCGGGGGAAGCACAACACTTTTGATGGTAATAATTTTAATTTACTATGCCTTTTAATTTACTATGCTTTTTAATTTACTATGCATTTTAATTTACTATGTTTGCTAATAACTTATAAATGTGTTTGATTTGTGCAGGGATGGTTTTTGGCACATTTACTAGGAGTCTACCCACATGACGATAATGATGAATACCGGCAAAACTTTCCTTGCGCTTCCAGATGGATTCCACATAGGGGTCATGGGAATCCGAAGCCCTACCGTCTGGCGCTGGATCGTTTGGAGATGAATGATATTACCTGATGCCATACGAGGATCATAGGGAGATCCAGGAGTTTGTGGAGATATGCTGGTATTCAGGCTGGATCATGTGTGGTCGTGACATCATCTACCGTCACTTGTCTGAGCGGGTTAAAAGGCAATACGGGTACGTGCAGGACATCCCCCGAGCTCCGACGTCTGTGCTTCCTCTCCCTTTTCAGGCCGTTGCACAGGCTTTCCTAGACTTTCGTGTGCACATCATTCCTCAGACTGTGTGGGGTAGAGAGGTTGATCAACCATGGGAGTACGAGGAGGGATACATGAGGTGGTACGGGCATGTGTCTCACCCAAAGATTATGCCACCTATACCTGGATCTCCTCCGAGGCCAGCAAATGAGGAGCAGATCATTGCACACCATCAGCAGCGGCACCAGGAGAAAGACTCGCCTGATACCATTGACATGGTTGGTGGTGTTATTATTCGGGCTGATGAGTACTTGGGTCAGGAGGCGATGAGCACTGAGCAGCTGTATCAGGCCTTGCGAGATATCAGGGACATGATGGCACCGATAATGTCCAGGAGACATAGGAGGACGAGGAGGCAGCAGCAGCAGCATGACCAGGACCAGGATCAGGAGTAGGGCATTTTTTTTAGGACTTTTGTTAGCTTTTTTTGTTGACATTTGTTAGATTTTTGTTGTAAATTTATGGCACATTATCGTAGTTTTTTTGGTACAATTTTAACATGATTTCAGGTTTATTTTGCTTTATTTTGATTATTTTGATTACATCATTCATGATCCGAACTAAATCATAACTAAAAATTCACAAAATAAGCGTTACATTATATTACATTATCCCTAAATATGTTGTATCATCATGATGTTGGATTTAAATTTAATTCTTGAAAGTTTGCGGAAAAGACTTGCAAACATTTACACTAAGTATAAGACACTTCAATGCCAAGATTTTCCACAAACTTTCAAGAATTAAAAAAAAAATCCAACAAAACAACGACACAACATAATAATACTACCTAAACATCTTCATCCGGCCGAATCAAACTCTTGAGAATATTCAGGCGACCTCAGCAACGTAACATCCATCTCGAGGGGGATCATGTTCGGCTCAGCAAATATTGAGAACATGCTTCTCATGTCGTCGTCGTTCGTTAACTCCGACCGAGTGAACGACAAATTCCCGTCTGAGTCGAACGATGGATGGTGATACCAAACGTATTCCACCCTCCTCGCGTCTCCGTGGTTGATTCGTTGGTTGATTTCATGAAGTAGATCCTTCAATTCTTTTAACGTCACATCGTCGCGAACCTTGAAAAAATGTTGGTTACCACCGTTGAAGGATACATGAAAGTATACTTGAGCCATTTTTTCAGATCTACACCATAAGAAATTAAAAACAGTCCAATTAAAAACTCATTCAAACATTTCATCAAACACTTGTAGTGCAAATTATACATAAACCCTAAAGCTAAAAATTACAACATAAACATGCAAAGATCTAAACATTTAAGCAACATAAGTCATTTCCATGTAAACATTCTATCATTTCTTGCCAAAAAAATCAAAAATTAAATAAAGTCTAAAAATAAAAAAAAAAATTTAAGATAATAAATGTAACATATAAACATAAAATGACAATGAACTTGATTATGGAAACTTACTTGTTATTGGAGTGTTGGTTGATTTGAAGTTGAAAAATTTGAGATTTTTGGAAGATTTGAGAGAGTTTTTAGAGATTGAAGAGATGAAGATGCAGGTTTTGGTTGCTGAGCTTCATAAGTACTGATCGTAGCGGCAGTTAGCTGCCGCCGGATCCTTCCCATCGGCAGTTAACTGCCGCCGGGGTAAAAACGTAAATTATTGGTGTGTTTTAACTTTCTTTGAAGTGGGAAAAATAATTTTCTTTCTTTCATTCAGGAATATCATCAGTGTGGAATTTTTTTTGTGTTGTATGAAATTTGTAAAAAAGTACTTTGTATAATTTTAATTATGTTATCATCTTGAGGGTTTTTTAAATAAAATAGACAAAACAGGTTTGTCTGTAATGATCACAAGTGACATATAAATCCAAAAATAAATTATCTTCCCCATTGTTACAAGTTGCATCTCCACCCCTGACATTTATGCGTTAGATATGATTTGTGAAAATGAAAGTGAAAATAAAAATGGGGTAAAATACTGAGATGAACTTTTCCATTAAACTTATGTTGTTTTTTGGATTTCCAAACTGTTGTATTTGGATTTCCAAATTCTATTTTGAAATAGAATATCTACCGAAGTTGTTACTAGGTTGAGTCACGACCAGGTCGCTCTCTTTAAGACGTTTCGTGGCACTGCCCAAAATTGTGCAAGGCAGACTATCAACCACGCCGCCTCCAGGATAAAACAAGCCCAGCTACAACTGTGCGGTTAACTACTGCACTGTAGAAAACCGTTCGAGATTTACACCTCCAATATGGTACTAAGACCACTCTTTAATACTGAAACCACTCTAATATGGTACTGTGACCACTCTATTATGGTGCTAAGACCACTCAAATATGGTGTTATCACCATTTTAACTTTTTAACTTCTCCAAAAATAGAAAATATCGAAATAATATTTATATATACCGTTAAGATCATTCTTAATTCCGACGGGACATTATTATTTCAAAAGGGACTATGATCTTAAAAGTACTCTTTTTTTCGAAGGGACATATATTATCGAAGGGACTATGTTCTTAAGACCTTTCTTAATTCCGAAGGGACGTTATACCGAATAGGGACTAAGGTCTTAAGAACACTCTTAAATCCGAAGGGACAGAAAAAGGAGATAAGGAGAAGAATAGCTCGTTAACACAAGCTGGGGGGAGAAGAGAGAAAGAGTTCTCGACAACTCAATAGAACTCTTTGGTGTGTTTTTTGAACTGAGTGAAGTCCTCTATTTATATAGAGATTTTGTAATTGTTTTAGCTAAAATTGCGGTAGCAGTCACTCTAATTGATAAGATCAAAAAGAAACTTCATCACTAATCAGTTCAACAACATTTGTGGATAAGATCAAAAAGAAACAAATCCACAAAAATGGAGGAAACAAACTCATTGGATATGAATGAAAAATAGGAAGTTCAGTTGAATTCTCAAACCTTATCACAACCAACATAAACTAAAATTGTGGGAAGTGATATTTATGAATAAAAATAATAATTACTATTATTTTTATCATTATCAAGTATTTAAAATTAAATACCACAATTTAAACACTACTAATGTGTGTGTTCTATTTTATGTGGGACTCCTACTCTCTATTTTTTCAATTCACATCACACTAGCTCAAAGTCTTATTACTTGGTGTTTAATCTTTCAATTTCCTTCCAACTTCACACCAATGTTCTTGAATTTAAAAAATGGTTTCAATAATAACGTCAAAACGTTTCTATAAGGTTGCTAATAAACAAAGGTGTCGCCTACAACTTGAATCTTTGCATAGCGAATACTATTCCGATTCAACAAGAGTTGCTTACAGCATTGAACTCTATCTCAGACATAGAGTCCGCACACAAACCTTTTCCTAAGGTGTATTCTAAAAGCCCGTGCGTTTATGGCCCTGCACGTCTATCCCAGTTTTAACGAACGCTTTAGGTATTCTGCCTCAAAATCCCATAGGAACCGGCCTCAGTTCCACATTTGTATAGGTGAGTCTATCAAGAGTACTCCTGTAGCTATGTACTCCACTCAACATAGAGTATAGATCTCATTAAGAGTTTCTATTATCTCATCCTTCTGTCGCTGCAGGATTCATGCTTTCTTATTTTCTCATAGCATGTTCTATCACTCATGACTTGTTATTACCCATTGAACCTATTTCTTGGGATCTCCAGTCATTTAGGTCGGGTTACCATCACTTGTGATCTTTAGGCATTAGTCCCATCCTATTGGATGTGTTTATGACTTTCTTTCTAGTTTTTCCTTTCGTCAAAGGATCAACTAAGTCTTCATCAGTACGTACATGATCTACTTTAACCGTTCCTATTAAGAGTAGCTAGCTCTCTAATTTGTTATGTGTTTGTGCCTTCATAATCGTCTCTTACTATTGTAGTAACGATTCTCAATTTTGTAATAGCTGCAGTACTATCACAATGAATTAACACTTCTGACAACGGTTTTATCCACTTGGGGATCTTAACTAGCAAGCATTTTTTCAACTTGCTTCTTCACTAGTTTTCTCTAGTGTTCTCATCTCAGATTCATTCCATAGTGGATTGAGTCAATATCATATGTTTCAACAAACAACTCCTCCAGTGATGCTCAATGTGCAGTCACTGGTCGCTTAAGACTCATCTGAAGGATGTTCTATTTTGTATCTTGTACCATTCAAGTACAATAAGGTACTCCTCATAATGTAATCATAGAGTCATAGTCTTCTTAAGGCACCTTATGACTCTTTCAATAACATGTCAATGTTTCTCACTTGGTCTACTAGTAAACTTGCACAAGAGTTCCACGACATAGGCAATGTCGGGTCTAATACATTCAGTGACATATCTAAGGACTGTCAATGATGCTCGCATATTCTATTTGTCCAACACCACCTCAAGTGTTCTTGAAGAGTTTTACACTTGGATCATAAGGTGTGCTTGCAAGTTTATAGTCAAATAATTACATTTCTTAAGATCTTCTCAACATTGTGAGATTAATTAAAAAAATTCTCTTTTTTGATCTAGTAATCTTGAAACCAAGAATTACTTCAACTTTGTCTAGGTCTTTCTTATCAATGTTGTTGATAAACAATGATTTCACATAAATTATAGCATGGATCTTTGAACCAAATATGAGCAAGTCGTCAACATAGAGACATATGATCATGCAAATGTTATTTCCATATTTGTAGTAAATACATTTCTCACTTTCATTCACTTTATACTCATTCGATATCTTTAGGTTGTCAAATTTTCCATGCCATTTCTTAGGAGGTTATTTTTAGACCATGCAAAGATTTTTCTAACTTGCTGACCTTGTTTTCTTGTCTTGAATCGCAAAACCTTCTGGTTGTTCCATATAGATTTCTTCTTCAAGTTCACCATTTAATGAGGCAACTTTCACATCCATTTGGTGTACTATCAATTTATGAACAGCGGCTAAAGGGACTAGCACCCTTATGGATATGATTCGATTGACTGGTGACTAAGTGTCGAAGAAATCTATATTTTTTTTCTCTTTGCCTAAAACCTTTTTCTACAAGGTGAGCCTTGTATTTAGCAACCGAACCATTAGGTTTTAGTTTCTTTTTCCAAAATCCAAATACAACCGATTAGTTTGCATCCAGGAGGCAAGTCAACTAAGAGCCGTGTTTCGTTAGACTCTAGAGAATCCATTTCATCGTTTACTGGTTTTTTTTTTCAAAAGTTAGCATCCAATGAAGACAAAGCTTCTTGAAGGCCAGATGGATCCTCTTCCAATATACAAACCATATAATTAGGTTTATACTCTTTAGCATTTATAACTTTCTTACCTCTTTGAGGTTCTATAACATCTCGTACGATGTTTTCATAACTGTTTCTGATTACTGGAATGTAATCAGATGCAGTGCCCCCACTAGCTCTCAATTTAAAAGAAAATTTATTTTGCCCCCACTAACGGTCTGCTTTCACTAGCACGCTCACTAGTGCCCTCACTATTCTTTATTTAAAGGGGTATTTATTTACATAGAAATCAACATCGTTTAATTCTATGCTCACTTTATCATTTTGGTCATAAAACCTATATGATTTGATATTTATAACATACCCAATGAATACACATTCATATGCTCTACTAGTGAGTTCAACTCTCTTGGGGTCCAGAATCCAAATGTAGTCCAGACAATCCCAAGTTCAAAAAATAAGACAAGTTAGGTTGTCTTTTCTTTAAAAATTCTTAATTAGAAATTTTGTTCTTAGACTTGGGTACTCTATTCAACATAAATTTCAATTTTTATAAAAATTGAACATATCAAGCGTATCAATTTTATTTTTTTTAAAATTTACAGTCATCAATAAATATGATAAAATATCTTTTTATCATTTCTAGTTTATGTGTCATCAGGTTCGCACATATCATAATTTATTAAGTTTAGAGGTTCAAATTCTCTAAACACTGATTTATATGAACTTTTGGTTCATTCATTTTGACTGCAAAAAATAAAATTTTCTAGTCATATAACTTTGGAATTAAGTCCAAGTTACTCAAGTTTAAAATTAAACGCTTGTTCATATGATAAATTTTGACATGTCAAATATTAAAATCACACAACTTATAAAATAGAAGGAGAATTTAATTTTCAGCATATCATCAAAGGCGCAACTTTTTCCCAACAATAATGCATGGTGCACAAGTCTCATTTTAAGTCTGAGTCAACTCAGTCTTATTCAATAGAAATCTGAAATTCAGGTTCTTTCTTATTTTGGAGCATGTATCACGTCCTAGAGAATAATTTTCTTTTCGGACATGATTTGCAACCTTACATCTCCAATGCCAACAAATTTAATGGTGTTATAATATTATAACAACACTTTCTTATTTTCAGCAATAACATATGTTTTTTAACATAGCATAATCATAGCAAACACGGCGCGAGACGCTAATGTTTATCCACCATTCACTTAATTCACCAACTAGATTGATTTAACTAGTCATATCAGTGAATTTCTTTTTAGTTAGGTTAGGCAGCGGAGCAACAATTTACTTGCGGGACATATGACATGGTTTCTCACAATTGTATTAAAAATAAATTGTGAACCAGTGTCATTTCTTGATGGTGGCTGCTGATTTTTATTTAGGACCATTTTGGAGTTCCTATTCTGTTGGCAGTTAGAGTTACTTATTCACAGCGCGGTTCTGATTTTTGAAAATAAATTTCAAACATATTCAAAGTCGCATATGTGAATTTCTTAGTGTTTTTGTTATAAAAGCAAACACTTCATTGTGTTTAATATATAGATGTATTTCTATAGCCTGATTTATCCTTCTTTTATTTTTGGGACAACGAAATCTCAATAAGTAATTTCTTCGGTAGACATGGCAGATCGAAACGTCTTAAAATTGTTGTTTTTTGGATTTCCAAACTGTTGTATTTGGATTTCCAAATTCTATTTTGAAATAGAATATCTACCGAAGTTGTTACTAGGTTGAGTCACGACCAGGTCGCTCTCTTTAAGATGTTTCGTGGCACTACCCAAAATTGTGCAAGGCAGACTATCAACCACGCCGCCTCCAGGATAAAACAAGCCCAGCTACAACTGTGCGGTTAACTACTGCACTGTAGAAAACCGTTCGAGATTTACACCTCCAATATGGTACTAAGACCACTATTTAATACTGAAACCACTCTAATATGGTACTGTGACCACTCTATTATGGTGTTAAGACCACTCAAATATGGTGTTATCACCATTCTAACTTTTTAACTTCTCCAAAAATAGAAAATATCGAAATAATATTTATATATACCGTTAAGATCATTCTTAATTCCGACGGGACATTATTATTTCAAAAGGGACTATGATCTTAAAAGTACTCTTTATTTCGAAGGGACATATATTATCGAAGGGACTATGTTCTTAAGACCTTTCTTAATTCTGAAGGGACGTTATACCGAATAGGGACTAAGGTCTTAAGAACACTCTTAAATCCGAAGGGACAGAAAAAGGAGATAAGGAAAAGAATAGCTCGTTAACACAAGCTGGGGGGAGAAGAGAGAAAGAGTTCTCGACAACTCAATAGAACTCTTTGGTGTGTTTTTTGAACTGAGTGAAGTCCTATATTTATATAGAGATTTTGTAACTGTTTTAGCTAAAATTGCGGCAGCAGTCACTCTAATTGATAAGATCAAAAAGAAACTTCATCACTAATCAGTTCAACAACATTTGTGGATAAGATCAAAAAGAAACAAATCCACAAAAATGGAGGTGTCATACCCCAATTTTTGACCTAAAATTTATTTTTTTACTCGTCTTTTTAGTTCGGAATTTTTCTGTCGTCTCAGACGAAATTTCGACAGAGAGGTATTTTAAAATACCTCATTTTTTCACTCGGGTCCGTCTTGTTGTTTTTGTTTTTATTATTATTTTTATCTTTGTTTTTTTTCCTTTTAAATATTTCTATTATTATTCTATTTAGCATTTTTATTTCTTTCTTTTTAGTTACTTTTTTAAATTTTTTAGTATGACTTTGTTACTTAATTGGTTCCTTTTAATTTGTCATTATGGAGGAGACTTTTTCTTAAACTTAATAAACTTAATGTGTCACTTATTTGTCCATTAATTTGTCCATTATTGAGTTTTATTGTCACTTAATTTGTCAAGCTGACTTTTATTGGGTATTAGTGTTGGCACTTTAGTATTTTAAGGGGAGGGGAATTCACGCACAGAGGAGAAAAAAAATTCAATCCACACATACAGCAAAATCATCAACAACACCAACATTCACCAGCCAAACAACACTCATCACCACCCCCACTTCCATATTCACCAATTGACCATCACTCATCACCACTCCATATTCACGGCCAAACAACACCTATTCACGGCCAAACAACAACCAATACACGGCCTTACTTCACTCACAAAACCTCCACCCCTCCTGCTTCCTGAAACCCCTCCTTTTACTCTATTTTTCTCCTTTGCATTTATTTATTTTCTTGCATAGTTTTTACCTCATGCATTTTCATTTTTATTAATTGTTATGTAGCATATTTAATTATTTGTTTTTGCATCTCATGCATCTTTATTTATTTTTGCCTGTGTAGCATATTTATTTTAGCGCATTTGCAATTTCATTTTCATTTTTATTAGAATGTATTTGGGTACAATGTAAAAATCATAAATGAGAATTCGCACCGACACCACACTTTATTTATTCCGCTTTATGTTTCTTTTATTTATCTTGCTTTACAAAAAAAATACAAAAAAATATTAGGTTAGTTTAATTTTAAAAGGGTTTCGTGGTGATCCAACGTCACCACGGAAATCCCTCGTTTTTTAACTTTTTGTTACGTTTTAGTCTTAGTTAATTAAAAAAACAAAAAAAAACATGCAAATAATCAAAAATCACAAAAATATTTTCTTAATAAACCTTGATTTTCAATCAAGTGTCCCTTTTTTCTTTTATTTTCTTTAAATAATCATTAATCTACTTTAACTACACTTTAATCCTTTTTCAAAATAAAAAACACAAACCAATCCCATTTTGCCTTTGGCTTTTATTTTTTTTTAAAAACTTTTTTTTAAACTAATAAAAAACACCAAACAAATCAAACGTTATTTTTACCCCGAACTACGAGGTTTTGATCCCTCACGGGTACGTAGGCAAAGGACCTTGTCCTTCCAAATCATAAAAAATACAAATAAAAAACATTTTTATTTTTTTTCTCACTATTCTAATTCATTCTTCTCTTTTAAAAAAAAATAAGCAAGTTATAGCCAAAATAAATAAATAAAATCAAGAGGTTCTCGTAGAGTACTACGAACGTTTAGGGTGCTAACACCTTCCCTAAACGTAACTAACCCCCGAACCCTAAATTTTTAAAATGTGGTATTTTAGAACTTTTTTCCACCTTTCTTTAAAAAAAAATTAAAAGTTCAGTCGTGAAATAAAATTAGTGAGTCAACGCTAATCAATAGCTTGATCTCCGAAAATCACCGCGACAGAAATGGCGACTTCGCTGGGGAATCGTGCTAAGAGGGTTGAGCCTAACTTGAATTTATTTAATTATTTTGTGCTATAACTTGCTTAATACAAAAAAAATGTGTATATATGTGCATATGTGTTTTTTTTCCTTTTACGTGAGTGGTGAGATAAGTCCTACACCCGGACTTGAGGGAAACATAAGATAGGATGGTGGTATAATCAAAGTGGCTTTCCGAGGGTAAATTTCGGATGTGACACATGTGATAACCCCGCTCAATGGAGGGATCTTGGAAGTATTACTATGTCGGCATGAGTAAGTCGTGTTCGGCATTGATATTTTCAAGTGACCTATGAAGTTGAGGACCTTTAGTTACCTTTAACCCATCTTGGCCTTTTAGGACGTAGTGCGGTGACTAACCAAGAGTAATCTTGAATTAGTTGATACGCGATACTACACTCAAACGAGACTTTCTTACAAATGTTGTTGGACCGGGAGTCAATCTCGCAACCCGATGATATTTGGAAGGGGTTGAGGACTTTGGGAACTTGGTAGAACCCGTGATACAGGTACATTTAAAACCATAGTCCTTACCAAATGGCGTGTTTACCCTTGACTCCAACATTTTGGACCTAACCTCACCATGTTTTCTCCGTTCTTTAGCATAACCATGCATGCATGCATCCATTCATAAACATTTTTTTCATCCAAATATCGAAGGACTTAAACAAGTTTTTTTAAACATCATAGGAGAGCGCTAAGAAGTACACCTTCAAGAGCCCTGATTTGTTGAATTTAAGGAAGCTAGGAGTCTTTAGATGTCTTTTAAAAATCTAGCTTCCACTAAAGGACTCTTGAATTGGTCCCTTGGCTTGGTTTATAAAAAGAACTATTCTGTAAGGCCTTGATGCTCAAATGAAATGTTCAAACCATGATGTTTACAATTACTTCAACAAAGTCCTTCGATAACAAATCTTTCTTCTTTTTGCATAAGCATAATCATGCATCATATCGCATTCATAGTTTCTCAAGCCGAGTCTCACGTCTTGTTTTTCCAGAGGTCTATCTGCTCAGTCCAAGAAAGTGGCCCGACGTCCTCAGCGGAAACCAACTTACACGTACAACACTAGAGCTCATCAGAGAAAAAGAATGGACCATTTGGAACAAGAGAATCAGGCACTCCGGGAGGAAATGACATCCATGCGGACCAAGATCGAAGAATTGACAGAGTTGGTAAAGCTGCTGGCAGCCGCACAAGTTCATCCACTGTCTCCTTCCCCTAGCCATCTAGCTCAGTTGATAACTACTACTACTCCGGCTCTGACGGCGCACACCAGTGCTCCACAATACACTATGCCCGACGGATATCCCTGGGGCATGCCTTTTAGCTCCGGTGAAGGATTCATCCCTATTCCTGCTGCAACTTCTGCTCCTCAACCCGGTATTACTTTTCCTCAGGCTACTATGGCTTTTCCAGCTCCAGTGATTCATACCACCCAGTACGACAATGAACCTATCTTTCACACTGAAAGTGTAGGGGCTCAGGATCGGATGGATGACTTCCAAGAAAAGTTTGACAAGATGCAACAGGAAATCAAGGCCCTCCGCGGGAAGGATCTGTTTGGGAAAAATGCCCACGACCTCTGTTTGGTGCCAAATGTCAAGATCCCGCCCAAGTTTAAAGTCCCTGAATTTGAGAAGTACAAGGGGAACACTTGTCCTCAAAGCCACCTGATAATGTATGCTAGGAAGATGTCTACCCAGACGGATAATCATCAACTACTCATCCATTATTTCCAGGACAGTCTGACTGGCGCCGCTTTAAAATGGTACATGAGTTTGGACAGCACCAGGATCCAAACTTTCAATGACTTGGGAGAAGCCTTTATTCGCCAATACAAGTACAACCTGGACATGGCCCCAGACAGAGACCAACTCCGGGCCATGGCTCAAAAGGATAAGGAGACTTTCAAAGAGTATGCCCAAAGATGGAGGGAAATTGCTGCTCAGATTAACCCACCCTTAGAGGAGAAGGAAATGACCAAGATTTTCCTAAATACTCTTGGTTCATTCTATTACGAGCGGATGATTGCAAGTGCGCCTAGTGATTTCACTGAAATGGTTAATATGGGAATGCGTCTGGAGGAAGGAGTCCGAGAGGGACGATTAGTTATGGAAAGTGCCTTTGCTGCCAGCAGTACAAAGAAGTTTGGGAATGGCTCCTCAGGAAAGAGAGAGCAACGGGTAAGTATGGTGGCCCATGGACAGCCTCAGCAACAGTATCAACAGCAGCCTCGACAACAGGCTCGGCAACAGGCTCCCCAGCGGAATCCCCAACAGTTTACCCAACAGAATCGGGTCCAGTTGATATCGCAGTTTGATCCAATTCCCATGACGTATGCAGAGTTGCTTCCGGCTTTGCTTGATAAAAAGTTAGTTCAGACTAAGGCGCCCCCTCGGGTACCTGAAAGGTTGCCACGTTGGTATAGACCTAATCTCTCTTGTGCTTTCCACCAAGGGGCACCCGGTCACGACATTGAGCATTGTTTCCCCTTGAAAGCTGAAGTCCAAAAGTTGATCCAGGCTGGTATCCTGTCCTTCAAAGATTTGAACCCCAATGTGCAAGCTAATCCACTACCGGATCATGGGACTGCATCTATTAATATGGTGCAAGTTTGTTCAGAGGCTTACCCAGTTGAAAACAACCTGGAGGAGGTGGCAGCTAGCTTTGTGACACATGGCAGAGTTCGCCGCAATTGGGTCGATGTTGACGTCCCTTCCGCTATTCATTGTTCTAAATAACATTTTGTTGTTTTTGCTCTTCGTTTTAAAAGAAAAATAATATAAATCCTTTCGTTCCGCCCGATACGAAAGTGAACTTTTGTAGGGCTTTTTGCTTCATGTATTTCCATCATAAAATAAACAAGTCGTTTTGTCCTCGACTCTGTCTTTTTATTCTTTGTTTTTTTTTGGAAAATGGTAAACACAAAAAACCCAAAAAAAATATTTTATTTTATTTTAAATCAATTTCAAAAGGTTTGCATTTTTCACTCATTTTCTAAAATCGATCATCAATCATATGTAGACCGAACATCAATAAGCCCGTTGAACACTGTAACCCTATGCTCTCTCCCGACTTTGAGTTCCCTGTTCACGAAGCTGAAGAGGAGGAGGATGAACAGATTCCCAAAAGATCTCTCTGTTACTAGAATATAAAAAACATCATTCAGCCTCAGGAAGAAGCACTCGAAATGATTAACTTGGGTTTCGAAGAACTGTCATTACAGTATCCCTGGTCAAATCCCAGATGAGTGGTGCCATCGAGGCTACAAAAAAATCAAACAAAAAAAACACCAAAAAAGAACAAAAGCAAAAAAAAGAGAAAGAAAATACATCAAAAAGATGGTGCAGAAGATGGTAACCACTTACTTGCATGGGATGTCATCGTATGCTTTACATGGATATCGTACTTCAGTGTGTACCTCAACAGGGGCAACCCCCTCTTCTTTAGTGTATGGCATAGAAGCAGTACTCCCTGGGGAGATTGAGATTCCATCAATGAGAGTTTTAATGGAACCCAAGTTATCAGAGGTTGAATGATGTCAAAACAAATATGATCAGTTCAAACTTGATTGAAGAGAAAGCATGAATGCTTTGTGTCACGGGCAGTCCTCGTGTGCTCCAAGAAGGAGGTTTCATGCTCAAGAAGATCCAATCTTTTCAACCCGACTCCAGGGGCAAATGGACGCCTAATTATGAAGGCCCATACGTCGTCAAGAGAGCGTTCTCCGGTGGTGCAATGACTCTTACGACTATGGATGGTGATGAGCATCCCCGTCTTGTGAACGCCGATACAGTCAAGAAATACTTTGTCTAAAAATAAAAGAACAGCTCGGTAAGTCGAAAACCCGAAAGGGCGGCTTAGGCAAAAATGAGCGTCTCGGTGGACTGAAAACCCTAAAGGGCGGTCCAGGCAAAAATTAGAGACATAAAACAGAGAATAATCATCCTGATAGGTCGAAAACCCGAAAGGGCGATCTATGCAAAAATTAAGGATCAAAAGACAAAGTAACTGCATCAGGTTGGCCATGACTCCCTTGGGGCACAGCAGCGGTCAAAGAAACTCTGAATCTGAAGCATCCAAACAGTGGAATTCAAAGTTGTTAGGGAGAATAACGGTTATTGTGTTCAATGTACCTTCCCCTTTATATTTACCATTTTCCAAACTTTGTGAGATCCGTGGAGCCACGCCATTGGCGGGCCACCACTCTGTTAAATGATTTTGAGCCTGTGCCTTTTATTTGGAATTCCCATTTATTCGGTTTATAAAATTTCTTCTATTTTTGATGGTAGTATTGAAGCAAAACTTTTTTAAAAATCATAAATCTTTTTATATTTTTGAAAAGCATAAACAACAAACACATTCTCCCTGAGCTCATGAATAAGTGAAGTGTGCGTCAACAGCTATCCTGAGAACGGGTAGACTCTGCAGGTTAAACATGGTCAATTGCTTGAAAAAAGAAAGAAGAAAAAGAAAAAGCTCGGTAAGTCGAAAACCCGAAAGGGCGGCTTAAGCAAAAATGAGTGTCCCGGTGGATCGAAAACCTGAAAAGGCGGTCCAGGCAAAAATTAGGGGCATACAAAAAGAATATATTCCCGGTGGACTGAAAACCCGAAAGGGCGGTCCAGGCAAAAGTTAGGGATTCTCAAAAAAGAAAAAAAAACAAAAAGCATGACCATAGGAACACCAGTTCTTCTGCCAGGTATTTGGATTAACACATCTCCCTCAGGAAGTGTTTACTCCCCACCAGTTGTTGCATACATCGGGCCTTACCCCGTCAATGTTTTGATATGTCCCCAATGACATCATCCCCCATTGAAGATTGTTGAGTGTTTGTACTGCGATGTCGGGTCACTTTTCATCTTATCCGTCCAATCTTGTATCATACAAGTCAGTCTTTCATACAATCATACAAGTCAGTCTCCCGTACAATTTTACCAGTCAATCCTTCATACAGTCACAAGTTAATCAGTCATGCCAGTCATACAAGTCACATCATCATTCATGCATTCATACATTCATGCATACACAACGTGCACATAACATCATTCAATACATGGTTGCATTAACCACCCTGAGTCTTGCTTTTCATGTCAATCAATCATGAACAATTTGTAACTTTTTTCCCCAAGTGTCATCCCCAGTGTGTCTGGTCCAAAGATGTCACCCTCTTTTCGCCAAGTGACAGTTCTTTAATGAACAGCTTGTGCATACCTTTTACCATCGTGTCGTCAGTGGCAAGTTCGGCTACATCCCGAGCAGCTAACATTTATCTCTTACCTCCTTTAAGCTACCCTCACAATGGTAGTAGGTAAAATATTTTGTCACCTCCTTTAAGCTATTCATACAACGATAGTAGACGGTGTCTCCTTTTATATTACCTCTTTTAAGCTATCAATACACGATAGTAGGTAATACATGTCACCTCCTTTAAGCTATCCATACAACGATAGTAGACGGTGTCTCCTTTTATATTACCTCTTTTAAGCTATCAATACACGATAGTAGGTAATACATGTCACCTCCTTTAAGCTATCCATACAACGATAGTAGACGGTGTCTCCTTTTATATTACCTCTATTAAGCTATCAATACACGATAGTAGGTAATACATGTCACCTCCTTTAAGCTATCCATACAACGATAGTAGACGGTGTCTCCTTTTATATTACCTCTTTTAAGCTATCAATACACGATAGTAGGTAATACATGTCATCTGTCTTCCTTAAGCTATCCATACAACGATAGTAGACGGTGTCTCCTTTTTATATTACCTCTTTTAAGCTATCAATATACGATAGTAGGTAATACATATCATTTGTCTTCATTAAGCTGTCATCTTTGTTGATAGTAGACAACTCCTTCCCCAGTGAAATCATGTTATTCCCCAGTGGAGTCGGATCCCTTTCTTTAACGAACTCGGGTATCCTTTCGTTTTTGTTTTACCCCCAGTCGGGTCAGCTTCGCCGTCTTGCATTTGCATTCGCATCACGAGCATCTCACATTTTTTCTTTTAGGTCCAAAATTGGCGTACTCTGTATTTAAGTCCCTTCGACCCGTCGAATCCAAGATTTTCTCTTCAAATCTCCGGACGAAGAGACTTAAATAGGGGCATCTGTCATACCCCAATTTTTGACCTAAAATTTATTTTTTTACTCGTCTTTTTAGTTCGGAATTTTTCTGTCGTCTCAGACGAAATTTCGACAGAGAGGTATTTTAAAATACCTCATTTTTTCACTCGGGTCCGTCTTGTTGTTTTTGTTTTTATTATTATTTTTATCTTTGTTTTTTTTCCTTTTAAATATTTCTATTATTATTCTATTTAGCATTTTTATTTCTTTCTTTTTAGTTACTTTTTTAAATTTTTTAGTATGACTTTGTTACTTAATTGGTTCCTTTTAATTTGTCATTATGGAGGAGACTTTTTCTTAAACTTAATAAACTTAATGTGTCACTTATTTGTCCATTAATTTGTCCATTATTGAGTTTTATTGTCACTTAATTTGTCAAGCTGACTTTTATTGGGTATTAGTGTTGGCACTTTAGTATTTTAAGGGGAGGGGAATTCACGCACAGAGGAGAAAAAAAATTCAATCCACACATACAGCAAAATCATCAACAACACCAACATTCACCAGCCAAACAACACTCATCACCACCCCCACTTCCATATTCACCAATTGACCATCACTCATCACCACTCCATATTCACGGCCAAACAACACCTATTCACGGCCAAACAACAACCAATACACGGCCTTACTTCACTCACAAAACCTCCACCCCTCCTGCTTCCTGAAACCCCTCCTTTTACTCTATTTTTCTCCTTTGCATTTATTTATTTTCTTGCATAGTTTTTACCTCATGCATTTTCATTTTTATTAATTGTTATGTAGCATATTTAATTATTTGTTTTTGCATCTCATGCATCTTTATTTATTTTTGCCTGTGTAGCATATTTATTTTAGCGCATTTGCAATTTCATTTTCATTTTTATTAGAATGTATTTGGGTACAATGTAAAAATCATAAATGAGAATTCGCACCGACACCACACTTTATTTATTCCGCTTTATGTTTCTTTTATTTATCTTGCTTTACAAAAAAAATACAAAAAAATATTAGGTTAGTTTAATTTTAAAAGGGTTTCGTGGTGATCCAACGTCACCACGGAAATCCCTCGTTTTTTAACTTTTTGTTACGTTTTAGTCTTAGTTAATTAAAAAAACAAAAAAAAACATGCAAATAATCAAAAATCACAAAAATATTTTCTTAATAAACCTTGATTTTCAATCAAGTGTCCCTTTTTTCTTTTATTTTCTTTAAATAATCATTAATCTACTTTAACTACACTTTAATCCTTTTTCAAAATAAAAAACACAAACCAATCCCATTTTGCCTTTGGCTTTTATTTTTTTTTAAAAACTTTTTTTTAAACTAATAAAAAACACCAAACAAATCAAACGTTATTTTTACCCCCGAACTACGAGGTTTTGATCCCTCACGGGTACGTAGGCAAAGGACCTTGTCCTTCCAAATCATAAAAAATACAAATAAAAAACATTTTTATTTTTTTTCTCACTATTCTAATTCATTCTTCTCTTTTAAAAAAAAATAAGCAAGTTATAGCCAAAATAAATAAATAAAATCAAGAGGTTCTCGTAGAGTACTACGAACGTTTAGGGTGCTAACACCTTCCCTAAACGTAACTAACCCCCGAACCCTAAATTTTTAAAATGTGGTATTTTAGAACTTTTTTCCACCTTTCTTTAAAAAAAAATTAAAAGTTCAGTCGTGAAATAAAATTAGTGAGTCAACGCTAATCAATAGCTTGATCTCCGAAAATCACCGCGACAGGAGGAAACAAACTCATTGGATATGAATGAAAAATAGGAAGTTCAGTTGAATTCTCAAACCTTATCACAACCAACATAAACTAAAATTGTGGGAAGTGATATCTATGAATAAAAATAATAATTACTATTATTTTTATCATTATCAAGTATTTAAAATTAAATACCACAATTTAAACACTACTAATGTGTGTGTTCTATTTTATGTGGGACTCCTACTCTCTATTTTTTCAATTCACATCACATTAGCTCAAAGTCTTATTACTTGGTGTTTAATCTTTCAATTTACTTCCAACTTTACACCAATGTTCCAACAACTTACATTTTCATTTATCAGTTCTTTCATCTTGAAGTGTGCCTTTTCCCAGGGTTATCACAAGTGACCTTCCTAGCTATATGTACTCTTGTGGTACTTCTTTCAATGTGGAACTTGACAAGGATAGAAGTTCAACTATGCAACATGTTGTCTCCAGAAGGACCACAACTTTGTCTCGCTACCTTTGTAAGTAATATATTATTTTCTTGCTTATTTTTTATTTGTCTAGGTTTTAATAATGTTTATCCTATATGTCATCTTCTACATTTCTTCAATGGTATTGACATTCTCTAAAGCATGGGTACTGTCATACCCCATTTTTGACCCGTTTTTATTTCTTTTTTCTCGTCTTTTAGGCCGGAAATTTTCGTCGTTTCAGACGAAATTTCGGCAGGGAGGTATTTTAAAATACCTCATTTTTGTTCCGAAAGCGACCGTTTTTTTATTTTTATTTTTTTTCTATTTTTATTATTAGTTTTTATTTATTCTTTTTTTAATTACTTTTTTTTGTGTTATTATTATTGTCCTTTTTTTTATTTATTTTCGTTTATTATTTATTATTGTTTTTTTACAGTGTTATTTTCTTTGATCCTTTTTGTCCAAAATATCAGTCCAAGCCCAGAGGGGCATTTGCGTCTTTTTTTCAACCCTATTTTTTTACTATAAATAAAGCATTAAATGCACTGTTCACGTCAGAAGCCAGTACAGTACCAATCAGAATCAGTCAGTCCAAACCACCACCAACCACCAACACAGTCCAATTTCCGGCCACTACAACCACCCAAAATTCAGAAATCAAAACCCTAATTTCTCATCTCTTTCCTTTTCTTTTCAGAAACCCAACATCACAAATCAAAAATAGCAACAGTCCACAAAATAGAACTCACGGCCAGGTTTTAGTATAATCACAACAAATTACAAACGCGTACCAAAAACAAACACCACAAAACCCAGGCCATCGCAAATCAGAACCGAACTCAAACACCACAAATCACAAGCCAAAACACAACCGAACAAGATTAAAGCCTAGAATCGAACCAGAATTCAGAATCCAAGGTAGTTTGCTTTTGAGTTTTTAATTTTAGATCTAGGGTTTATTTGGTGAAATTTTTTAAAACTGGTTTCGGATTCATGGTGAGGATGTGAAAGGAAGATGAGAACGTGAGAAAATTTTGAGAGGAGTGGTGAGAATGTGAGAGGGCGTGAGAGGACAGTGAGAAAACAAGAGGAAATCTGAGAGAGAAGGTGAGAGGATAAGAAGAAGAAAGAGAAAGAGTGATGAAAATGAATTAAAAAAACCAGATTCTGATTTAAGTAGACTGCTGAACCGGTCTGGTTCTTTCGGACCGAACCAGACCGGTTCACCCTGGACTCAGCTTTTTGGACTTGGCCCATTCTCCTCTTTCCTTTTCTTTTTCTGATTTCTACTCTTTTACTTTCTGCACTCCCCTTATTATTTCTGCCCCCCCCCCCCCTTCTTCCTCTCTATTCTTTTATTTTTTTATTATTTCTTATTTCTTGCATTTTTTTTATTTCTTTTATTTTAAGCACTTTATTTATTGCTTTTAATTTCCAGTACTATGCATTTTTTATTTTTATTTTATTGCATCATATTTATTTTTTGTCTTGCATTTTCCATTTTCTTTTATTTTATGCATCATATTTAATTTTATGCCTTGCATTTTTTATTTTCTTTATTTATTTTCCAGCACCATATTTAATATTCAGTCTTGCATTTTATTTTTCAGCTCCATATTTATTTTTTGCCTTGCATTTTTATTTTCTTTTATTTTACGCATCATATTTATTTTATTGTCTTGCATTTTTATTTTCTTTTAGCATCATGTTTATTTTTATTGTCTTGCATTTTTATTTTCAGCATCATATTTATTTATGCCTTGCATTTTTATTTTTATTTTTTTTATTTACTTTAAGCACCATATTTATTTATTGTTTTGCATTTCATGCATTTTTTTATTTCTTTTTAGCATATTTACTTTAATGCAATTACAATTTTTATTTTATTTTATTAGCGATTATGTAATTTGGACCGTATCCGAGGAAAAGGACCCTCACTTGATCCAACGTCATTTTGAGGGATCCGACGCGTCCGACCTTTCTCAGCTTAACCTAGTCTCTGGACCCTAGGACTTAATCAAAATTTTCATAAAAAAAAGTCAAAAAAGTCAAAATCCAAAAACATTTTATAATCAAAATTTTCAAAAAAATTAATCTTTTATCTTTGCTTTCTTAATCAAATTTCAATCAACTTTTAATCAATCCAAACATTTTTCTTCAATTTAAAATCAATCAAACTCACTTCTCTTTTTATTCTTCTATGCCTTTCGGCCTCTTATCTTTCTCAAACTTTTTTCCAAAACTTTAAAATTAATCAAAACCAATCACTCATCTTTTTACCCCGAACTACGTGATTTTGATCCCGCTCGGGTACGTAGGCAAAAGACTTTGTCTTTCCAAATCAATAAAAATAACAAAAACATTTTCTTTTCTTTCATTTTCTCACTTTAATCTTTTTCACACTTAGGCATTTATTTTACAAACAAATAATCGATTTAGCATAAAGATAAAAATAAGCAAGAGGTTCCTATAGAGTACTATAGACGTTTAGGGTGCTAATACCTTCCCTTTGCGTAACCAACCCCCGGACCTTTGATCTCTAAAAAATAGGGTTTTTCGAACTTTCTCCCTTTTCCTCGGAAAAATAAAAGCTCGGTGGTGAACTTAAAATTGCGAGTCAACGCTAATTAATAGCTTGATATCCAAAAA
The DNA here is from genome assembly GCA_018208015.1 of Medicago ruthenica. NCBI lineage: Eukaryota > Viridiplantae > Streptophyta > Magnoliopsida > Fabales > Fabaceae > Medicago > Medicago ruthenica. Next base: position 95,301,712 of record CM031374.1, read on the forward strand.
TCACCGCGACAGAAAAATGGCGACTTCACTGGGGACAAAAATCCTAAGTGGGTTAAACCTATCTTGCTTTTCTTTATCTTTATGCTTTGTTATTATTTGTAATTGTTTATATGTGCTTAAGTGTTTATCTTTTTACGTGAGTGGTGAGATAAGTCCTACACCCGGACTTGAGGGAAACATAAGATAGGACGGCGGTATAATCATAGTGTCTTTCCGAGGGTAAATTTCGGATGTGGCACATGTGATAACCCCACTCAATGGAGGAATCTTGGAGGTATTACTATGTTGACATGAGAAAGTCGTGTTCGGCATTGATATTTTCAAGTGACCTATGAAGTTGAGGACCTTTAGTTACCTTTAACCCATCTTGGCCTTTTAGGACGTAGTGCGGTGGCTAACCAAGAGTAATCTTGAATTAGTTGATACGCGATACTACACTCAAACGAGACTTTCTGACAAATATTATTGGATCGGGAGTCAATCTCGTAACCCGACGATATTTGGAAGGGGTTAAGGACTTTGGGAACTTGGTAGAACCCGTGATACAGGTACATGTGAAACTGTAATATCCCGCTTGGACGTAACTTTTATCGATAATTATGAACTAAGGAAAAGAATGGCATTTTGGTAATTATTTGAATGGCAAGGCTTTATATATATGTGAAGCAAGATATTTTCATCACAATTTCTTCTTCTCTCTCTCTCTAAAATTCTGAATTCTCTCCCTCTCCTTCTCTCTAACTCACGCCCATCCTCCCTTGCTTTAATTCATCATTTTCCTTCCTCAATTCTTGGAGAAGCAAGTAAGCACTTTTGGGGAATGGTTGGAGCAAGAAAAAGCTAGGGAAACAAGGAAGTATCAAGGGATTAAGCTAGAGCTTGAAGTTCAGAAACCAACAAGCACCAATCAAGGCTTAGGTGAGCTCCCTAGGGTTTTAGAACCCTTATTGAGTAAGTTCAAGAGTAATTTATACTTAGAGCAATTTTTATAAAAGTGCCCTAATCTATGTTAAATGTTAATTCCTTGTTCCAGCCATGTTTAAATGATTTATAAGCTTAAGAAAATCCTTTTTATGCCATTTGGGAAGCTTGGGTGTGTTGGGATGGCTTGGAATGATGAAAAATACCATTTTTGAGATTTCTGGACCTGTCATGGTCGCTACAGCGAGCTGGAGCTCGCTACAGCGACCAGGCAGAATTTTATTCTGCCTACTGTCGCTACAAGCGCAGGCTTGTCGCTTCAAGCGCAGGCTTGTCGCTACAAGCGCAGGCTTGTCGCTACAAGCGCGGAGGCCCAGACAGCACTTGACAGCTTTGCTGTTTTGGGTGTTCTGGGACGCGTAGGCATGGTTTTTTCACATCCGTTTTCTCCGTAAACATTTTAGAAACATTTACCATCATTCTAACACATTCAAGAGGCTCCCAAAAAGGATGAAAATGTATGGAACAAGGATTATGCATTGACTTAGATTAGTCTGAATTAAGAGGGTTAAGTCCAGACGAATATGCAAATGATCTAGCAACTATGTAGTGGCTTATGATAACGATAAGCCTATGATCCTATACATATAGGTTATGATTTGGAAGATTAGTTCCCTCAAGAAATGCATTTAATATGCAAAGCTTATGGTAGATTATTAGACGTACTTTCAAGTACGATAGTTAAGAATTAATGAGGAATAAGAATGATCCAATGATCAAAGTTAAGAACCTCTTTATAGGTAAAGCTTTAAGAATGAATTATTCAAGAATGCATCAGATATGCATAAGACATAAGCTATAAGTTATATATATATATAATAAGAATAAGAAAAAGTGATATTAAGATATTAAGTCGTGGCCTTCGTCGTTCACGCTAGTGGGACACGAATGGTTCATGCAAAGTAAAGACTAAGATTAAAATTATTAAGTCATGACTTTCATCGTTCACGCTAGTGGGACATGAAAGGTTCATGCATAAGTTTAAAGAATAATAATTCGCGTCTTCCGTCGTTCACGCTAGTGGGACACGGGGGGTATACGCGTAAGTTAAGATTATTAAGTCGTGTCTTCTGTTGTTCACGCTAGTGGGACACAGGAGGTTCACGCTAGTGGGACGTGTTATTCCGCAAGGATGACCGCACGACGACAAGAGGAGTCCGGTGTTAGCCTGATATGATAGGAATTTTCACCGGTAGAGGGGAGATGTACTTCGGGGTTACTCCACCCGGATGCACTCCGTAAAATGAACCAAGATAATTATTGTTTGTTCAACGCTGACTTACTAACTTAATGATTAAGAATGATATAAATATGTACCTATATATATTGATGATTATGATTTATGATGAGAATACGACAAGTAGTCAGCAGAGAAAGAAAGTGATCATAGGATGTCCCCAGATCACTAAGTATAAGTTAAAGTTTAAAGTTAGAATATGATAAAGACCAGTAGCGATCCTAAGCTTTTCCCCTTGATCGCGAAATATGTAGAGAAAGACTTGGCGATCATAGGTATCCCCAAGATTGCCGAGAGTAGGCACGGCGACCCTAGGTTTCCCCGTGGTTGCCAACAGTAGGTTGGGCTGGAGCTCACTGAGACGTAATGTCTCACCCCAATCCTTCTGGTGCAGGTTTTCAGGTGATTGAGAGATGTTCATGATGCTTTTCTCCAAGAAGACGCTGGATGGAGTGCAGTTGCTCGATGAAGACAAGCTCAGGAGGTTTTCTGATTATGTATATATGTATATGAAAGTGTAATTTATGATAATTTGGATAACTGTATTAACGAGCCAACTTGTACTCATTCAGATGTATGTATTTATTATTGAAAATTTTAATGTACCCAGTATCAGATTAATACACATGCTAAATATTCTAGATAATTTAGTATGGGTGTTACAATTGGTATCAGAGCAGGTCGATTCAGACCGTGCCTTGGGTCATTAAAAATTCAATAAAAGTAGTGGGACCATTGGGTTCCGGATATTGTTCTAAAGGTCACATCTAGTTGAGCCTGATCAACTCAATCTAGTATATGACAGTTAGGATAAATGTCCGAGAGCTGAATGTGACCAAGGAGGAATGAAGTGTGTGAAGGGCGAAGATTAAGGTGATAGAATTTTAAGAAGGAATTGGCGAAGAAGTATTCATGCCAAATGGTGGCCATCAAACTGTAAAGTAACGAAGCCTGATAGTGGCAAGGTCTCAGAGATATAAGGGATATTTATCTGTGAGGTGAAGTACCTCAACCCAGTTGGATACGACGTTGGACGATAGCTCATCTGCGGAAGACATACGGATTAAGAAATTATGGAATACTCTAAGGAATGACGTGGAACCTTAACGGGAACCGCAATTCAAGAAGTTAAAGTGAAGTGTGGATTAAGTATCAATTCTGAGTACATAGTTAAGGAATTGTGGTACCAAACCTAGAGACTCAAAGTGAGGAATTATCGGTCGGTTTTTGAAACCTCTAGACTCCCAGCAAAGATAGAGTGCTGAGAACCAAACTCCAATCGGATGAGATTCTAATGTCCAGACAGTTAAGAGAAAATTATGGATTAAGCGAATTATTTGGACGAATGAAACTAACCACTCAAGGGTGGTCTTTGAGCATGACTCGCAAGTAAGTCTAACCCCATCAGATCAGCCGCACCTCCCGAACCATAAATGCTAGATTTGGGAATTAAGAAAAGAAGTTGGTATGCAACCTAAGGACTAAGATGGATGAATAAGAGGTGATAATAAGACCCGTTGCATATCGAGGCGTGAATCAGATATTCATATGTGTTTTATTAGTAAGAAGATCGGAAATAAGCTAAGCTTAACTGAAATTTTATTCAACGAAAGGTGTATATTAAATGGTCAGTCATTGGGATTTGGTGAACTGATGGACGAATAAAATTGAATTTCCTTGATTGGATGAAGAAGGCAAGTTCAAGATGACCCAAGATTATAGTAGACCAGTTTTAAAGGATAATCGGAAATTTTAGCCAAGAAATTATATTGAGACGGTATTATACAAAAGGTTAAGATTGTGGTTAATGCTAGTGAGTCTTAAGTTTTCAACTGATGAGTTTTCTTCCACAGTTATTCTAGAAGCTTAAAGAGGTCACCTCGTGTTGATAAGTTCCGAGGGCGGTAATAAGGTTTAGATTTCGGATTGTTTAACCATGGGCAGAGTTATGCAGATGTTAAGAACAAGATTATGGATATGAAATTCTTACGGATAAAGATAAAATGATTGGTAATGGGACTCAAACTATTAGTGAATTCAGTATATAAAAGATATGAACCTCCAGAAGATGACACAAGTGTTTGTGTGTGAATTTAAGTTGTCTCAAGCAAGCTTTCAATCGGGTTCCCGCAATGTTATAATGATTATACACGAAGAGCTGACCAAGAGATGGTTACGGAATTCAGGATATGGAAAGTAAAGTTAGAACCAGAGTATAAACTATTTGATAGGAACATTGTTGAACTCTTGATAGTTGACGGAAACCGTTTACAGGTTCTGGTGTTTTATCGTGAAAGTAAGTAAGTATATGGTTTATGTCCGAAAGGAAGTACAATGTCAGATGACGATTAATCAGTAAGTTAAACAGGTGGTTTAAGCCACAAGAGAATCAACGAACGTAAGATGAATCTGTTGTGATAGCTACAAGTCGTTAAGGAACAAGTCAGCCAGAGAATTTGATAATGGTGTATTACTCCTACTCCAAAGTGTTTTGTTAGATCAGAGTTGCGCAGCGGAAAAGTAATTCCAGGATGAGTTAACTAACAATTCTAAGCTGAAGCTTAGAGAACAAGGATGCTTGTGTAGTCCTTATCAGGTGAACCACAGAATATCAGTGAGCAGTGACGACTCGAACTTGTTATAAGTTCTAAAAGGAAATTTTAAAAGTTAAGTCGAGGGATATTTCAAACCTCGAAATACAAGAGAAATGGAAATCGAAGCAGTTTGAGATTATGTGATAAGAATGAGAAGAATATGTTTCTAGCACAAAAAGTCTAGAGCAAGGAAAGTCATCACTAATACGGTAATTTAGCTATTTTAGCTTAGTAACTTCAAGTGGACTTGAAGAGTAAATTTAGTCAAAAGGGTTAAGCGTAAGGCAACATCCGTAAAAGTTGCACTTGCAAGGCGATATTTTGGAAATTGAAGCGTTGATCAGAAACGACAATGCAGTGACATATGAGTTCAATCCACGTTGTACCTACAATCTGTCAACATGTCACATGTATCAGGTTATGTTTAGTATTATATATACTTATCATGCAGTGCTTAAACTACTCAGATAGTAGTATAGCAGATTTTTAACTATGTGGCGTGTTTTGGCAATAGGGGTATGCAATCGAAAATGTTTAAATATGAAGGTTTTTACCAGAGCAGATTTGTTGATATCACCATAGCTTAGCAGAAGAGTTCGAAAATTATTGTACTTAATGTTCACCAGTAAAAGAAGAAGAACTTTCATGCAGATTACAGGTCATTCGTAGTCTACAGTAAAGGGCTACGTAAGTTCAGGTTTTGATTAAAGGATTTAAAGTGTGCTAATTTGGTAGCAATCAAGTAGAGCTTCTTTTTGAAAATAAGGATCTTGGACTCGACGTCCAGAATGGGGAAATAAGTTTATGATGACGAGAGAATGTAACCACAATTCATGTTATACGGGTTGTTGTACACTTAAGAAATAAACACGAGTAACATTGGCGGGGCAAACCTGGCAAGCCAGTTGAAAGGCAAATCCCGGATGTTACAAAATGAATTAAAAGTAAAAGAAAAGATTCCCAATTGATGTGGTAGTGTCTCAAATATGTTAAGATTAAGGAATGATGTCCCGCTAGTTGGACAATGATGATGTGACGTGCTAAGTACCCGTTAGTAGTGTACATGTACTCTATCATATATGTAAATTAAGTACTACGAAATGTACCATATGGTGATATGTGAGATAATTTATAACACTCATCACTTGGACTAACTCTTATGAGTTTTGGATTTGTCAGTATAGAAAATTTTATGCTACGGCCAGAATTCGAGAATAGTAGTGACAAGAAAGATAGGAGATTAGTAAACTCCAAGTAAAGAAGAATGATTTCTAAGTTATTAAGATAAGTGATGTCGTCGTATGAGACGAAAGGTAAAGATAAAGATAATAATTCATGGGAAATAAATGCAGTGCAAGTAATCCACTGAAGAGTGGGAATGTTTGAGGATAACGAGAACGATCTAATGTCGTCAAAGTAAGGATACATGAACTAAGAAGGTATTTATAAGGATTAGTACAAGTGTCAGAGTTGGACAACTCCAGATTGGAATTGTAAAAGTGTATGAACCAGGAACGTGATCAAGCGAGTTGGATACGATGGTTCAGATAACCTCGCATCCTACCACGTAAGAGTTTTGTAATTCACTACGAGCTTTTTAGTTAAAGGAAAAGTTGTCGAATACTTTTGAATTAAAGAGTTGGAAAACTAAGGAATTATGATAAGTAAGGTGAACTGAAATTTTGGCTAGTAGAGGAAGTAGTATGAGAGATTCATTTATATATGATAGAGGATTCTAAATTTCGAGGACGAAATTTCTTTAAGGGGGGTAGATTGTAATATCCCGCTTGGACGTAACTTTTATCGATAATTATGAACTAAGGAAAAGAATGGCATTTTGGTAATTATTTGAATGGCAAGGCTTTATATATATGTGAAGCAAGATATTTTCATCACAATTTCTTCTTCTCTCTCTCTCTAAAATTCTGAATTCTCTCCCTCTCCTTCTCTCTAACTCACGCCCATCCTCCCTTGCTTTAATTCATCATTTTCCTTCCTCAATTCTTGGAGAAGCAAGTAAGCACTTTTGGGGAATGGTTGGAGCAAGAAAAAGCTAGGGAAACAAGGAAGTATCAAGGGATTAAGCTAGAGCTTGAAGTTCAGAAACCAACAAGCACCAATCAAGGCTTAGGTGAGCTCCCTAGGGTTTTAGAACCCTTATTGAGTAAGTTCAAGAGTAATTTATACTTAGAGCAATTTTTATAAAAGTGCCCTAATCTATGTTAAATGTTAATTCCTTGTTCCAGCCATGTTTAAATGATTTATAAGCTTAAGAAAATCCTTTTTATGCCATTTGGGAAGCTTGGGTGTGTTGGGATGGCTTGGAATGATGAAAAATACCATTTTTGAGATTTCTGGACCTGTCATGGTCGCTACAGCGAGCTGGAGCTCGCTACAGCGACCAGGCAGAATTTTATTCTGCCTACTGTCGCTACAAGCGCAGGCTTGTCGCTACAAGCGCGGAGGCCCAGACAGCACTTGACAGCTTTGCTGTTTTGGGTGTTCTGGGACGCGTAGGCATGGTTTTTCGCATCCGTTTTCTCCGTAAACATTTTAGAAACATTTACCATCATTCTAACACATTCAAGAGGCTCCCAAAAAGGATGAAAATGTATGGAACAAGGATTATGCATTGACTTAGATTAGTCTGAATTAAGAGGGTTAAGTCCAGACGAATATGCAAATGATCTAGCAACTATGTAGTGGCTTATGATAACGATAAGCCTATGATCCTATACATATAGGTTATGATTTGGAAGATTAGTTCCCTCAAGAAATGCATTTAATATGCAAAGCTTATGGTAGATTATTAGACGTACTTTCAAGTACGATAGTTAAGAATTAATGAGGAATAAGAATGATCCAATGATCAAAGTTAAGAACCTCTTTATAGGTAAAGCTTTAAGAATGAATTATTCAAGAATGCATCAGATATGCATAAGACATAAGCTATAAGTTATATATATATATATAATAAGAATAAGAAAAAGTGATATTAAGATATTAAGTCGTGGCCTTCGTCGTTCACGCTAGTGGGACACGAATGGTTCATGCAAAGTAAAGACTAAGATTAAAATTATTAAGTCATGACTTTCATCGTTCACGCTAGTGGGACATGAAAGGTTCATGCATAAGTTTAAAGAATAATAATTCGCGTCTTCCGTCGTTCACGCTAGTGGGACACGGGGGGTATACGCGTAAGTTAAGATTATTAAGTCGTGTCTTCTGTTGTTCACGCTAGTGGGACACAGGAGGTTCACGCTAGTGGGACGTGTTATTCCGCAAGGATGACCGCACGACGACAAGAGGAGTCCGGTGTTAGCCTGATATGATAGGAATTTTCACCGGTAGAGGGGAGATGTACTTCGGGGTTACTCCACCCGGATGCACTCCGTAAAATGAACCAAGATAATTATTGTTTGTTCAACGCTGACTTACTAACTTAATGATTAAGAATGATATAAATATGTACCTATATATATTGATGATTATGATTTATGATGAGAATACGACAAGTAGTCAGCAGAGAAAGAAAGTGATCATAGGATGTCCCCAGATCACTAAGTATAAGTTAAAGTTTAAAGTTAGAATATGATAAAGACCAGTAGCGATCCTAAGCTTTTCCCCTTGATCGCGAAATATGTAGAGAAAGACTTGGCGATCATAGGTATCCCCAAGATTGCCGAGAGTAGGCACGGCGACCCTAGGTTTCCCCCGTGGTTGCCAACAGTAGGTTGGGCTGGAGCTCACTGAGACGTAATGTCTCACCCCAATCCTTCTGGTGCAGGTTTTCAGGTGATTGAGAGATGTTCATGATGCTTTTCTCCAAGAAGACGCTGGATGGAGTGCAGTTGCTCGATGAAGACAAGCTCAGGAGGTTTTCTGATTATGTATATATGTATATGAAAGTGTAATTTATGATAATTTGGATAACTGTATTAACGAGCCAACTTGTACTCATTCAGATGTATGTATTTATTATTGAAAATTTTAATGTACCCAGTATCAGATTAATACACATGCTAAATATTCTAGATAATTTAGTATGGGTGTTACAGAAACCATAGTCCTTACCAAATGGCGTGTTTACCCTTGACTCCAACATCATGGACTTAACCTCACCATGTTTTCTCCGTTCTTTAGCATTATCATGCATGCATGCATTCATTCATAAGCAGTTTTTTCATCAAGTATCAAAGGACTTAGACAAGTTTTGTTGTAAACATCATAGGAATGAACTTCACAAAGAGAAACACTCAGAAATACAATTTCAAAAGCCCAGATTTGACAAGCTTAAGGAAGCTAGGATCTTTAATGACTAGTCCAGAGGATTTTCTCGAACTCGTTATGGGAGATCATTCGGCATCCTCAAGTTTGAAATATCGGGACTTTTTCAAGATTTTTACTGATGAACTTCTGAGCATATCCCTTGACTTTGTTCCTAAAAAGGGGATTGATTGTAATATTTTAAATGAGACATTCAAACTATGATGTTTACAATTACTTCAACGAGTCCTTCGATAACAAAACCTTTTTTTGCATAAGCATAATCATGCATCATCCTGCATTCATGGTTTCCAAACCGAGTCTTACACTTTGTTCACCAACAAAAGGTTAATCTGCCGCCGTCAAAGAAAGTGGCCCGGCGTATTCATTACAAACCGACTCGCACCTACAACACTCGTGCAAACAGAAGAGAGATGTGGTCGTGCAAACACATGGCAGAGTTTACCGCATCTAGGTCGCTGTTGACATTCCCTCAAGTTACTCATAGGTCCAAGTAATGTGTTTTGTTGTCTTGTCTTTTTCAAAAAATCCTTTCGTTCCGCCCGAGACGAAAGTGAACTTTTAGGTCTTTTGTTTCATGCATTCCCATCATCAAATAAGAAGTCGTTTTGTTCCCGACTATGTTTTTATTATTCTTTGCTTTTTCTGGAAAATGGTAACACAAAAAACCAAAAATATTTCATTTTTACTTTTATTTCCAATCAATTTCAAAAAAAATCTGTATTATTCACTCATTTTCTCAAACTAATCATCAATCATATGTAAATCTGAACATCAATAAACCCGTTGAACACTGTAACCCTATGCTCTCTCCCGACTTTGGGTTCCCTGTTTACGAAGCTGAAGAGGAGGAGGATGAAGGGATTCTCGAAAAGATCTCTCTGTTACTAGAATATGAAAGGTGCATCATTCAGCCTCATGGAAAAGCATTGGAAGTGATAAACTTGGGTTCCAAGGGATTGCTGCTACGGTATTCCTGATAAAATTTCAGATGAATGGTGCCATCGAGGCTGCAAAAAAAAAAGCAAAAAAAACAATAGCAAAAGCAAAAAAAAAAATCAAAAGCAAAAAGGGCAATAGCAAAAGCAAAAAATCAAAAGCAAAAAAAAATCAAACAAAAAATCAAAAGAAAAAGAAAACAAAAAGAAAAAGAAAGAAAATACATCAAAAGATGGTGCAGAAGATGGTAACCACCTACAAGGACTTGCATGAGATGCTACCGTATGCTTTACATGGATATCGTACTTCAGTGCGTACCTCAACAGGGGCAACCCCTTTTCCCTTTGGTATACAGTATGAAAGACTTAATGGAAGCCAAATTGTCAGAGGCTGAATGATGTCAAAACAAAAGAAACGCATGAAGGCCTTGTGCCATGAGCAGTTATATCAAAAAGGATGAAACAAGCTTTTGACAAGAAAGTTCGTCCCCGCGAATTCAAAGAAGGAGACCTTGTGCTCAAGAGAGTCTAATCTTTTCAACCCGATTCCAGGGGCAAGTGGACGCCTAACTATGAAGGTCCATATGTCGTCAAGAGAGCTTCCTCAGGTGGCGCATTAACTCTTACGACTATGGATGGTGATGAGCTCCCTCGTCCTGTGAACGCTGATGCAGTCAAGAAATACTTTGTCTAAAAAATAAAAGAACAGCTCGGTAAGTCGAAAACCCGAAAGGGCGGCTTAGGCAAAAAAGAGCGTCTCGGTGGATCGAAAACCCGAAAGGGCGGTCCAGGCAAAAATTAGAGACATAAAACAGAAAATAATCATCCTGATAGGTCGAAAACCCGAAAGGGCGACCTATGCAAAGGTTAAGGATCAAAAGACAAAGTAACTGCATTGGTCTGATCTCTACTCACTTGGGGCACATTAAATGTCAAAGAGACTCTGAATCTGAAGCATCCAAACAGTGAAATTCAAAGTTGTCAGGGAGAACAACGGTTATTGTGTTCGATGTACCTTCAATTTATATTTACCATTTTCCAAACTTTTTAAGATCCGTGGAGCCATGCCATTGGCGGGTCGCCACTCTTTTAAATAAATTTGAGCCTATTGCCTTTCATTTGGAATTCCTATTTATTCAGTTTATAAAAAAAAAAAAACTTCTTCTATTTTTGATGGTAATGCTTGAAACAAAATATTCTTCAAAATCATAAATATTTTTCATGTCTTGTTGAAAAGCACAAACAACAAACACATTTTCTTTGAATTCATGAATAAGCGAAGGGTGCGTCAACAGCTATCCTGAGAACGGATAAACCTTGCAGGCTGAACATGGTCAATTGCTTAAAAAGAATACAAAAAGAAATATATGAAAAAAGAGAAAAAGAAAAAGAGAAAAGAAATGAGCTCGGTAAGTCGAAAACCCGAAAGGGTGGCTTAGGCAAAAATGAGCGTCCCGGTGGATCGAAAACCCGAAAGGGCGGTCCAGGCAAAAATTAGGGGCATACAAAAGAATATTTTCCCGGTGGATTGAAAACCCGAAAGGGCGGTCCAGGCAAAAATTAGGGATTCAAAAAAAAAACAAAAGATAAGCATGACCATAGAAGCACCAGTTTCTTCTACCAGGTTTTTGGATTAGCACGCTCTTCCCAGGAAGTATTTACCCCATCAGTTGTTGCATATGTTGGGTTTTACCCCGTCAATGATTTGATATGTCTCCAGTGGCATCATCCCCATGGAAATTTGCTGAGTGTGTGTGATACGACGTCGGGTCACTTTCCTTCTTACCTGCCCAACCTTGTCTCATCAAGTTTGTCATTCACACAATCATACAAGTCAGTCTTTCATACAATCGTACAAGTCAATCCTTCATACAATCACAAGTTAATCAGTCATCCAGTCACATAATTCAATCCTCCATACAGTCATACAAGTCGTGTCGTCATTCATGCATTCATACATTCATGCATATACACATTCATGCATATACATGGCTGCATTAACCATCATGAGTCTTGCTTCAATTATCTTTTCATTTCAATCATGAATAATTTGTAACCATCTTCCCCAGGAAGTGATTACTCCCCATCAATTGTGCATATGGCGGGCTTTACCCCGTCAAAGTTTTGGTATATCTTCAATGGCATCATCCCCAATAAAGATTGCTGAGTGTTTGTATTGCGTCGTCAGTCCACTCCCCATCTCACTTGTCCAAACTTGTCTCATCAAATTCATCAATTACACTATCACACAAATTAATCCTTCGTATAGTCATACAGTCACACAAATCATACATGCATTCATACATTCATACATATACACATTCATGCATACAAACAACATCATGGTTGCGTTAACCACCCTGAATATTGTTTTGAATATCTTTCCATATCAATTGATCATGAATAATTTGTAACCCTCTCTTTCCCCAAATGTCATCCCCAGTATTTCATCCTGAGATATCATCCTCTTTTCGCCAAGTGGCAGTTCCTTATCGAACGGCTTGTGCATTGTCTTATCCAGTCTTTTGTCGTCAGTGGCAAGTTCGGCAACAATCCGAACAGCTGACATTTATCTTTCATCCTGCTTTTAAATTTCATCCTGCTTTTAAATTTCATCCTGTTTTTAAATTTCATCCTGCTTTTAAATTTCATCCAGCTTTTAAATTTCATCCTGCATTTAAATTTCATCCTGCATTTAAATTTCATCCAGCTTTTAAATTTCATCCTGCCTTTAAATTTCATCCTGCCTTTAAATTTCATCCTACATTTAAATTTCATCCAGCATTTAAATTTCATCCTGCTTTTAAATTTCATCCAGCTTTTAAATTTCATCCAGCCTTTAAAATTTCATCCAGCTTTTAAAATTTCATCCAGCTTTTAAATTTCATCCAGCTTTAAAATTTCATCCTGCCTTTAGAATTCATCCTGCCTTTATATTTCATCCAGCTTTAAAATTTCATCCAGCTTTTAAAATTTCATCCAGCTTTAAAATTTCATCCAGCTTTAAATTTTCATCCAGCTTTTAAAATTTCATCCAGCTTTTAAAATTTCATCCAGCTTTTAAAATCCATTCAGCTTTTACGTTTCATCCAGCTTTTACCTTCATTTCTTGTCGCCAATGGCCGTTCGGCAATAATCCGGACAGTTGGCATTTACCTTTATTTCTTGACTAGTTCGGCAATAACCCGAACAGTCGACATTTATCTTTGTTTCTTGTCAGTTGGTTAGTTCGTCGTCAACCCGAACAGCTGACATTTATCCCCAGTAAAACCATGTGATCCCCCCAGTGGAGTCGGACCCCGTTTCCTTTAACAGACTCGGGTATCCTTTTGTTTTGTTATCCCCAATCGAGTCATCTTCGCCGTCTTGCATTCATACTTGCATCGCGAACATTCACAACATCACATGCATATCATTGCATTCATAACATTTTGCATTTGAAACTGGTCAAAAATGGCGTACTCTGTATTTAAGTCTCTTCGACCCGTCGATTTTAAAATTTCACTTTTAAATCTCCGTAACGAAGAAACTTAAATAGGGGCATCTGTCATACCCCATTTTTGACCCGTTTTTATTTCTTTTTTCTCGTCTTTTAGGCCGGAAATTTTCGTCGTTTCAGACGAAATTTCGGCAGGGAGGTATTTTAAAATACCTCATTTTTGTTCCGAAAGCGACCGTTTTTTTATTTTTATTTTTTTTCTATTTTTATTATTAGTTTTTATTTATTCTTTTTTTAATTACTTTTTTTTGTGTTATTATTATTGTCCTTTTTTTATTTATTTTCGTTTATTATTTATTATTGTTTTTTTACAGTGTTATTTTCTTTGATCCTTTTTGTCCAAAATATCAGTCCAAGCCCAGAGGGGCATTTGCGTCTTTTTTTCAACCCTATTTTTTACTATAAATAAAGCATTAAATGCACTGTTCACGTCAGAAGCCAGTACAGTACCAATCAGAATCAGTCAGTCCAAACCACCACCAACCACCAACACAGTCCAATTTCCGGCCACTACAACCACCCAAAATTCAGAAATCAAAACCCTAATTTCTCATCTCTTTCCTTTTCTTTTCAGAAACCCAACATCACAAATCAAAAATAGCAACAGTCCACAAAATAGAACTCACGGCCAGGTTTTAGTATAATCACAACAAATTACAAACGCGTACCAAAAACAAACACCACAAAACCCAGGCCATCGCAAATCAGAACCGAACTCAAACACCACAAATCACAAGCCAAAACACAACCGAACAAGATTAAAGCCTAGAATCGAACCAGAATTCAGAATCCAAGGTAGTTTGCTTTTGAGTTTTTAATTTTAGATCTAGGGTTTATTTGGTGAAATTTTTTAAAACTGGTTTCGGATTCATGGTGAGGATGTGAAAGGAAGATGAGAACGTGAGAAAATTTTGAGAGGAGTGGTGAGAATGTGAGAGGGCGTGAGAGGACAGTGAGAAAACAAGAGGAAATCTGAGAGAGAAGGTGAGAGGATAAGAAGAAGAAAGAGAAAGAGTGATGAAAATGAATTAAAAAAACCAGATTCTGATTTAAGTAGACTGCTGAACCGGTCTGGTTCTTTCGGACCGAACCAGACCGGTTCACCCTGGACTCAGCTTTTTGGACTTGGCCCATTCTCCTCTTTCCTTTTCTTTTTTCTGATTTCTACTCTTTTACTTTCTGCACTCCCCTTATTATTTCTGCCCCCCCCCCCCTTTCTTCCTCTCTATTCTTTTATTTTTTATTATTTCTTATTTCTTGCATTTTTTTATTTCTTTTATTTTAAGCACTTTATTTATTGCTTTTAATTTCCAGTACTATGCATTTTTTATTTTTATTTTATTGCATCATATTTATTTTTTGTCTTGCATTTTCCATTTTCTTTTATTTTATGCATCATATTTAATTTTATGCCTTGCATTTTTTATTTTCTTTATTTATTTTCCAGCACCATATTTAATATTCAGTCTTGCATTTTATTTTTCAGCTCCATATTTATTTTTTGCCTTGCATTTTTATTTTCTTTTATTTTACGCATCATATTTATTTTATTGTCTTGCATTTTTATTTTCTTTTAGCATCATGTTTATTTTTATTGTCTTGCATTTTTATTTTCAGCATCATATTTATTTATGCCTTGCATTTTTATTTTTATTTTTTTTATTTACTTTAAGCACCATATTTATTTATTGTTTTGCATTTCATGCATTTTTTTATTTCTTTTTAGCATATTTACTTTAATGCAATTACAATTTTTATTTTATTTTATTAGCGATTATGTAATTTGGACCGTATCCGAGGAAAAGGACCCTCACTTGATCCAACGTCATTTTGAGGGATCCGACGCGTCCGACCTTTCTCAGCTTAACCTAGTCTCTGGACCCTAGGACTTAATCAAAATTTTCATAAAAAAAAGTCAAAAAAGTCAAAATCCAAAAACATTTTATAATCAAAATTTTCAAAAAAATTAATCTTTTATCTTTGCTTTCTTAATCAAATTTCAATCAACTTTTAATCAATCCAAACATTTTTCTTCAATTTAAAATCAATCAAACTCACTTCTCTTTTTATTCTTCTATGCCTTTCGGCCTCTTATCTTTCTCAAACTTTTTTCCAAAACTTTAAAATTAATCAAAACCAATCACTCATCTTTTTACCCCGAACTACGTGATTTTGATCCCGCTCGGGTACGTAGGCAAAAGACTTTGTCTTTCCAAATCAATAAAAATAACAAAAACATTTTCTTTTCTTTCATTTTCTCACTTTAATCTTTTTCACACTTAGGCATTTATTTTACAAACAAATAATCGATTTAGCATAAAGATAAAAATAAGCAAGAGGTTCCTATAGAGTACTATAGACGTTTAGGGTGCTAATACCTTCCCTTTGCGTAACCAACCCCCGGACCTTTGATCTCTAAAAAATAGGGTTTTTCGAACTTTCTCCCTTTTCCTCGGAAAAATAAAAGCTCGGTGGTGAACTTAAAATTGCGAGTCAACGCTAATTAATAGCTTGATATCCAAAAATCACCGCGACAGGTACTTCTAAAAAAAGTGAAGTACCCGTACCGGATACTTACCCGTATCGGGTACGCGTACGGTACTTGTAGTGTTCTATTTCCGTTCATTATTCTATTGTGAGTGAAAATTGTGACTTTCTCTTATATATTAATATGATAATATATTATTACATGTGCATATAAGTTTTTTGTTGTTGTAACTAACTAATTTTTTTTACTATTTAAATTTTTATTACAATGTTTTTGTTGTAAATTGAAGAATTTGGCCCTCTCATGTTATATAACAAAACTCATGATTTTATTGACGTACTTGTACCTTAATTTTTTTAAAATAGTCGTATTCTCGCATCCGTACCCGTATCGTACCGGCTACCGTACCCGTACCTATGCAACATAGTTGACATTTGTATCCTTCTGAGTAAATCTTTATCACCTTGTATACCTATGTCAGTGTAGGTAATAATGGTGACTCAAGGTGAAGAATGTAAAGATTGCAGTGCTTTATGATTCCACATATCTTATATATTCATAAAATAATTAAGGATTAAATAAGTTTTTAGTATCACAAATATAGGGTTTTTCACTTTTATCTCAGGCAAATTTTTCTGACATTTTAAAAAGCGACAACTTTTGGCCCCCCCGTAACTTTTTGAAGTTTTTTGTAAGAATCCAAACTAACCCACCTGAAATTGGCATGTCGAGAATCAAATTTTAGATATTGAGAAGAACACACTCAAAGGTCACAAATCAATAACACCATATCACCCCAAGTGGAAACTTTTTTAAGTTATCCGGCAATGATGTTGCTAAGAGAAATACATGTCACTGTATAAACGTAGAATTAATAATGTCATGTGTAGAGAAAGGACATCTACTCACCACCAAAACTACTTCGACTCTCCCCTCCCCTTTTACCTAATTCTCATTATCCATACCTTTAACCCCCTATTATGGTGTTCGGTCAGAGAAAGAAGATGACAGTGAGTTGGAGTCCACATGACATTATTAACCCTATGTGGCAACAATTATGTAATTTCAATAATTAGCCATATCAGCGTAAAATAAACAAAGATTGACCGTAGAGACTAAGACAGGCGATTTTGTAAATGTTAGAGACCAATAAAGTACAAAATTATGCAGGGATTGAAAGTGGAAATTCCAATATTTGCAAGGACAAAAAGCGTATTTAAGGCAAATATTAAATTGAACCAAACTTGGCATTGGCAAACATGAAGTGATACAGGCTGTACACAAGATACCTGCCACAACAAGGGTTGACATAAACATGTTGAACTCCTAGGTTAAGTGTAAATAATGCATGGACTTGTGTAAATATGTATTTGAAAAACATGTTCGTAGAAAGAAAAAAAATGTATTGAAAAAACATATATGGAAATATAAATAAAAATGTTATTCCACCAGGGACTTGAAATGTGCTTGACTTCTAGTTGATTTTTTTGAGCAGGTGTTAACTGCATTGCTGGTGAATAACCTTCTATACCCTCTGTCTGCGATTAAGTCTCATTTTTCTCAATCTATCAATTGGTCTGGTATTAGGTACTACTTAAAACATGGAAAAGTTATCAAGGTAAGTTGGTCATGGCTTTATGTCGTTATCTCTGACTTGATTTCTTTAAGGTTGTTTTCTCAACCAAAAAGTATTTGAATGTATTCTTTGCAGATAAAAAGAACTGAAAGAAGCAAAGATATGAGTCCAATTTTCACAGATTTGGGAGGGAAACATTTATACGGAAATAAAGGGATGCCTGCCAGAGGTTCATTCCTCAGTTCTTTGTCCAGAAGTCTGGCAAAATGGCAACAACCCAATAAATTTGATAACTAGGAGAAGGAAATTGCTCTTCTCCCTTTTGTTTTTACTCATTCACGTGTCTATGTAAGTTAACTCACGTTGAAAAATGTTCAGCGTGAATTAACTCACGTTGAAAAAGTCGAACATGAGTTAACTCATGTTGAACATAATTAAGGGAATGAACAATTTTGAAAGGGAGAAGATCAATTTCCCTAGGAGATCAAAGCTTCAAGCAGCTTTCAAATTCAACCTATTTGTTGGATTACAAACTTGATTTGAATTTGGCCCATTGGCCTAATCAAGTGTTGGACCCATTTCGGATTAAGTGATGTAGTCCAAAGAAAAGTTCTAAAGAGGTGTAGAACTAGATTGGTAGTATAGCGAAATAGTATTACATGTATGCGGTACAAAGAAGTGTGTAAAACTCTCTTGAAGTGTATAGAATATTATGTAATAATGCGTCTAGAACTCTCTCTTAGAACCTATAAAAAGGTGAGAGTTTGTCATTTGTAAATCAAACATATAGAATAAAAAAATAAGAATCAAAATATTCTCTCAAACAATAGAAATTGTACTTCTCTCATATATTCTCCTCCTCAATTCCTCACAAAATCTCACTATAGCATTCTCCTTTTCTAACAATATTACCCTCACTTTGGAAGCATGGTGTTGGAAGATCAAATTGATCTAATTTATTATTCTTTGGTGCATTTTTGATCGAGTGTTTTAAATGGTGGGAGGAATCCAAGTTCAATTTTTCCATTGCCCATTCAATCCATTTTATTTTTCAGTGCAAGCCTTCCTATGGATTCATTGTAACAGTTATGTGATATAATTTGGGTTAAATATTCTAACTTTTTATTTTAGTTCTGCTTTAAAAACTTCGACTTTTAGTTTCTAAAATTTTCAATCATTAATTTCAGTTCGTGCTTTTAAGTTAACACATGTACATCATTCGAAATTATAATTTTTTTCTATTTACAATTTTTTTGTTTTGTTTTGAATCTCTTCTATTTGCAATCATGTTTAGAATATTATAAGAATCTCTCAAAAATAAGAAATTTTTTAACAAAACATGAATTAAAGATGATTTTTTATGTTTTTGGCGTTTGATAATTCATGTTTTGTTAAAAAATTCTAATTTTTTTGAAAAGAATCCTTATAATATTGTAAAAAAATTGCATAATTCAAATATTTGTTGGTACACATAAGTCGACTTAAAAGTTGGGATCAAAATTAGCAATAAAAAAATTTGGAGGGACTAAAAGTCGAAGAAATTTTTTATGAGGATTAAAACGAAAAAATTTAAATATTTTTGGTCAAAAAATAAATTGATTTTTTTTTGTCAAGTAGCCTAGTGGCTAAAGCTCACACATTTTTAAATGTAGAGAAGTGGAGTGTCCGGGATTCGAACCCCGGCCCCTGCATATAATATGCAATATCTATACCAACTGAGCTAAGCTCACGGAGATTAAATTGAAAATTTATACGAACCTAAAACATATTTAATCCTATAATTTATGCAACAATGTACGCTCAAAATTAAAAAAAAAAATTAACTGTATTTCGAGAAAAACCTCTCATTTCAATTTCACAGCTTCTTGACCCTTTCTTCCATCAAGCATCATGACATGTTGTCTCCTTCCTCTTGAAAAGCATCATCAATTTTTAAGGTTGTTAATCACAACATGTTCTTTCAACTACATAGTAGCCATTCATTTCCTTTCAGCTACATAGCAACCATCCCTTTTCAACCCTCTATCTATGTTACATGTTTCTTTAATTTAAGTTGTTTATTATTTATGTGCTGTCGACCTTTGGTAGGATGTGCCCATATGTTACTCCTTCTTGGGTTATTATTACGAATAAGCACGTGACACCTTGCATGCATGCTGCCATTCTTCTCTCCTACTAAGCAACCACCAATCCTACGGCTGACTTAATCATAAAGAAACAGTAAAATTCAACTTCAAAATTTCATTATAATCATAAAAAGCGACATAAACGTATATAAAACAGGAAAAAAAAAAAAACATTAATTTTGTACTGAAAAGAATACTTTATTATGCCCTCTAAAAAAAGTACTTTATTATGAAAGGGAAAGGAAACGACTTTAATCGTTAACATGCACATATATATCGTGGAGAATATTCCTATTAAATTCTTCAATAAAAGATATATGAGTATTTAGATATTTTTCTTGCTAAACAAGAGTTGGTTGACAGGATAAGACTCACTCTCTACTTGTATCTATTTGTCTTCAAATAGTCTCAACATTTATAGTTTCAATCTAGACAGTAGAAAAAAATTAAAGAAAAGAAAAAACAAGGGTACCGTGAAAGATTTTATTTAACGGTACATTTATATTTGAAGATTTTATTCATCGAGTTCTTGTATAGGTGGGAGGAAAGCTTTGCTTATTCATCGAACCGAATAATCACCATTAGGATCAAGAGTACTCCACTGCCAATGATCTCTAACAATATGTTGCAGAGAAATATCATGAAGTAAAATCCTACACTCCCCTAACATCTCTTCTTCCCATGCCCACAACCTACGCCGCCACTGCCAACCCCTCCATCCTCCCAACCCACACTAGTACAAAATAAACTTATTAGCTCAAGGATTTTAAGTGGGAAGCTATCCACATGACTTAAAAAGCTGGGTGTAAGAAAAGTTTTTAACTTCAAATGATATTAAATTGTTTGACCCCATTTAAAAAGTATTTATAAAAATTCTAAACACATGGCCAACAAAAACCCTTATCCATAAACTCTCAGATTTCTCTTTGTCTTTCTCTTTCCCATATTTCTCCACCTCTGTAAACCCTCCGCCACCGATTTCTCCACCACCGTAAAAACCCTCCACCATTGTCAGATTCACCATCATCTCCACCACCGTGAAACCCTCCACTGTCAGATTTCTCTTTCTCTTTCTCCACCACCGTAAAAACCCTCCACCACTGTCAGATTCACCACCGCCGTCAGTTCACTTCACCACCGTCAGAAAAGGTAACTTCGATTTCGCTGTTAACTTCGCTTTCATTTTCGATTTTGCGTAAAAATCATCGCATCTAACTTTGATCTATGATTTTTCTCGCTAATTGAAGGCTTGTTTATTCGTAGTTAAAGGGAATAGGTTGGTGTGGAGTGGACATGGAGATGGGAAGATTCAGGTGTTGGCAAATGGATTCTCAGAGTTCCGATTTTAACGAAAGGTTATCTTGGCAAGCTCATCGTGGACCTGTTCTTTCCATTACAATCACTTCTTATGGTTATTTTTCATTCTCAATTATTTCTTATTACATTGATTTTGCTTCATTAGAGTTTAATTGTCACGCACTGTCAGTGTAAACAAGTTTTATTGTAAGCACATCATAACAAATCATGTGTATGACTTTAGAGGTGATTGTGACAAAAGTCAAATACTATTTGTAATTAACAGTGTAAAAACTTTTTACAGTGTATATGTGTTTTGAAATTGTGACTAGTAAGCAAGCTAATGTTATTTTATTACTAGTGTTGTTACTTGTGATTGCGATGGAAGTCTTTAGGAATAGGTTACTAAAAATAGTATTAAAGAAATTTCTAATAAATTGGTTGTGTGTTATGTTGTGTAATTGATTGATTTAAGTCCAATTTTGATTTGTTTCTTTTCAATTTTTAAATAAGCAACTTTGGATCAGTTTCTGTCTTCATTAAAATACAGCCCCTGTTATAATAAACAACTTATTTGTAGTTTATAGCGTAAGAGATTATCATGTAAGCGCTTATGTATAATCTATTTCTAGAGCAGAAGTTAAAATAAAGTTAAATTGTTTTCGTATAAGCTAGAAGTTATTTTCATAAGCTATCTTGGAGAACTTATGAAAATAAGCAGAAAACTGCTTATGAACAGTGTCATAAGTTCTCACAAAACTTATCCCAATAGATAAGCTCAAATAAGTCCAATCCAAACAGACCCTAAGTTTATGGTCTTTTTACCTTACAAACATAAGTACATATAAGCTTATAGATGTTTATGGAGGAGTTAGATAGAGTTTTTAGCAAAATTGAGATGAAGGAGATAATTTCAACTCATTGGAGAAGCTATTGTTGATTGAAAAATTAACTGTTGTTGCAAATTCATTTTGATATTTCTTTTTTTTTTTATTAATGTTTTTTTGAGAAGCTTATCTGAACTGACTTTACATGCTTGTTGTAGATGTGATACATTGTTCTTTCTTGATTTGATCTAGGCGATCTGTGGTCGGGTTCAGAAGGAGGGGTTATAAAAATATGGCCTTGGGAGGCTGTTGAAAAATCTATTCATCTGACAGAGGAGGAAAGGCACAAGGCTGTCTATTTTTCATATGCTTTATGGTGAGTATTAATCTCCTAGCATGGCCTCTCTTAGTGGTAGTAGTATATGATTGTTAGTATGGCTGATTCTTTTATATTTAGGCTTTGACATATAACTGAAAATTCATACTTTTTTAATATCATGTGGTCAAAGATATACATTATATTTTAGAATGGTTAAATGTGTTTTTTTCCCATTAATATATATATATATATATATATATATATATATATATATATATATATATATATATATGTATGGGTTAAATTTACACTATTTTTGGTAAGTGTAGAAACTAAAAATGAATAAAATTCAAATAGGGACTAATTTTTTTAAAAGTGATAATTTTAGAAACTAAAGTCATATTTAAGTCAATTTTAAAAATAAAACACACTCACACAAATGGTTCTATTTTGGGATAATTAGAAGTCAACAATGTTCAAAGGATGGTCAATGAATAACCAATTCTTGACTTAATAAACCGTGAGTAAGTCAAGTGGTTCATTATTGAGTTTGATGTTATGACTCAATAAAAAAGAGGAAAGAACTTAGGTACAATACTCTAGATTATGTTCCTATTGTTCCGCACTATAACATTATAGTAACTACCTTAAACTCCTTCATTCTAATTTTATGGGTAAAACTGTTTTGGTGTATTTTGTAGGTGCTATTAGTTAAGCACAATATCTAAGTTTGATCCTAAAGAATAAGCTCTAAGATAAAGCTAAATAGTTTGTAATTTGGTCCTTGATGGCACTAACTTTCATAGTAAACTTAAAACTTTAGTTCAAGGTAAAGTGGGTAATTATACGTGTGTTTGTAATTTGGTCCTTCATGTTTTCTTCAATTAAGCGTGTGTTTGAATTTTGTAATATTACATTGGTTGATTTTGGCTGAAGCTACCTTTAAAATGATCGCTTAGTTAATATAGATTTATCCACAAATTCTTTTGTTTAGTGGAATGATATTCATGATGTAGGTTGATTTGGCATTATAACTGTTCTCATTGCCACCTGTTAGGTTGATTTGGCAGTACATTTTCTTTTCTATTCTATGTTTGTTGATTTGAGTAGTTGACTCAGCTTGGCCCTATGTTAGGTTGAATTTTATATAGTGTGAATCATACCTGAGATTGGCTAACTAATTAAGACCTATTAATATGTCTCTGATTATTCTTTGGATTGTAATATGTTTCACCAATTCCCTAGTTGGCTGGTGGGTTTTGACGCATGTTGAGGGCTTGTATGTATTGTTTGTTAAGAATATAGCATAAACAAATGAATTATTAAGGTGTAGAGAAACTGAAATATTCTTCAATGTGTATATAGCATAATATTGTAGAGCAATATGGTCCTAAGGCTGGGTATAGATTCAAAGGTACTTTATGCCTTTTTAAGCTAGTCTCAAAGCACAAATGTTCTTCTAAATTCCTTGCGAGAGGCTAAGTCTATGACTTTGGACTTTAACCTCTGGAACACATAACAACTCAGAATGTTGTTATGTTATGCAATTTGATTTTAATTTACTTGCAGCAAATTTAAGTTTGGTTACTTTATCATTCTCTCTTTAATTAATATACTTAATGTGGACCGGTAAAAACAAAATGACTCTATTTCAACCATTTGTGTTTCTTATGTTTTTTTTTAAGTTAATTTGATATTCTAATATGTTATCTTAACCTTTTTTTTTAGATTTTCGGAGACAAAAATTCGTTTACTGATGATGAAATGACAAAGGTTCAAGAACGCTGTGCAAGTTTGATTTTGGAAAGACTTTGATGTAATTTAATTATGTTATGTTTTGAAACAATGACAATTATGTTTTGTCTAGTTTTATGGTATTGTAACTTTGAATTTGTTTGATATTGTAACAATGACAAGTTTGATATGAAATTTGATCATATGATATTTCATACTAGTGGCTTGTGTACACTATATTTTAGATTAATGTATTAAATTATGTACTATAATCGTGTTTAAAAAAACAGAGAGAGATTTTAAATGAGTTGAACTGATCTAAATTATGTTTATTAAATGGGATCAGAGAACAGAATTAAAAACCTGATTATTTTGTTACCCTTTTTAACCTTTTTTAAGTGCTACAACCCGATTTAATTAGAAGATTTTAAATGGGGTGAACAGACTTAATAAAAGATTTTAAATCGGGTAAGGGGGAAGACTTAAAATCAAACCAGTTTTTTAAATCGGCTACCTATAAGTCGGATCCAGAACCGACTTAAAAAGTCATTTTCACCCGGTTTAAAAAGTGTTTTATGTACTAGTGCCAAATCGCACATCGCCGCGACCGTATTCGACTTATCCTCCGCCAAATCAAACAAACGCCTAAACCTCTTACACAAAGGTTAACCACCTACCACGAGTTTGTTCCCAAAAAAAGGTGTCTTTATTATACAAGTGTCTCTTGCACATTCGAATTGCAATGCACTTCCACATTCCCCATGACGAATTTGTACTAACATCCTCATGGAAGAACACACTAGGCAAGAAGATCCAACCTAAGCATGTTTGCAATACGGTCACCAAACTGTTTCCCCCCCCTAAAGTCACACTTCCTGAACACTGAGTTGAATTCGTCCTGAAAGCACTTTGACCTTCGTCGAACAAAGAGTCTGAGTTCCAACAAGTCCAAAGTCTGAAGACTACTCGAAGCCCCAAAAAAAACTAATGAGTCTAAAGTTCAATAAATGCGTTATACTTGATGAAGCTTTGAGAAGGAACGAGCGTAGACCAGTACGGCAACAAGACAGACTTTAGGAGAACCAGACGACCACGAAACGAAAGAAATTTACTCTTCCACCCAAACAATCTATTTTTAATGCGAGACAAAACAGACTCCCAAAACATCAAACGCCGCGGATCAATTTTACATTATTAATATGAAATCAAACCTACCCACGTATATAAATTTTAACATTTATTTATTCTATTATTAGTTATGTTTTTGGAAAGATCTATTATTAGTTATATTAATCTACTATTTTTTGTTGATTTTTTTATTATACGTATTAATTCAAATTTATTTTGTTTACTATTTCTTATATGTTTTAAATATAACTGATATTTATTTATTTATTTTGCAAATAACTTTATGCTATACTTTTTATATATATTTTGAAAGAATGTTATACTTTTTTATATAATTTAGTTTGTAATATTTTATTTGACATGATATAAATATGTGATTGTACGTCGGTAAAAGCTGATTTTTTTTTAAGAAAACTAAACAAATTGAACGAAACCACATGTTACAACAATATATATATATATATATATATATATATATATATATATAATATATATATAAACCTTTTTAGCTATAAAAAGAATATCATTTTGTTTATTTGTTGATGATTTTCTTTAATTTTTTTAATAATAAAATGATAATTTATTTTATATCTTAACGTATAGTTAAAGTATTTTTGAATTGTAGTACTTATTTGCACAAAAAATATTCAAAATTAAATAATAAAATAAATTTTTGACCAATAATTAAGATTATATTTAACTTTGAAGGGTTAATCTAATGCTAAAAATACATGTCTTTTTTTTTTAAAAGAGATCAAAATACATGTCTTGTAAGTTGATGTTTCATATTCGAGTCGCATGCACTAATCTTTAAAAATAAATGAAATCTCTTTGAACCTTAAAATTTTCTCTATCTTAGTTTTTTTTGGGTCAAGTTTTCTATCTTAGAGTCTGTTTGGTAAGGCACAAAAACAAGCTTATGTCTTATAGCTTATAGCTTATAAGCTTGTCTGGCAAAAAAAGACCTGTTTGGTAACAATTTTTCGTTAGGAGCTTATAGCTTATTTCAGGAGCTTATAGCTTATTTTTCAGACGCTATTTCAAGTAGCGTTTGAGCTTATAGCTTATAGCTTATTGTTTTTTCTTCCTTTTTTACCCTTATTATTTTATTTAAAATCCTTTTTTACCCTTTACAATTTATTAATATAATTGCATCATAAATACTAAAATCTCTTGTGCTATAAAATATCCACTTCTTTTTCAAAACAAAAAAAATCACTTCATTTCGTTGCTTTATTCTTTATACGGGAGATCAACAAAGACAAAGAAAATTTGTAACAATATTGCTGCTTTATTATGGAATATTAGGCGATAAATTTATTTTTATTATTATTTTGGATTAATATAATTGTAGTTAAGATTATCTTAATTCGTACTTAATTGACAATGATATTGTTGTTGTTGTTGTTGTTGTTAATGTATGTTGTTTTTGTCTTCATAAAAAATTGAATGATATAAAAATATCCTTTTATGTCATTTTACATCTATCAGCTAGTTGATTTTAAAGGAGTCTGTCTATAGACTATAACACAAAAATTCCTTCTTGTATTTCATGCTTCGCACAGCCACAAATTAATACACACCACTATCCCCTAAAATTGAGCTATACAATTTTTTTATCAAATAGTCTATCGGTTAGAAATTTATCTTTAAAGTGAATAAGTACGATATTTGAGATTCAAACGTTAACCCAACCTGAGTTAAGTTCACGGAAACATATAAATTTATTCCCTAATATTATTCATAAACTACAAACTTGATTTTATAAGATTTTTTTTTTGACGCATTGATTTTGCATGATTGTTTGCTTAAAAACCGTGTGACATCAATTACGCCCAAATCCTCCAATGATTTGATTCCTCATAATTTAATTTAATTTTTGGTCTATATTGATCTTCATAATATATTCCCTTAATTATAATTATATTTCATTAGTTTTTTTTACAAATAGTCATGATAAAGTCAAAATTAAAATAAAGAATTTCTTCTTCTTTTTTTTTGTCAAAAAAACGAAAGACCTGGTGTATTATTTATGTCAAAAAAATACTAAATTGAAGTAAGTAAATTGAATTGAAAAAAAATAAAGGTTTCGTGCAGCGTTACAATACACTCTGTTCTGTTGTGTTCGGTTTCTCTCTCTTGTTTGCCAGCCAGCTTCTTCTGTCTCTCTCTCTCTCTCTCTCTCTCTCTCACTGAATGCCGCTCTTGCCTTTCTGAATTCATTCTCAACTCTTTAGAGAGAGAGAGAGAAGCAAACGTTTCATATACGCACAGAAAGAACAAAGAAAGAGGTTACAGAGTCGCATAATACAAAAATGTCTTCATTGGATATGTTCCTCTTCTCTCTCAGTAGAACTTTTTGTACTCCCTTCGCCGTTTACGTTCAGATCCAGGTTTTCTTCATTTTATGCTCTTAATTCTTCAACATAATTACTATCACTTCTACTCAAATATTATTCAATTCAATAATACTAATACTAATACTAATACTAATTCCCTTTTTATTATTATTATTATTATTACTGTAAACTTCATTCATAACTACATTGTAAACTTCGTTCCTTTTCACAATCTTTATGCCAACTCTACTTGGATTGGATTGGTTGGTTATCATTGATTTTGGTTGAAGCTGTCAATTATACTTTTTTTTTTATAAGAGGGGGTACTTGGAGTGGAAAGATGGGTCCGGTGGAGTTGCAAATTCACGCACTTCCACGCATTAATGTATCACGGTGATTGATTTGATATTGGACGGTTCATATTACACAGTTGGTTTTATGCAGTTAAATGATCTTGGTCGTTGATTTAAAGCGAAGGATTAACAAATTTAACTGTGTCATTTAGTTACAACACCGAATCCAAATCCGAAAATATGCTAGTCTGAGCTAGGTTTTGCTAGGGCTAAGTCTAATCTAATCAAGAAATTCAAGGGCCCTTGTTTACTTGTCATAGTCTTATTTTTGGACATGGGTTCGGCATTTTTGAAATCCTAGTATGGCATGTTAGTTTACATAAAGTTCTATTTCATATTAACGATTTTAAATAAGTAACCAAACCTATCTTTAGTGAGACTTACGAGCTAATCGGCCAACGACCATAAGTTAGATTTAACATGTCATTTTAGATAGTATGACTTTATACTACATCCTATTTCAATTATATTTTATAATAGTACATTTAAATGTGCTAAAAATTATTGTAAGCTAATATGCTAAAATTAGTGAAAATGGTTTAACACAAATCAAATTCTAATATAATAATAATGATAACAGTAATAAAAAAATATTATTCACGGCTGAAATTGTTTTTCTGCGGCCTAGAGCTTGGCCCCTTTAGCTAAATAGGCTTCTAAAAAAACCTTAACCTTGTCTATTTAGTAATAAAAAGTCCAGACTTGGTTGGATGTTGGTGAGGCTGTAGGTTCCTATCAGTCGGCTTGGCCTATTTCCATCCCTTGCCACACAAGTGAAGCTCTTGGGTGGACAATTTGCAATTGTAATTTTGGTTTAAAACCTTGGGCTTATTGGAGTACTTTAATTATAGTTTCTTTCTGAATTCCTATTGATATGGTTGCCACTTCCATGAAATTTTTTGAATGAATGATTTGCTTTGTAGGATATGGATATTTAACTATCCTTGAATGCATGAGATTTAGCTGTTCAATCTCTACTTTCTCCCAGGGATCTTTTTGACTGATTTTATTCCCTAGTTTTATAGTTGAGGACGGTATCAGCTTGGGGTTGCTTTGCTTCCCACCTGTCATGTTCACAGATTTGACATCCATAATCATTGTAGCAAGAAATCTTGTAGGCTTTAATTCCACATATAGAATATACTTGCAACACAAGAAACACTGTAGGGATAGGAAGTTCTACAGTGTTGAAGGGGTTTTACTGATGAGTTGCATATCAAATTGAAATTGCAAAATTGCATGATTATTTAATGAAATGAAATTCATGAAGAAGGTAATAAAATCTCAAGTATCGGAAGACAAGCTTTGTATATTAGCATGATAGTCATTAACATGTTCCCTTGAAATCTTGTTTTGTATTCCTACACCTTTGTTGCTTAAGAGAAATATCATGGTGAATAATAATAAATCTGAATGTTATGTTTACTTTGCAGGGATGTTTCATTTGCTTAACACTTGCTCTTGGGTGGGCTCTTGCTTCTTATGTTAGGTACTCATTAGATTACTCAATAGTGTCAGAGTCCAGAAACACTTTCATTGTCACCCCCATGAGAAATACTGAATTTTTCCCTTACAGGAACAGAGAGATAAAACAAATGAAGGATGCTATGCAGAATGGCAATAGTCTTTCTTTCCTCTGTCATGACATTAATGAGCTTGAGCACTCCTATCAGGCCAATCTTCCAAGAGTAACAGTAGTCATGCCCCTGAAAGGGTTTGGAGAACACAATCTCCATAACTGGAGGAGTCAGGTAAGAACTCACAGGATAAATTCCTCTGGATATTATTTGATGTTTCTTTTTTTTTTTCTTTTGGTTTACCTGTCGTGCATGTCTTATTGTTCTTCCACGAATGATGCATTAGACTTGGAATTTTTAAATTTAATTCAATCGTATGCGTGTATATGTATTTCACATACTTTCTCTTTTATTTTCCTAAATTTCAAATTCTAATTTGAATTGTATGATTTCTTGGTGTTTTGGGCGTACTGTTGATTATTGTTCATTTTTGCTGCATGGTAAACAATAATTGCTTGTAATTTTGAACATCTATTTAAGCTAATACTTAAAGATTATTTTGTTATCTATTGTTCTACCATTTTTTCTTTTTGGTCCGAGCATCTCCTTTTAATAGGAAATTTTTATTACAATTCTGTTTACTTTTATTAATTTTTGAATGTAGATAACATCTCTTTATGGCGGCCCTCTAGAATTTCTTTTTGTAGTAGAAAGCACAGAGGATCCTGCTTACCATGCTATATCACGACTGATATCAGAATTTGAGGTATAAATAAGTCCACATTTCCCCCCATCTCTAAATTCACTTTTCTAATCATTTGCTATTAAATTTTGCAAGCTTTAACTCATTTAAGTTTTGCAACCAGCGAACTTTCTTTGTCAAAGCTTGATTTTGTTCCTTCTGAGCCCTTGCATGAATTTATTCCTTTCTTAGGTTGTATATTCTAATCTTGTCGGCATTTCACTAAATTGGATGCATGCTTTGATATATGCAGGATGATGTTGATGTTAAGGTTGTTGTAGCTGGTTTATCAACAACTTGTAGTCAAAAAATTCACAATCAATTGGTATGTTGTTTTACTGACATATTTTGACAGTCTGTCCTTTCAAATACAAAGTGCAACTTTATTTACAATTCCATTCATTTATCTAAAGTCTATTTAACTCAATGTTGAATATGTGGATGATCTTGGTTGTTTCATAGATTGGTGGTCACTGGTCAGGACATAATTTCATTTCCTAGCATAACACTTGCTAGTTAAATAGAAGTGTGAAAGTACCTGTATTGACTTGTTGATAATTTGACTTCAAAATTTTGAGTCGTTTATATTTTTTTTATTTGTTAGGCTGGTAGACTGTCCTTGCTAGATGTGTTTAAACTACACTGGTATTTATTACATAGTATTGGCATCTTGGCAGGTTGGGGTGGAGAAAATGCACAAAGACACAAAGTATGTATTGTTTTTGGATGACGATGTTAGGATACATCCTGGATCAATTGGAGCGCTCACTCGTGAGATGGAGAAGAACCCTGAGGTATTACTTTGAATTTGTTTCTTCCTGTTCTATTTTTAGGCATTTAATGAGAATAATGGTAATTCTTCTAACCTGAATTATTTGTGGTTTTAACTGTTTTGATGTTTCACAGATATTTATTCAAACTGGATACCCTCTTGATTTGCCATCTGGAAGTTTAGGGAGTTACTGCATCTATGAATATCATATGGTACACAACTACCTCTATCTCCAATCTCTGCAGCACAAATCTGTGTATGAGATGGTTTCCATTTCATTTTCTAGTTGTTTTGAAACAAAGTGTAAGAATGAAGCTTAGGTAGCTAATTGAACTTGAATTTAGTCGCAATATTACTTAGATAACTTTTTATTTAGACTTTTGATAGTGTATCATTATTTAAAAGGTTTGGACTCATCATGGTTCTATTACATGCCTTTCCTTGCATTTGCAAGAGGCTGATTCCACATCAACGTTAACCTGTGTCCTCCAGTCCCACAATATGTCAATATTTAATTTAATTATACAGCTTTTTTTCCCTAATCCTTTTCCTTTTGTTTTATTATACAGCCTTGTTCGATGGGCTTTGCCACTGGTGGAAGAACATTCTTTCTCTGGGGAGGCTGTATGATGGCAAGTAGCTTTTGCCTTTTCTTAGTTGTCGCTTAAAAGAAAACTTAATTTTAACATGTTAGTTTTTCTCCAGATGCATGCCGATGACTTTAGGCAAGATCGTTATGGTGTAGTCTCGGGACTTAAAGATGGTGGATATTCTGATGATATGACTCTTGCAGCCATAGCTGGTACATCTTCGGTTCTCTTATCAAATTTATTGATGTAATTAACATTTTGATCCTATAAAGTTTAACCACGTTGGTCATTGTATATAACTGCTCTAACTGTATCAATTACTGGAAAAATGATTACTCGATGATTGATCCATGAAAAGGTGATTCTTCATAGATATCCGACAATCGTAATTCATACGAGCGCTTTCATCTAGTTTTATTTTAATACTTATTCATGTGCAATTTGCAGAACACTTGTTTTGTGGAAGTAATTTTCGTTTCAGTAATAAAAAATTGCGTCTTTGATATTTGTGATCTTTGTACCTAAAGGTAATACAATGAGTTTCCAGTAATTTAACTAGAATAGACCAAATTTTTTCGTGCTATATACTTAATGCCCATTTTTTGTAGTCTTTTGTTCCTATTTTGAATGTTGTTAATTATTGCTGAAATAATAAAGATAACATGGAATCCACTGATGGCCATATTTAATAATAATAATAATCATCTAGGTAAGACACTACTGTATTGAATTTTATTATATTCCCAGCCTTATTTAAGCCTCTCAAAAGAATAATAATCCTAATATTCTAACAATTACTATAATGCTGTCTTTTGCAGGGGCTCATAAAAGACTTATTACTTCTCCCCCAGTTGCTGTCTTTCCTCACCCCCTTGCTACTGATCTTAATTTTGGAAGGTTTGTGACTATTAATCATCTGAAAAATAAAGTTTCCTTTCATATTTGATGATTTAGTTTTTAAAACGTGCAGATATTGGAATTACTTGAGGAAACAAACATTTGTTTTGGAGTCATATACAACAAACATTAACTGGGTGATGAACCGTGCATTGTTTGGTGTTCACTGCTATTTGTCATGGGGATTCGTAGCACCATTTTTTATTGCAACGATTCATCTTGCAGCAGCATTTAGATTTTATAGTAAGGGATACTCACTTGAAGAAACGACCTATACTTCTGCTGGTGAGCACACTTCTTTTCCTTTTTAGGTAGGTTGTTAGTGTTGATTCATGTGAACATTTTGGAAGGATTCTGATGCTAGGGTTATTGTTCGACTTAGTTGCAGTGTTAGAAGCTCTAATGCTCTATTCATGATTATGCTCTCAAGCTACATATACAAATTGAAAATTGTTGTGGGTTTCTTTCATTCAGGAATATCACTAGTTTGGAATTTTGTGTTATATGAAATTTGTAAATAAGCAATTTGTATAATTTTAATTATGTTACTATCTTATTACCTTCTGATCTCTTGTGGGTTGTTAAAATAAAACAGACAAATCGGGTCTGTCTGTAATTTATGGCATGGTTTGTTTGTTTCAATGATGTGATGATCACAAGTAAAATTTTAATCCAAAAATAACACTATCTTTCCCATTGTTACAAGTTGCATCTCCACTACTGATATTTATGCATCTACGATGAATAGATAGGGTTTGTGAAAATGAAAGTGAAAATAAAAATGGAGTAAAATACTGAGATGAACTTTTCCATTAAACTTACATTTTCAGTTCTTTCTTCCTGAAGTGTGCCTTTTTTCAGGGTTATCACTGGTGACCTTCCTAGCCATATGCACTCTTGTGGAACTTCTTTCAATGTGGAACTTGACAAGGATAGAAGTTCAACTATGCAACATGCTGTCTCCAGAGGCACCACAACTCTCTCTGGCTACCTATAATTGGTGTCTTGTAAGTACTCTTTTCTTGCTTGTTTTTTATGTGACTAGATTTTAATAATATTTATCCTATATATGTCTTGCACATTTATTCTATGGTATTGACAGTTGAATCCTTCTGAGTAAATCTTTATCACCTAGTATACCTATGTCGTGTCGGTAATTATGGTGAGTCAAGGTGAAGAATGTTTTGCTTTATGATTCCATATATACTAAATATTCATAAAATGATTAAGGCTTAAATATGGTTTTAATCCCTGCAAAAATTTCTGACATTTTCAACAACGGCAACTTTCAGCCCCCTATAACTTTTTTAGGTTATCTGGCAATGACTTTGCTAATAGAAATACACGCCATTGTATAAACGTTGAATTAATAATGCCACGTATACAGAAACGACAGCAACTCACCACCAGAACTCCTTCAAGTCTCCCATCTCCTTAGCCTCTAATTCTCCATACGGTCGACTCCCTATTATGGTGTTGGTTCAGTGTAAAAATGAGTTGGAGTCCGTGTGACATTATCAATTCTGTGTGGTAACAATGTTGTGTATTTCCGTTAGCCATATAAGCATGAAATAAATGAAGATTGACGGTAGAGACTAAAACAAATGATTTTGTAAATGTTTGGGACCAATGAAGGGCAAAATTTTGCAGGGACTATAAGTGGAAATACCAGGATTTGCAGGGATATAAAAATATATTTATGGCAAAAACTAAATTGAACAAAACTTGGCAAGCATGAACTGACACAGGTTGTACATAGGATACCTACCACGACAAGGGTTGACATAAACATGTTGAACTCCTAGGTTAAGTGTAAATAATGCACGGACTTGCGTAAATATTTAATGGAAAACCAATATGGAAATATAAATAAAAATGTATGAGAACAGGGAGGTGCAATGTGCTTGATTACTAGTTGCTAAAGTTAGAAAGTAAATTTTTTTTTTTTTAACAGGTATTCATTGCATTGCTGGTGGATAACTTTCTATACCCTCTGTCCGCGATTAAGTCTCATTTTTCACAATCTATCAATTGGTCTGGTATTCGGTACTATTTAAAACATGGAAAAATTATCAAGGTAAGCTGGTCAAGGCTTTATGTCGTCATCTGTGACTTGATTTCTTTTAAAGCTATTTTCTCAACCAAAAAATATTTGAATGTATACTCTGCAGATTGAAAGAACTGAAAGAAGAAAAGATATGAGTCCAGTTTTCACAGATTTGGGAGGGAAACATTTATACGGAAAGAAAGGGATGCCTGCCAGAGGTTCATTCCTTGGTTCTTTATCCAGAAGTCTGGCTCAATGGCATCAACCCAAAAAATTTGATAATTAGGAGAAAGCTTCAAGCAGCCGTCAAACTCCGTCTCTTTCCCTCACTTTGGAAGCATGGGTGTTGGTAGATCAAATTGATCTAATTTATTCTTTGGTGCATTCCTGATTGATTGATTGATTGATCGTTTTAGATGGTGGGAAGAATCTTAGTTCTATTTTTTCATTACCCATTCAATCCATATTATTTTTCGGTGCAAGCCTTCCCATGGCTTCATTTTGTAATTGTAATAGTTATGTGATATAATTTATGCAAACATTGTACACAGAATTTGCAAAGTTTATAAACAGATAGTGATTCACATTATAACGTTTCCTTACTCAAGGACCAAACGAATCACTCACAAGTCAGAACAGTTAAGAAAAAAACGTGAAATTTGGACATGAATTATTTCTGCTCACAAACATGCATTAGTACGATGCAAACAAGAAATTCAAACAATTCAAATGTGAAATTTTCAAAATAGAAGTCTTTGATTTCACACTGGGCTCAGTGCAAGCTCTAATGCCATTAGCCTGTATGACAATTATTACACACTTTTCAATAAGTTCTCGGTTTTATTTTATTCTTTATAATACATTCCACCGAAAGTGATATCAACTTAACGCCATTCACTAGGAACAGAATAAAGCAAAGAACAAAAGGATCCATAGTAGCTTTGCCTACAGCTCCT
This sequence comes from Medicago ruthenica, assembly GCA_018208015.1. Classification (NCBI taxonomy): domain Eukaryota; kingdom Viridiplantae; phylum Streptophyta; class Magnoliopsida; order Fabales; family Fabaceae; genus Medicago; species Medicago ruthenica. Next base: position 95,336,955 of record CM031374.1, read on the forward strand.
CATTAACATTTCCAGATCCACTCCCAAGAAAAAGAAAGCAACAGCACCAAAGCAGGGATATGGGTTGCTGTTTCCATGGTTCCACAGTTATGCTACCAATGGAAACCTCCATACCCAGAAGTCGTACTATTGAAGACTTTGCAGGACCCAAGAACCTCAGACAAGAAGTTCTGATACAAATACCAGGATGCAAAGTTCATCTGATGGATGAAGGAGAAGCTTTTGAACTAGCTCAAGGCCATTTCATGGTAATCAAAACCTTGGAGGAAAATGTTTCTCTTGCTACAGTTATAAAAGTAGGAGATGATCTTCAATGGCCTTTAACTAAAGATGAGCCTGTGGTGAAGCTAGATGCTCTCCATTACCTGTTTTCGTTGCCCGTGAAAGATGGCGAGCCTCTTAGCTACGGCTTGACCTTTTCAGAAGATAGTTATGGAAGTTTGAGTTTGCTGGATTCGTTTTTGAAAGAGCACTCTTGCTTTTCTGGCTTGAAGTTGATCAGTAACAAGAATGATCTTGATTGGAAGGAGTTTGCTCCGAGGGTTGAAGATTACAATCATTTTCTATCAAAGCTTATTGCTGGAGGGACTGGTCAGATTGTGAAGGGTATCTTCATCTGCAGCAATGCTTACACCAACAAGGTTTTGTTTTACTGTCAAAATATTAATGGTGCAATTAGTTTTTTTTTTATTTGTTTAGCTTTTCACATCTTGTTTTAACAAGCATGAATAACATTATAATTTCATGAGGCTACGAAATGCATACAATGTGTATGTGACACTGGTAAGAAAGACCGATAATGTTGAACATAAGTGAAAACAGAAAGACCATGAAAAAAGTATCATTTAGTGACACAGTAAACTAAGAACTTTTTGGGATGGAAAAATCACCAGGTTCAAAAAGGAGGAGAAATGATCCTAAATAGTCATGCAGATGAGAAAAATGGTGCTGTGGCCAGGGAAAGTAAGAGCAACAAGAGTGTCGGTGCCTCGAAGAAGAACAAGATCAATAGAAACCTCAAACGGTATACAAAAATGACACTGAAATGCACAAATATATAACGCAATACTTTATTTAGTGTACAAGTGGATGATGGTTATGTGTTAGTGATAATCGTCTTTTGTATTTGCAATGTAGTGTGAGGAAGTTGTCCAAGATGACAGAAAAGTTAAGCAAATCTTTGCTTAGTGGTGTTGGCATAGTTAGTGGAACAGTGATAGGCCCTTTGGTTAAATCCGAACCAGGAAAGGCATTCCTAAGGATGTTGCCTGGAGAGGTGTTGTTGGCTTCCCTTGATGCAGTCAGTAAGTAAAATAAAACTAAGTAAAAACACTTTATGACAGTACCCTTTATGCTCAATGTTGTTGTTCTCATTTCTTTCTTTCAAATAAGCAGTAACAACATCATCTTGACTTTTCAATTTCTCTTCTGATGCTGCAGACAAAGTTCTTGATGCAGCTGAAGCTGCTGAAAAACAAACTCTTTCTGCCACCTCCAAAGCTGCATCTAGAATGGTCTCTAACAGGTAAAGGCTGGACTTAATCCAAACAGCTGATTCTACTTTTCCCTTTGTACCCCCTTAAGCTTCTCCAATATACAATTTCTTTTCGTCCTCCGGTGGTATCAGTTCCCAAATATTGAGCTATCCCTTATTCGAAATCTCATATATATTAAGGCAACAATATTAAGGTTCCATTAATCTTATTTGAAGACAATAATTTAAGACACATAAATTCAACAACACTTTACATGGTTAACGGAGTTCACACACATGGCTAACACAATACGTTGGGTGGTTAAACTGTTATCAAGATTGGATAACTCATTAATTTATTATACACAAATTTAAAGGTTATTAACCATTACTCAGGTACTCCAATTCCAACTACATACACATAAGTTTATACACCTGAAAATCGTAGTTTTTGACGTTTAAATTTGTGGGTAATTAATGAAGTTCAATAGATGGTTACAATACCTGATATATCTATCAACCAAATGTTCATTTAACCGCGTGTGTAAACTGCTATGTTAAGTCGTTAACTATCAAAAAAAATTATTAACATTTCTTATAACGTTCAGAAGAAATTCTTGAATGGAGTAGACACAGTTGTTGCTAACAAATATGTCTTGTTTATCAATATGTTAATATTTACATTTAGATTAATTCATCATTCTTGGCCAACAACAGGTTTGGGGATAATGCTGGGGAAGCTACAGAGCATGTGTTTGCAACTGCCGGACATGCAGCTAACACTGCTTGGAATGTGTTTAAGATAAGAAAGGCCATCAATCCAGCTTCTTCAGCATCCAAGGGCGTACTGAAAAATGCTGTCAAAAATACCAAGTTTTAAATATTTAATTTCAATCAAGTTTCTTTGTACTTGGTTGTCAAAAAATGAAGTGGTGTTTCAAGCTTTCATGTTTTAAGAATCGGTAAGAACTAAGCTTTGAATTTAACAGGTAGGTGACTTCAAATTAAAAAACATCAAATGGAAATGATTTCATTTCATGTGGGCACATGAAAATGGATCAATATAATTTACCTTTGGCAGAAAAGCCACAACCTATAATGCATTTCACGAGAGAAAACTAAAAAATTATTATCATTGCAGTATACTTCCAAAAACCTTAGGTAAAATTTAAATATAAATTATTTTATTTTTAATTTCATTCAAGAAAAAAAATTCCCCTTGCAATGCATGGGTATACACACTGGTTCATATTTGATACGGAAAACAACAGAAACTAGTAAATCTATAAGAAATAGCGTATTAGCATTGCTTTTAATATTGACACATTGCAACATTGAATAAATCCTTTGTTTAGGATCAACACTTCATGTTTTAAATAAATAAATAAAAAAAATCATATACTAAGAAATATAGGTCCTTAAAGAGAATGGAAAAGAAAAAAAAGAAATAAAAGGGTTGGTAGGGGATGGTGCAGTGCAGGGGCGCCTTCTAGCCATTCTTCAATAACAAGAAAAATGTATGTCAAATGCAAGTTGGATGTTTTTTTATGAGTCTCCAAATGCTTGCTTGTCGAGGCCTAAATAATTTTAAAAGCCTTGAAGAAGTTTAATTGATCCACAACACGAATGCATCTTCCAACCACTTCATTGAAGACACCATTGGCATGCAATCAAACATATGTAAGTGCCAAGACAGTGGAATTACCATAAACTTGGTACAATCCATAAAGGATAAGGAACATCACCATGCCCCGAACCCGAAGTCTCCAAAGAAAAGTATTTGATGCTGCTATCCGTCAAACAAAACATCCCCAACTCTAAACCTGATCATGGATTTATAGGACAATGACAAGTAAGAGAATAGTAGATGCTATTTCCTTTCATTAACTCTTTATCGCAATTGAGTTCATCTCTTGACATTATCATGCTCTTGTAGTTACTAACAAAAGCCACCCTATCTTCCAGCTTCACATTCTGCCACTCAATATGATCCTTGTTTGTGACCAGTTTGAACAATTCAAAGCCAACAACCTAAGGTGGCTTAGCAAATGCCGAGGTAATTTTGAAACTGTTAGAGACAACATGTTGAGTTTCATGCTCCGCAATGCAATACATATAAATGAAGTATAACTCTCTTAACGCTTCATCTTTGGCTAGAAAGCATAAAACATGATTGTTAATTATACTTAATTCTGATGGCCTTCTTTTTGGAAGCCAACCAACACTTCAGCTTTTCGAGCTCCATTAGTAGAGTCCTTGAGATCATAAACCAAAATAGAATACGAGGATAGGTTACTTGCATACAATTTTGTACCAATAATTTCCACATCTGTAAAATAAGTCTCTGAATCCCTATCTGGTTCAACTATAGTCCATGACAGGTCAAAGAGTTTATAAATTACAATGTGACAAAAATCCCTCAAAAGACCGACTAAATAACAATCAGACATCACAATTTGGTTTGGAAGAGGCCACCATTTTTTTCACATGTGATATTCTATTACCTAGGACAGAAGAGTTGGAGGGCAAGCACAACTTTGATGGTATCATGATTCTAACATCAGTCACTGGATTCAAGAAGAAAAATTTAACAAAACCTTTTTCAGAATAGTCACTCACAATCAACCAGCCTTCAACTGAGCCAACACATTTATCAGTGCTCTTCCACAGTGGTGTTCTATGGTGATGTACACTTTTTGTACTCGAGCCGTAAAAGAGCAATGGATTTTTGGATGGTAGGAAAACTAATGGCAATTCAGGTAAGTGGCAGCAACGCTTGTTTTCAATGACGTTAGAAATTGTTTTCATACAAGAATGGCATATTGCTCTTAATCTAAGGCAATCTTTAAGGGGCAAACGCTTCATAATTGATTCCAACACATCGACGGGTAGATTTGTCAATGTGTTGTTTTCTTCCATCTCATGGTTTTTCATTTCACCGAGCCACTGCAGAATCTAGGCCGACACTTCAAAACCTAACGATTATATGCAGAAGTATAAATTATATTATAGTAATTATGTGCATAAATACAACTCAAAACACTAAGAAGAAGAAAATGTGAAAAATAGCATCCTCATCTCTTATGTGAGCACCAATATTGTTCAGAGTGGAAGGGGTTTTAAAGCTTAGAAGAATGATTTATTAGGGTTAATCAAGTGTACACAAAGTACAACATCTTCGTTCTTTTGATGTAGTATATTGAGTAAAATTAGGAGACAAAAGCTTTCTGTCATATCTACTAAGTGCAATTGCAAATGCAACATATCCCTTCTTCTTTGAAAATTGTACTTGCTTAATCATACAAAGCAGAAAAACTCGATTTCTAAAAATCTCTCTTTTTTATATATAAGCACTTGTTATACTTCAAAATATCATACACCTTTATTAAATTTACTGATCAATTTGTACCAAAAAATAAATAAAAAAATTTACTGATCAATACCATCTCCCTTTTATTTAATTCAAAAATAATCAACACAAAACTAATTTAAAAATGGGTCTGTTTGTGTTGATTATTTTTCAAAAACCGGCCTGCTTGGCAAGACATTTTTTTTTAATTTATAGCTTATAATATCCTAAAGCTTATAGCATATCATTATTTATCTCAATTTTACCTTTTGTAATCATAATTGAAAACAATCAAATATTAATTAAACAAATCATTTTTATGTCATTTCCTATTTATAAGTTAGATCAACCGCTATTTTTGTCAAACACTACAAATTCAATCAGCTAGCTTATTCATCCATTATAAGCTAGCTTATCAGCTATTCGTTATTGTTTTACCAGACAAGAGTCTACATGTAAGTTGGTTCTCAAGCAATTATGATTTCCTCAAGAATCGTGTACATATCCAGAAGACTCACACCAAAAAAATAAACTCGCAAACAAATAGCAGCAACAAATACACACATAAAAACAAAAACGTGTACATAACCAGAACACTCACAATAAATAACACATTGCAGCTATGAAGCCCGGATACTCCAAAATGGATACGTACCCATATCGGATACGTATCAGATACCGATATTACACGAATACTCGCGGATACGTACCCACGAAGTATCGGAATTAATTATTTTAATTTAAAAAAAATATTTGATCGGATACTTATAAGATACTCCACAGATACACAAAGATACTTATAAGATACTTCAAAGATACATATCTTACAAAAGATGGAGAGTAAAAAAGTGAGACAATGTTGTAAAAATTATGTGGAAATGTATATGATTCAATTTTATAAGAAAACTTTACATTTTTTATTTTGATCACACGTATTATTTTTAAAAAATTGTGACTTTTATAATAATATAATAATGAAGAGCAATCAATGTTGGTTTTCTTCAAGTATTTTACATGCATATAAGTCTTAGTATAAAATTTTGTTAATGTATCTTAACTGTATCGTATCCTAAATTTTAAAAATTATGCGTATCTGCGTACCCGTATCGTATCGTATCCGCACCCGTATCACGTATCCGGGCTTCAAAGCATTGCAGAAACTAGTAATAAACAACTATGATGGAAAATAGCACGTAGCAAGAGATGCAATTTATTATGTGGGATCAAAGTGCACATTGCACAAAAGAGAAGGGAGAAAAAAAATGTACATACAAGATTTAACAGGTTCCGTCAACGTAAGCAGCTCCACGGGTTCAAGTTGAACAAGTAACGAAGAGCCCAGACTTTTACATTATACTTTCTCTCACAGACGTACTAGAAAAAGCAGAGAAAATGACATCGTAAAATTTCTCGGCTTGATTTGAACCCTAGTCTTTTTTTTGATCGTAACCCTAGTTCTTAATCTTCTTGTATATATATTTGAGTAAACAATGAATTTAGTCTAGCTAAAAAAAACCAATTTCTAGCCCATTTATTACAAAAAATAATATTTGAATTAGTCATTGATATCTTCATATAAGATACGTGATATATAATACCTTTTATAGGTAGTCCTAGTTCAACCGACAAAAATATCGAAATTTGTTTATGCTTGAATTGGCAAGAAAAGGAAACAAAGAATGTATGTATTTGAATTGGAGGGACCGTTCATTGATAGTTGAAAATAATTCAGAGCTACTCAATTATGATCAAACGGTACAATCCAACACCATCATATCCAACATCTCTAAGCTTTTAGACTTCCACATCATCTCTAAGCTACTAGTCTAGGGGCCACGGTGTCAAATCAAATATATATATAAGAAAACAAATGCCTATCAAAATTAACAAAATGTCCCTGCCCTTTATTATTTAACTTTCCTTATTTTTTAACTTTCTTAAGGGTAAAACTGTATATTTGTCTTTTTAGAATGAATGTCATGTTTTTTCCACATTGTGACCGTACTACCCTTTAATTACTACACATTTTGGTTTATTAAGCCAAGGGCATTCATGTCAATAACCAATGCTGCATGGTTTCCCGCTTTTCAACCTAAGTCAACACACCTATTGTCCAACGGTCTACTCAAACGCAGGCTATTACACGCCACCTACAACAAAAGATATCATTCTGATATCTTTCTCCTTCTCCCCAAACACTTTCTCAAACATAGCCAGGCTATTTGCAGAACAAGTGTGAAGGTTTCTTCATCCTGTTTTTGTTGATTTATTTTTCCTGATGTTTTGGTTTATCTACTGTGTTCCAAACCTGTTTTTGGTGATGTTTTATTTGTGATTTTTTTGTTGTTTTTACTAACTTTGAGCTTCCACATGTTCAGAAATCGTGTTCGTTTGTGTATACTTGCATCTCATGATTTTCGTTTCGTTTTTGTTTCGTTTTAATTTTTACTTAATTTTTACTTATTGTGTATACTTGCATCTCATGATTTTGTTTTTTTGGTTAACTGCTTATTTCGTTATTCACATTATAAAGCTTTCTCCTTTTATTTTGAAGATATATGTATGTTTGGTGTTCCTTTCTCTGTACCAGAATCGTTTTGTCATGCTTAAAAATGTCTTTTTTTTTAACTGTTTTTTCGTGTTTTCACTATACTTATCTCTTTTGATTGTTCAGATTTATGTTTGTTTGGTTTCTTTTTCCTTTCTCTATATCTGAAATATGTTTTTATGCTTATAAAGTAAAACAGATTTATGTTTGTTTGGTTATTTTTACTTATGATTCATGTTTGATTTCTTTTTGGGAAAGGACTATTTTTGCTGATGTTTCTAGGTCTTGTGTAGTTTTAACATGGAAGATCATGTTGAAGTCGCTCGTGGTTTTGATGATATTAAGAAGATTGATGAAACCAAAGATATATGGACACTTGCTGTGATAATTGTTGATCTTTGGTCAGTTATTAGCAAATACAGAAGTGAACATTTGGAGATGATTGTTATGGATTCCCAGGTATTTTGTTAATCACACAATATAATGTTTGTTTAACTTTAACAACCCCGTTATAACAGATGGTTCAAAATTCTCAGGATGACATGATTCAAGTTACCGTCCCTAAAGAATTCCTATCAGAATTTAAAGATATGTTGTTGTTGAATAAAACTTATGAAATGGAGAACTTTAAGGTTAACAAAAATGACCTGGTAGTCAAAGCATGTCTTCATGCATTCAGACTCACAGTTACAGGCGCCACGGTAATTACGTCGCAAGACTTTCCTGACATTCCTATCTCAAGTTTCCGCTTCAAGGACTTTGGTGAATTGTTGGCTGGTAAATACAGGCCAGATTTGTTGGTTGGTAAGTGTTTTGTTTTTAGTATTATCAAAGTTTAGATTCATTGGCTGGTAATTTGAAATCATTGTTGTGTTTTTAAATGCCAAAAAGATGTGATTGGAGCCTTTCAAGAGGTCACAAATACAAACAGGAGTGGTGGGAGATTAAGGGCCATTACTTTTACTCTTAAAGATGTCAGGTAATGTTGTTCTGAATGAATTGAAGTTGATACGAAGTTAAGGTTTTAAGATATTTCTGAAATTTTATGCTTTGTTAAATGTAGTGAAAATGTTGTTCATTGTTGCCTGTGGGATGATCATGCAAAACAATGTAGTGATGCTTTCTCAAAGTTTGATGGACGTGAACCAGTTATTGTTATTGTCAAGCATGCAAGGATTAAACCTGAACAAGGTATTCTTTCAGGCCATATCAAACATCTATAGCACAAATATCAAAATAATTTGATATTAATGACTGATATGGAAATGCATTGTTTTAGGTAATTATCCACTTTGCTTCACTAATACTTGGGATGGCACTCAAGTTTTGTTCAATCCTGATTTACCTGAAATTGCTGAGTTCAAAAGCAGGTAAGTGATCTGAAATTTTTGTATCTTTAATTAAAACATTTATTGGACAAGTTTGAATTTATGTATGTTTATTTTTTGACAAAGATTCGAGGCTCTTCCATCTCATGCTATTGTTGAAAGTCAGAGTCTTTCCCAGTTCAGTCAGAGCTCCCAGTTTTCACAAAATCCTGATATCATGTCTAGGGCCACATTCCTCTCGCTTTCTGAGATAAACAGTTTGCAACATGTAAGTCCGCCTTATTATGTTGCTTAAGTGTTTTACAATACACACTTTCTCACCATATACAAATTAGTATTAATGTATTCGTGATTGATTCGCAGGAAAGTGTTTGTGTCACGGTCGCAGAAATCACAAAGTTGAATGCCACCAGACATGGATGGACGTATGATGGATGTAACCATTGCACCAAGGTTGTTAAGATGGATGGTGGAAAGTTCAAATGTAATAATGAACATGTCAATGAAAAGCCTCTGCCAAGGTTTAAACTACTATACCATTCATCAAATTATGATCAATCCGACCTAATGAGATACAAGTATAGTTAATGTTCATGATTTCAAAGAATTTAATGAAATATTGATTATTTATAGATACAAAGTTGAAGTGCAAGTTGTTCATAAGTCTGAGAAAGCAAGATTCCTGATATGGGATAATGATTGTGCTTCCATCCTTAAGATTTCTGCAGCAGAATTGAGAGAACAGATGATTAAGGTATGTGATGAACCATATTGATTGTTGGTCACATTATCTAATTAGTAATAATAACAGCCTCTGTAACAAAGATGACCTTAACTCCTTTAATGTAGGCTGGCCACACCAATCCAAGAACATACCTATAAAGTTCTTGATAATTTGTTGTCCAAGAAAAAGGTTTTTAAGGTGAAAGCACTGCCAGGATCTAACCCATGCTCTGTAATCCAAATTAGTGATAGTCAACAACTGCTGGCTAATCTCGAAAAACAATTCGGATTGGAATAGGTACTTTCAATTTATATCATCTTATCATTCATTTTATATTATCACTAAAATTCTTATTAGTGATAGATACTCCCAAATGCAGACTTCTTCAACTAAGGAACCTCTTTGCATTGACATGATTTCAGAAAACAAGGACACTTCAATTGTTCCTGCTGTAAGATATATAATTCTGATTCATGTCATTATAAAGCTTTCTTCAATTATAAAATGGTTATGATCTCTAATGACATTTTATATTCTTTATATTAATCTTATTATCTCCTTTACTCCCAAATGCAGACATCTTTAAGTCAGGAACCTGTTGACCTTGGTATGAATTCAGAAAATAAGGATACATCAATCAATCATGCTGTAAGATATCTATTTGAGTATTATCACATTTTCAATGGATCTGAAATCAATGTATTACCTATGTCTGATCAAGGTACAATGCTTGGTTTATAGGGATCACTTTGTGGTGAAAATGATCTCAGCTTGACTTCTTCTACTCCACCAGCTAAAAGACTCTCCCTGGAACACACTGATTCTGCAACTCAAGCTGAATCACTTGATGTTCAACTTACTCAACTATCATCAACCAAAATGAGAAAACCTCCAAAGAATGCCAAGACTCCAAAGCTGGAGAGATAAACCTTTGGCCATGCATGATATGAGAGGACTATTTTCACTGCTTTGGAAGAAAAAACTAAGTTACCCGTTTTTTGAGTGTCTAACATTAACATCCATATTTTCCTGTTTGATGTTCTACCATGACTCTATTTTGATGAAACTTTCATCTACTTTGTACTAAGTTTTGTTATATAAGTCTTAAGCTCTACTGCAAAAACTAATATGCTAATTTAACTACCATGAAGTTTTATATTTGTCCACAAAATGTTCTTTTCGGAAGTCAATTATTGTCTATGATTTGATATTAGATGAAAATCTATGTCAAATGATTCAAATAATACCAACATGTTATTAAAATCTCAATAGAATAAGATAATAAAAACTTATTCAATAAATTATGCAGTATCAGACCCAAATAGAGTCTACATGACATTCAAGTATAAACAAGTATTCAGTCTATAAATCAATGCCACTAATATGTGAAGATGGATAAAATTATGTATACACTTTCTTTCAATTTTAGTCCTAATATCAACTTTTTTTCTTATACATACACACACTTAAGACCAATGCAATGTCATGCGATTTCAACATACTACTCATGAGCATAGTCAGAATTGTATATTGAATTTGTTAACTTGCTCATTTGCTAATTAAATTAAACCAATAAACTACATAGATTGTTTCAGGTAATCTTTGTTCATTACAGCTATATACTAAGGACAACAACTGATGTGACAATAGCATGCTGCAAAACTTACACAAATATCATATGCCTAGACCTACCTACTATGCTTAAGTCCATGGCTACTTCATAATACTTTATCATAAACATATAAATAATCATATAATTTTGGTGTAGCCTAGAAATATGCAATTCCTATGTTAACCTTTCTAGACTTACTACCAGTTTCAAAATTCATTTTTTCAAATCCGTGAAAACTACTTGGAGGGAATTGTTTTTCCAATTTCAGTTTTCAAATTTCATACATTGAAATATTACAATTTCAGGTGCAAACATTTGAACTTTTTGAACAGAAACTATTGGAAACATAGTTCCCTAATTACAAACAACATTTCTGAGACTACACTTCAATCCTCCAAGTAATGGATGCTCAAGATCATAAAGCAGTTAAGGATAAAGCTTCTCTAGCAAGATTCAGAAGAAAGAGCATTCTACAGCAGAAGGTGAATAAAAGAGCTAAGATTTCAATGTCTTCATCAATACTGCATACTCCTTTTGCTGATATCACAAACACACCAGTTGAGCCAAGATACTCAAAAGTGCATGTAAGTAAAAACCATTTGTTATGTTTGAGTAATACTCCTCCAAGCAACAGCTACAAACCAAAACACCAATTTCAGATAAATTATCCAAACTTTACACAAAACAGACATATTCCTAGTATTCAACCAGGTTCTATTGAAAGATCTTGCAGTCAGGATAGATTACCCACGCCAAATGCTATTTCTCCTCCTAATATTGCAAACTTTACTCAGCCAAGTTCATCCAATAAAATTCAAAAGGAAAAAATAAGTCGTCCTAAATTTAATCAGCAAGGTGTAAATTTAATGAATAGATTTATGTTGGTTGATTCTGATAATGCCTCATCATCAACAATGAACAATCAAAATTCCAATACTGAAACCATTGATGATGATGCAAGTTCTGTTGACACTGAACAGTATGAAGCTTACATTCCAACTCATGAATCTGAATCAACCAGTGATTCAGAGGAAGATGACCTTAGTCACACACATGGAGGATTGATGCCTCCCAATTTCGAAGGAGGTAATATTTCAACTAAATTTAATCAGTGTTTAATAAATACATTTTGATTCTAAACTAAGCATCATTATTTTATATATAACTGTGGTTATAAACTAACCATCATTATTTTGTATATAACTAGGTTATTCTGATATTGGTGATCCTTCTTGCGAATGTCGTAAATGTGGTGCGTGCATGTGGTACCAAGAGCGTAAGAGGAAGTCAAGACATAGTTCTAATCCTGAGTTTGGAATGTGTTGTGGGAATGGAAAAGTTCAAATTCCTTTCTTGCCTACACCTCCTATACTATTAAATGATCTTATGTTCAATCATTTTTCAACCGAGAGCAAACATTTTAATCAGAACATAAGGTGTTATAATAGTATGTTTGCATTCAGCTCACCCGGATTTAAGGTTGACAAAGGAATTAACAAAACAAGAGGTCCACCTACTATAAGAATTCAAGGACAATCATGTCATAGAATCGGAAGCATGCTTCCTGTACCTGGAAAGAATCCAAAATATGCACAGCTATACATATTTGATACAGAAAATGAATTGCAGAATAGAATTCAAGGAGTAAGGTATTTGTAACAAATCTCAATTCATTTGTATTGCATTTCAATATCACAACTGTTAGTGCCTGTTATTTATGCCTTCATCATTTATTTCAGCAATCCAAAAATTAATATACAAACGGTTGCAAACTTACAAAAAATGCTTGATGAGCACAACTGTCATGCTAAATCGTTTAGAAAGGCACGTGATAGATTGAAACACAACAATGTTCAAAACTTAAAGTTGAAGCTAATTTCAGATAGAACAACTGATGGAAGGATTTATAATCAACCTACAGTCTCAGAAGTGGCAGCTTTAATAGTCGGTGACGTAGACTCGGCAGCAAGAAGAGATATCATTATGGAGAGGCAGAGTGGTCGTTTGGAAAGAATTGATGAGTTCCATCCAGCGTATCTTGCATATCAATATCCACTTTTGTTTCCTTATGGTGAAGATGGATATAGAGACGATGTTCTACACCGAGGTGTCATTGATGTAAATGTTGACAAGAGGTTTCGATTAACAATTAGAGAATGGCTGTCATTCAGGATACAAGCAAGGAAAACAGAAGCAATGACAATATTGTGTTCAAGAAGGTTATTTCAACAGTTTTTGGTGGATGGTTTTACAATGATGGAAGCTGATAGATTGAAATGGTTGAGAAAAAACCAGTCCAAATTAAGAGTTGGTAAATACAGAAGTTTGAGTACCACCCAATCAAATGTAGGTGATCACTCTTCAAAGCAAGGTAAGAGGGTTGTGCTGCCTACGAGTTATGTTGGCGGTCGTAGGTACATGGATCAACTTTATTTCGATGGCATGGCTATTTCAAGTGTTGTTGGCTTTCCTGATTTGTTTATAACTTTCACTTGCAATCCGAACTGGCCTGAAATTCAAAGGTATGTTGGATCAAAACACTTAAAAGCACATGACCGACCAGACATCATTGCAAGAGTTTTCAGAATTAAGTTTGATGAACTTCTCAATGACTAGACAAAAAAACACGTCCTTGGCAAAGTTGTTGCATGTAATATTCTAAAACTTTTCACTATTTAAATTTAAAAACTATGTTAAATAGTCATGACATTCATTTATACTAATTATTTTTTTCAGATATGTACACCATTGAATTCCAGAAAAGAGGTCTACCGCATGCTCATATACTTATCTTCCTACACCCTTCAAGTAAATATCCTACCCCAGAGCTCATTAATAAAATCATTTCTGCTGAAATACCCAGTTCTGAAAAACAAAAAGAACTATACAAGTTAGTTGCTACTCATATGATGCATGGGCCATGCGGTTTGGCCAACAACAAGTCCCCTTGCATGAAAAAAGGTCATTGTTCAAAGTATTATCCTAAAAAATTTCAAGCAGAAACAGTTGTTGATAGTGAGGGTTATCCTGTGTACAGAAGAAGGGATAATGGAAGGCAAATTGTGAAAAATGGCATAACCTTGGATAATCGACATGTTGCTCCACACAATCATTATTTATTGATGAAGTATCAAGCTCATATAAACATGGAGTGGTGTAATCAATCAACTTCTATCAAATACTTATTCAAATATATCAACAAAGGTTCTGATAGAATTACTGCTGCCATTGTTTCGGATGCTTCAAATCAGTCAAATCCAAATGACAATGCTGACGAGATAAAAAAATACATTGATTGTCGCTATGTTTCACCTAGCGAGGCTTGCTGGAGGATATTTGCTTTTCCAATCCATGGAAGAAATCCAGCTGTTGAGAGAATGTTCTTCCATTTAGATGGAGAACAATCGGTTTATTTCAACGATTATGAGCAGGTAGATGAAGTCCTTTTAAAACCATCAGTTACCGAATCGATGTTTACATCATGGCTTGAATGTAATAGTAGGTACCCTGAAGCGAAGTCCCTTACCTATTCTAATTTTGTTTCCAAGTTTATGTATGATAAACCAAAACGAACTTGGAAACCGAGGAAAAAAGGTTTTACCATTGGAAGGTTGATGTGGGTGCCTCCGAGTACTGGTGAAGTTTACTTTTTGAGGAGGATGCTAACCGTTGTTAAGGGACCAACTTCCTATGAAGATATTAAAACTGTAAACAACATTTTATATGATACATTTAGGGAGGCATGTTATGCAATGGGATTCTTGGAGGATGATAAAGAATATATTGCAGCAATCAAAGAAGCAAGTGTCTGGGCAACAGGAGTTTTCTTAAGGATACTATTTGTCACTTTACTACTTACCAGTTCTATGGATAGACCAATTCATGTTTGGAACAATACTTGGAAATTGTTAAGTGATGGTGTTCTATACGAGCAAAGGAGATTGGCAAATAACCAAGGTATAACCGGTAAACATTCATTTTATAGTTAAGTCATGGTGTTCATATGCATATAGTTACTTATTTATAGTTGTTTAAAGTATATCTGTATAAATTTGGTTACTTATTTATTTTTCTCAGAGTTGGAACTTACTGATGATCAAATCAAAAATTTAACTCTTGCATTACTTGAGAAGCACATGGAAAGAAATAGAAGATCTCTAAAAGAATTTAAAGGATTTCCTTACCCAAAAAGTTATGTCATGGAACAACTTGGTAACAGATTGATTTATGATGAACTTAATTATAATGTTGATGCATTGAGAGAGGATTTCCAACGGCTATTTAATAGTCTTACAGGTACAATATAACAATGAAACTTATTTTTTTTCGACATAATATTAACTAAAATTAATAACCTGTTTACCATATTATATTCGGGATCAGCTGAACAGAGAGGAATTTATCACCAAATCATGGCAGCTGTTAATGGTTAGAAAGGTAGTGTATTCTTCTTACACGGTTACGGAGGAACCGGAAAAACATTCATGTGGACAACTTTGGCTGCATCATTGCGGAGTCAAGGAAAAATTGTTCTGACTGTTGCCACAAGTGGTATTGCTTCTCTGTTATTACCTGGAGGCAGAACTGCTCATTCCAAGTTCAAGATACCTGTGCCTGTGCTGGATAACTCAACATGTAATATTGATGGCAGAAGTGATCTAGCACAGCTCTTAAAGGTTACAAATTTGATCATATGGGATGAAGCTCCAATGACACATAAGTTTTGTTTTGAAGCCTTAGATAGAACTCTAAAGGACATCATGTCAAAAACTTCCAACTCCACCAAAATTTTTGGTGGTAAAGTTATTGTATTTGGCGGTGACCTTCGGCAAATTTTACCTGTTGTACCAAGAGGAACCAGATCAGATATCATCCATGCGTCCATAAATTCTTCCTACATATGAGACTTTTGTCAAGTCCTGACTCTCACAAAAAACATGCGACTTCAAAATGATACTCAGTCATCTGATCCTAATGAGTTAAAAAAAATTTCAGAATGGATGCTGAATGTTGGTGAAGGGAAGATATCTAAACCAAATGATGGCTTTGCTGATTTTGAAATACCGGAAGAATTTGATCAAAGACTTTGATGATCCAATTAATGGTATAGTGAATAGCACTTATCCTAACCTTTTGAATATGTACAACAATGCTGATTATCTTCAACAAAGAGCAATATTGGCATCTACAATAGAAGTCGTTGATACAATAAACGACTATGTCCTTTCTCTTATTCCAGGTATAACAATTGATACAATTGTATTATAATTACTACATTGATAATACAACGCATTAACTATATTAATATTTTCACTAACACTTCTACATTTATATTTGTTAAGGAGAAGAAAAGGAATACTTAAGCTCTGACTCAGTAGACAAATCAGAAGTTAATCAGGAATGCCAGTCTTTTGAACAGAATTTCTAAGTACCTTAAAAACCTCAGGTCTTCCTAACCATAAGATCAAACTCAAAGTTGGAACTACAATCATGCTAATGAGAAATTTAGATCAAGCAGAAGGATTATGCAATGGTACTAGACTTATTGTTACTAGAATGGCCAATCATGTGCTTGAGGCAAAGATTATTTCAGGTAAAAATATTGGAAACCTCACATATATCCCAAGAATGTCTATGTCTCCGTCTCAATCTCCTTGGCCATTTAAACTAACTAGAAGACAGTTTCCTATTATTGTGTCTTACGCTATGACTATCAATAAGTCGCAAGGCCAAACTCTTGACAGTGTTGGACTCTATTTGCCAAAACCAGTCTTTAGTCATGGACAATTGTATGTAGCTTTTTCTAGAGTTACAAGAAAGGCAGGACTCAGGATATTGGTTCATGATGTGGACAAGAAACCTCTTTCAAACACAACAAATGTTGTGTACAAGGAGGTTTTTGAGAACTTATGGTAAGTCAGTTTATGCCTATGTTACTAAAACTTATACTCTTATTTAACATCTGTTTGTTTATTGTTATAAAAGTCACAAGTTATGTTTGAAAACATGATCATATACTATAAATAACTATTAATTAACACGTATTGCAAAATATTAGATTTCATATGGATATTTAAATTAACCATTGTTTTCTGTCATATTTTTTTTTAATGTACACTGCAGACTATTGATTAAAGTCTGCCTACTGATGGGAACAGAAACCAAGTTTAGTTTAAGTCATTCAATTATCAACTTGCACATCACTTGGAAACTCTTTCTGTTTTGACCCTTTTTTGGAGTTAAGCATGATCTTATTATATATATTTGATGGCCATTTGTGATTCCATCAAGACATTTACTACTTTATGGAAAGCAATTGGATTCCTTATTATGAATACTGCCAAAATCTATATGTCTGCAAAAATTGTGTACAATGTTTGTCATTTTCTGCTTATGTTTGTCTCAGAATCCTTACCATGTGCAACAAGATAAATCATGCATCTTTTGACTCATCACTATATGAATTGGCAAATCAATTCAATTAGCTGTTGACCAACACAACAATATAGCAATGCATTTGTATATCAGTCACTATAGAAGTCTGTCATCCCAAATCAAAAGGATCATCTTCAATCTTCATTGGATTAAATTTATGTTAGTTACTTGCATTTAAATTTTACTTATTAAATTTATGTTAGTTACTTGCATTTAAACTAAATTGAACAAATAAAGGTAGCTACTATAATTTTGACAAAATATATTATTCTAACCACATAAACATTCACTGTCAACAGTTTAAAAATAAAAATATCAAAATATAACTAACTAATACTAACACTTACTATAAGTTCACTGTTTGTATCAAACACATTTAATTACATTGAAATCGAAAATATCACACCACAAGCCTCTTACATTGCAATTTTGAACTAAGTTTGCTTTCATTTTCTGTATTATAAAATTGCTATCAGTCACTCATATACCACAATGTCAACAACAGTTATCATTTACAATTGAATTGTTCAACTTTCCTTCCCTATAATAATTTCAATTCAATGTATATCCTTTTTCACATGTTGTGGTCAAGAATCTTACTTATTCAATCAATAAACATGTGCTGCCTGCAAAGGAAATAATAGCCCACTGTTGCCAGTTGAATTGCCTAATCAACTAGGTGCATTGGCAGGAGGTATCCACTTTTTAGAGAAACAAGTTTGCATGAGGAATTCAACACCTCAATTATGCGTGTAGTTTAATGTCAACCAACCAACCAACCTGCAAACAAATTAATACATTATAATATCAACAATTAAATATCATATTTTTTTTGCATTATAAATAGATCATTAGCAATGATATCACTTTCATCAACTCAATTTTTTCTAACCAAAATGTCTGCAATAAAAAAAATACTGGAAACCAACCCAATTGAACATTTTTCGGTCGTTAAATTAGCATTTCAGGTAACACTTGATTCTTTGTTAAATTCCCTTTTCTTATTCAAGTCATTTATTTATTTCTATATTCACCACCCTTTACACGTATAATTCTCAATAATACATGTTTATTATTTATCGAATCCAATTAGAACTATGCTGAGGTTGATCGAGATTTTGTCGCAAAACATTATGGTCAACTCAAGGATACCTGGGATATTTTAAATGACGAAGGAGGATTCCATGAGCTAAAGTTCAAGCCAAGCTTATATTTCCCAACAATAACAACTGGATGGACAGAGGTTAAAGAATACCATCAAATACCATCATTACTTATTTTCAATCTATTTTCTATATATTACAAAAATGTTATATTAAACTCTAAATTGTTTATTTAGCAGGTTCTTTCACAGAAGTTCGGTGACTTTTTAAAACAATATTACCATGAAATGCTTGCTTGCTGCAATGATCAAGGATACTACAAGCAATTTCAGGTCCTTCTTCGAAACGATAAAAATTTGACTGTTGAATTGGGACTAGATTGGGACATTTTCTGCGAAACTAATCACTTCCAGCCAGGAATCATTCGATTCAAATTTTCTACAGATAATCCTCATTCTATGTGTCATGTTTATCAACTTTCAACATCTGCATCAGTATCTACCTCAAATCCTCTTCAGTGAAATTAATGTCTTTGTTATGTGCTTTTTAATTCACTAAATTATTTTTATGTGCTATTGTTGTTTCAGTAGAGACTAAAACGAGTAAATTTTTATTTGTAACTTAATCATGTGTAATATTTAATTTGTTGTTATGTTTGTATAACATTTACTTTATTCATCTTCTAATTTAATTATGTTTAACAATGTTTATTAACCAAATGAAACTGCTAGAAATATTCTCAATTGTTTAGTAACCAAATGTAATTGAGACTGTTGAAACTGTCAACGATCAATAATTCTGCCTATCAACCTTGCTTTTGCGTGTTCCAACAAATGTCAGACCAAAAATTCAGACTTATACCATAAAAGGTAATTACTATTATTTAATGGTCATTTCCTCTATGTTTCTCTACAATATATATCTACCTATCTCACCAAATCAATTTATTTGTGTTTCTTCATTACCTAAAACATGTCATCCATTGCAAGAAGACTAAGAGACAACAATAGAGGTGGCTTTTTAACTATTCACCTGTTGGATGAGGTAACTTTATTTCTTCTTAACTACTCACATTTTGGTTACAATTATACACCCTGCTTATATTTCCATTAAGCATAGTCTACAATTTTTAGCAGCTCAGTTTGGTCTTTGAATAATATTATAAGAATGGTAGTTCTAATGTGCTTAGTAAGTAACAATTACTTGATGGAGATTTTTTCTAGATAGTTTAGAATTCAAATTCATTTCCACTGATCTGGATATATTGTTTGATTCAAAGTACGAAATTAAGAATAATATATTATCATGTTGATTATTAGTTTACAAGGATTTGTGGAGGACAAGAATAATATATGTTATTTTTTTCTATGATTATCAAACAAGGTTAATACTGTGTATTACATTATGTATTATAAAATGCCTCTACAAACATTTTACATTGATAGATGATTTCTGTTTTTTTAAATCATGTTATAATATCATTTTCGAAATTAATTTTAGTTCTGTTATTTGCATCATGAAAAGCCATGGGGAGAAATACCATGCAGTTTTGTGAATGAATTTTACAACGAACTTGGACCAGAATTTACACTGGTGGATGGCAACAACAAAAGAACCACTGTTAAGTTTAACCAACACCCTCATCGTCCTCTACTAACCGATGGTTGGGATCGTGTCCGACGTGTGTTTCAAATTGAGGGAAATAGAATGATATTGTTCACTTATCTTGGAAACAATCTTTTCCACATCAATGTTTACTATGGAGAACCTATAGATTTCTATAAATTGCCATCTCAACACACTTATCGGCTCAGCGACGGCAACTGGGAATTTTTTGATGTTGTTCTAACACACTATATGGCTACTGGATCGCAGCTGGTAAATTCATCACTATATTAATTCAGATTTGTTCTTTCATGTTACTGTTTTAAAATACTCAGATAATATTTTGTTTGTAATTATGTACGTAGACCTTCAATAAGGGACTTGGCGATTACATTCGTGAGACAAGATACAATGCTGTTGATTTGTATGGAGCAGAGGGAACTGAAGTTGAGTGTAAAGTGATGAAAAAAGTTGTAGATGGACAGAGAACAACAAAGTTCGGAACGGAATGACAATTGTTCTGTCGTTTGAATGGATACAAAGAAGGTGATGTCTTGAGGTTTACCTTTGTCAACATGGCATCATCAAATCTGATCAAAGTATGGAAGATTTAGGATTTATCCATTTAGTTTAAGTTCATGTCATGTGTTTGTTCTATTGCAGTATTTGTTTTTTCAGTTCCTAAGGAGACAACTCTAATTAAGTTCCTGTCATGTGCTGTTTATTTGGTCTAAGTTTATGTTTAATGTAAGTCATATTTGTATTCTGCTAAGACAATGTTTCTATTATGTAATGAAAGTTAAGTTCTGTTATCTACTTATAGCATTATTTATTACATTTATATGTGCACAGGAGCTCACCCCAGAATTTGGTGGTTATATTCGATGGATAAACTACAGTGACGTGAGACTGTATGGACCTGAAGGCACTGAGGTTCCGTGTCTTATATACAAGAAGACCGTCTATGACAAAATAAGTACAAAATTTGGAGCGGATTGGAGTGAATTTGTTCACATTAATGGATTCCAAGAGAACGACACTCTTCGAATGAATTTTATAAACAAGGAAAGGTCAAATGTTATGAAGGTTGTGAAATTATAGGTCAAATATTGTAATCTAACTACTTTGTTTGCACTCTACTCATGTGTTTTAGTATGGCTATATTGTGTAACTCCCGTACAATTTATACTATTTATATTGTCATTTCAATGTTATGTACTAGATTATCTAATTTTGTACAATTTATACTATTCCTGTTATCATTTCATTGTTATTTATTTCACATCGTTTTAATTTAACGCTATTATTACCCATCTGATCTTCCAATCAAGTTTAAATTACAATATATTTGATGTTTTAATTTTTTTTCATTCAATGTTGTAGTTCTAAATTCTTAATATATTGTGCTCATTATTAACCCATGAGATATCGACTTTATCATTTTTCAAAATTATTAAAATAACTTACAATTCATTGCATTCAAACATGTTATTCAAACACCACTGTTTCAATGCACGTTTCTACCTTTTATTGACATATACTATATACAATAATACAAGTTCACTTCCCAAAATCTTATATAAAACATAAACGAATATATTCTTTCTACTAAACCAAAAGCAATACTGCCAAACTATATACAAACAAATTTATGCTTCAAATAATGCATTACACTATTAAATTGTATACACCTTCCCTCAAACAATCTTTTACTATAAATACCCCTTCCCTTAAGGATCAACTCACATTTCTACTTATCATATTCTCAACTCAAATTCATCTACAAACATATGTCTTCATGTATTACTCAACTACCATCAAATCCAACAACAATGCAATCCAATAGACCTTATTTCATGGCTGTCTGCACAGAAGTATTACTAATATTACGTTTATTTTTCAATCTAATTCTTTAAACTTTACAAATTTCATATATAATATACTAACAATGTTTTATTTATATGTCAGATCATTTGCGAATTAGATCCACTTTTTATTGCAGACTATTACGATGAACTTGAAGAACAATGGATGTTGCAAGATGGTTGTGGCAATTGTCACCAAGTTGAATTTAACAAAATTCTCATTATACCGATACTTACCGACGGTTGGCACAATTCATAAATTTTTATAATATCACATCAAATCCACTTATTTCTTTCACATATTTTGGAAATAGTGTATTCCAAACCCAAATTTACAATGGTTCTACGCCAACAAATGAGTATCCACGTTTCCATAGATTGACTACTTGCATTACTCGAGATCTAACATTTCAGGTCACAGTTCCAAACAAATATCCAGTTATTTCTAGATTGGTAAGATTTTTCATCTTCAAATTGATAACACTTATACAATTTAGTTTCTACAAATGTTAACTTCTTAAAATTATCTCTTATATCGATGTCTTTTTTCAGATTTTACCACCTGACCTTGGGATTTTTCTACAACTAAAAAACCACAAAAACCTCAGATTATGTGGACCATCAAACACCGTCACTATCTGCAAATTGTTATTCCAAAATGATCCTCGAACAAATGCAACGTCTGTCATTATTGGACGTGGATGGACAACCTTCTGCTCATCAAATCAAATCGGTCCTAACTGTCCTCTAGAATTTAAGTGTGAATCAATCATGGCAAAAAACATCGTTATTGTATTCAAATTTTCTCAACATTATTAATATTGTCATTATCATGTTCTTACAGTTTGCTTTATTCTAATGTAATCAATAAAATTAAACATTTCACTTTATTCTACTGTAAACTATATTATCGATGTTATTAATATAAATCCAGTTAATGTAATCGATCATTTAAAAATTTTTTATTACCATTTCTTTTAATGATATCTATCCAACTAATTGGAATTAGAATTAATTTCCTATATTTTTATATATTTGCTCAACAAAATAAGTTCCATATAAATTAACAATTATTATATTACAAAATCTATAAACTAATTAAATAGTCCTTGCGTGGCGCTTGCGCCGCGTTACCCGTGCTATAACACGGGTAAATCGACTAGTACTTCATACAAATGAGTTCCTACATTTCAAAACTTTTCACCCCATAGTCTTTATTTTTTAAAGGGTTATTCCTTAAAAAAATCAAATAATTCATTTTTCAATACATTGAATATACAAATTTTCATAAAAAAGATACCAATTAAGACCCTTAAATAGTGTTTCGAGAGTACTCGTTAACATTTCCCTTTTTAAAATAATAAGCAACATTATTTTTCATAAGCAAGCTTAATAACTTAAAGAACTAACTATAACTAGCGCAAATTGTAACTGATAAAATAACTCAACTCATTAACATTAAACGAAAAAAGACGATAATATTTACACGTCAAAAAGATGGTGATGCCTACATTATCCCTTCATGAATTAGGGGTAATTTACCCCTAATAAAAAATAAGATTCAATTCTGAAATGAAGGAGATGAAGAAATTTGGTGTTTTTGAGATGAAAATAGTAACTGATTGTAATAAAAAAAAAACCAAAATACATTACCCTCAATGAATCGGGGATAAATTACTCCTAATAACAAATATGATTTGATTATGAAACGAATAATATGAAAATTACATATTAAATGAAAGAGATGAAGAAATTTGATGCTCTTGAGATGAAAATAGTAACTGATTTTAAGAATAAAGATGGAGAAAATGAAAGTTTTCTTTGATAGGGGTAAATTACCTCAAATCATCAAGGGGTAACGTAAAAAAACCCAAAAAGATGCCTATTATAAAAAAAAAAAAAAAACTATTACTTCTTACGCCCAATTTTTTTTCAAAAGTATCATTTCTTCGAATTTTTTAATACAAACGATTTTTCAGATTTTTCGCATTCTGTAATTCCAAATATGCCAAATTTCAACAAACAGCTGACATAAATTTCATGTCTTTGTGGATTTAACAAGAAAAAGTAAGGGTTTTGTACCAAAAAAAAATGTAAAGTTTTACCAATTAACTTAGGGTCTGTTTGGCAAAAATAGCGGATAGCTGATAAGCTAGCTGATAGCTTATAGCTTATGACTGATGACTGATGGCTGATAGCTGATAGTTGATAGCTTATAGCTGATGACTGATGTCATATGGCTGATAAGTTAATTGAAGTGTTTGGTAAAATTAGCGGTTCAACTAGCTGATAGATGTAAAATGACATAAAAGGACATTTTTATATCATTTAATTTTTTATGAAGACAAAAACAACATACATTAACAAGAATAACAACAACAACAACAACATCATTGTCAATTAAGTACGAATTAAAATAGTCTTAACTACAATTATATTAATCCAAAATAATAATAAAAATAAATCTATCGCATAATATTCCATAATAAAGCAGCAATATTGTTACGAATTTCCTTTGTCTTTGTTGATCTCCTCTCTGGTCTTTCACTACATTGATTACCATCAACAATATCCGGAAGTTCATCACGAGGAATGTAATTTGGATGTTGCTCAAGAACGGTAAATATTGCGTCATCTTCTGAGTTGATGCGAATATAATTATGCAACGCAAATGCAGCTATTATAACATCAATTTGGGTCTTAACACTAAATTGCGGCATTCTATTAAGTATCTTCCATCTTTTCTTCAACACTCCAAATGATCTTTCTATACAACTTCTAAGAGATGAATGTGCACGATTAGAGGCTTCATGAGCACAATAATAAAGAATAAAGCAATGAAAGGAAGTGATTTTTTTTTTGTTTTGAAAAAGAAGTGGATATTTTTTAGCACAAGAGATTTTAGTATTTATGATGCAATTATATTAATAAATTGTAAAGGGTAAAAAAGGATTTTAAATAAAATAATAAGGGTAAAAAAGGAAGAAAAAACAATAAGCTATAAAATAAGCTCAAACGCTACTTGAAATAGTGTCTGAAGAATAAGCTATAAGCTCCTGAAATAAGCTATAAGCTCCTAACGAAAAATAGTTACCAAACAGGTCTTTTTTGCCAGACAAACTTATAAGTTATAAGCTTAAGACATAAGCTTGTTTTTGTGCCTTACCAAACAGACACTTACTGAGAATAATAATAGAGTAGTAATTGAGAAGAAGATTTGTCTTTTTTAATTAATAAGGAGTATATTTTTATCAATTTATACCAAGTTGAATAACGCGCACTCTCTTCTTTCATAGTTCTAACACATACACCGACGTACCATCCTGTAACCCTAGACTAGATATTCTTCTGCGCCGTCTCCGTTCAGCCACCGTCTTCCCTCCCTCTAAGGTGCGTTCCCTTTCCCTTTCTATTGCTACTAGTAACATACCCGTGCATCCGCACGGGTACCCGTTGGTCGGGGATGATTTATACAGTAGGAACTTGAATATATGATATTTGTATATAAAATAATTATTTGAGTATATGTTAGGTTCTTTAAATTGTTAAAAAATGTTTTAATGTTAATATACATTTAAATTATTTAATATTACAATTAAAGAAAAATATGAAATCAAACTTATAATTTGGTTAATGTTTTATCATATTTTTTGTTTAAAAATTTGATCCCTTATTTTTATGTCTATGAAATCAAAATTTTGATATGGGTTTTTTATGTTTATCATTGACAAAACTTACTCCCTTTTTGTTTATAAAAATTAACTATAAATAACAATTTTTGGTATGGTTGTTTTTACATTTGTCATTGATAAATGTTCCTGTCAAAGTTTTATATTTAATCATTATATTAATTTGTGTATAATATTATTATGACATGTAAAAAAACAATATAAACATAGAAATATTAGATTATTGCCAAGATGTTCATGTTTAAGTCTACATAAACATACAATTACAACTTAAGGATAGTAGCTAAATTATATTATCTAGATTTAAAATTTAACAACTTTGATAACATTTAATGTTGCCTTTTTTTAGAAAATCCATCCTAAGAGTATTATTCTTCACAAATCCATTAAGTTCAACAAAGTATTTTCAATATGTTCCAGATTTTGTTGTTATCTTATCTTCCATGATCTTTCTACAGATATCACATGAAACGTCGGTGCCTTGAGATTCATACAACAACACTCTAGTAACAAACTCGTGCTGACGCACGAGTACAGTAAAATTTTGTTGTTTGAAAAATTTAAGAATTTGTCTATAATCTTTGTGAATTTGTTTATAATAATTCTTAAATTGAAAGATTTTATTTATAATTAATTGTTTGGTTTTGAATAAAATTGTATACTTTACTTGTAAGTTAATGGTAATTAATTGGACCTTTAGGATAGTGTGTTAATATTGGTACGTAATAAATGGTAGAGATTATTAGTAAACCGCAAAATGAAATATACTAGCGATAATTGACAAACCTTATATACATTAAATATATACATTAAACCTTATATATTTCACAAATATATTATTTTACACGAAATACATGACAGACATAACAATTGTTGATTGAAAATTTAAATCTAATAGTGCAACCTGGTCGAAAGACATTGCTTTGGGAAAATTTATTGCACATAGGTCATAATTTGGTAGTTTATTTCCGATCATTATTGACAATGATATCCACAGTTTGATTGTCTCCATTGTCTTCACGTAGAGTTGTATTGTTACAGATGTTGTGCTTTAGATAATTCTCGAATTCACATAGTAATTTCTGCATAAGAAAATAATAATTTATATAAGTTAGAATATTATAAATTATGATTAGATGAAAAATAAAATGTAGTATAATTTGTAAATGTAGTATACTTAACCATATATGTTCTCTGCAAGATTAGGTATTTAAAAGTGTGACTTTGTTCACTGGATAAATATTATTATAATTCCATTTATATAGGTAAATTAAAAGATTTAATGTATATATTTAATGTTGGTATAGAAACATTGTAATATAGTAACATGATTTAGGTAAGCATAGGTGTATTATTGAGATTGTGTTGTAATTGAAAGTTATTGTTTAGTTTGTTAACAGTTGGTGGTTGTTTTTAAAATTTGTCAATTTAAAAAACGTTAAAAATTGTAGTGGACACATATAGTTATTGTAGTATACATTATTAGTAAATGATCTATTTAAATTAAACATTTGAGTTGTAATTAAATTAAAAATTGAAAGATGTAAAATGTAGTATGGAAAATATAAATTGAAAATTACAAATGAAATTTTTTAAATTTGATATCCTGCATTGACAAAATTTACAAAATATTAATTCTAGATTTAAATAATTTGACTTATGTGAGTTATTATATTTGGAATTTATATATTAAAGGAGTTATTATATAATTTTAAAATTTTTTATATGCAAGTTTAAACAATAATAATATCAACTTATATTGTTTTTTCCTAAAAAAAATCAACTTATATAATTTTAGAATATGTTTGCCAACTTGTCATGTGTACAATAATCATCTTAAAAATTTCTCAAAAAAAATAATCATCTTAAAAATTTATCAGTGACAACATGTCCCATGTATAATTATTATTTTTAACTTTTTAGAAATGATAACTTGTCCATTGTGTAATTATAATTTTATCATAAGTATTTGCAATGACTTATCACATATATAAAAATAATTTTAAAGTTTATATATAATAATACTTTTATAATACATATCAGTGATAACTTGTCTTGTGTATAATAATTATTTTAAATTTTATATTAATAAAAAAAACTTTGCCTATGTATTATAACTATTATAAATATTTTGTCAAAACAAACATGTCCTTTATACATCAATTAGTTTTAACTTTTTAGCAGTGACAACTTGTCATGTGCATAATAATTATTTCAAAATTCGTATTAGTGACGACTTGTCTCGTGTATAATAATAACTTTTAAATTTTTACCAGCGACAATTTTTCAAGAGTATAATAATCATTTTAAAAGTTTATCAGTGATAACTTGTAATGTGTATAATATCATTTTAAAAATTTATTAGTGACAACATGTCCCGTGTATAGTTATTATTTTTAACTTTTTTTGAGTGATAACTTGTATTGTGTATAATAATAATTTTATAGTATGTATTAGCGACGATAACTTGTCATGTGTCATTTAATTGCTATATAATGATAGTTTTATAATATGTATCCGCGATGATTTGTATAGTGTATAATAATTATTTTAAAATTTATATCAAAGACAACATTGTCCGTGTATTATAATTTTTAAATTTTTTTTATCAACGACAACATGTCCTATGTATAGTACTTATTTTAACTTTTTAGTTCAGTTATAAATTGTATTTATATGTGACTATATTTTCATGTTTATATTGAAGTTGTTCGGTGTATCAAAGTTAGTTTAGTTTGTGACAATTTATCTCGTGCATTTGAGTTATTTCTAAAATTTTAGTCAATGTCCACTTCTCCCATGCATTTCAGTTATCTACGAAAATGTTGTCAATGTCCATTTATCATGTGCATTTGAGTTGATAAGGGTTCAATATAATTGTAGAATTGAAGTGAGATGATATTCTAAATAGTATAAACATTTTACCAGGAATTTTTTTTTATAAATAACAATTTGTCCTCATGCATCAAAGTTAGTTTAGTCATCGACAACTTATCCCGTGCATTTGAGTTAATTCTGAAATTTTATCAGTTAAAACGTGTCAAGTGCATAATAGTTTAATTTAATCAATGTCAACTTCTCTTGTGCATTTGGTTAATGACAACTTGTCTTGTGCAAGATAGTTCTATTTAATCAATGTCAATTTCTCCCATGCATTTTAGTTATTTTTGAATTTTTAGTCAATGTCCACTTATCCTATCCATTTTAGTTGATGAGCGTTCAATATCATTGTAGAATTAAGTAAGGTGATATTTTAAACAGTATAAACTCTTTTATAAATGATAACTTGTCCTGTAAATCAAGGTTAGTGTAGTCAATGACAACTTATCCCGTTTATTTGATTTAACTTTGAAATTTTAGTCAATGACCATTTTTCCCATGCATTTCAGTTATTATCTAAATTTAGTCAAAGTCCACTTATTCCGTCCATTTTAGTTGATGAGGATGCAATATAATTGTAGACTTGAAATGAGGTGATATTCTAAATAGTATAAACATTTTAGCATGTACAGTTTTTTATAAATGACAGCTTGTCCCAATGCATTAAAGTTAGTTTAGTCAGCGACAACTTATCTCGTGCATTTGAGTTAACTCTGAAATTTTATTTGTTAAAACTTGTCAAGTGCATGATAACTTAATCTAATCAATGTCAACTTGTCTTGTGCATTTTATTACTTTCAACTTGTCTTGTGCATGATAGTTCCATTTAATCAATGTCAGTTCCTCCCATGCATTTTAGTTATTTCTGAATTGTTGGCCAATGTCCACTTATCATGTGCATTTTAGTTGATAAGCATTCAAATTCATTGTAGAATTGAAGTAAGGTGGTATTCTAAATAGTAGAAACTCTTTAGTAGAAACATTCTTTTAAATATGACAATTTGTCCCGTGAATCAAGGTTAGTGTAATCAATGACAACTTATCCGTGCATTTGATTTAATTCTGAAATTTTAGTCAATGCTCGTTTTTCCCATGTATTTTAGTTATTTACAAAAATTCAGTCGATGTCCACTTATTCCGTCCATTTTAGTTTATGAGGATTCAATATAATTGTAGAATTGAAATGAGGTGATATTCTAAATAGTATAAACATTTTTAGCAGGAACAATTTTTTATAAATGACAACTTGTCCCCATGCATCAAAGTTAGTTTTGTCAGCGATAACTTATCTCGTGCATTTGAGTTAATTCTAAAATTTTATCAGTTAAAACTGGTCAAGTGAATGATAGTTTAAATTAATCGATGTAAATTTCTCTTGTGCACTTTATTAATCACAACTCGTTTATGCATGATAGTTTTATTTAATCAATGTTAACTTCTCCAATGCAATTTTGTTATTTCTGAATTTTTTAGTCAATGTCACTTATCCAGTGCATTTTAGTTGATGAGCGTTCAATATCATTGTAGAATTGAAGCGAAGTGATATCTAAACAGTATAAACCCTTTAGCAGGAACAAATTTTTTTTATAAATGACAACTTGTCCAGTAAATCAAGGTTAGTGTAATCAGTGACAACTTGTCTCGTCCATTTGATTTAACTTTGAAATTTTAGTCAATGTCTACTTTTCCTCATGCATTTCAGTTATATACTAAATTTAGTCAATGTCCACTTATTTCGTCCATTTTAGTTGATGAAAGTTCAATATCATTGTAGAATTTAAGCGAAGTGATATTCTAAACAGTATAAACCCTTCAGCAGGAATTTTATTTTATTTTTTTTATAAATGACAACTTGTCCCGTGAATCAAGGTTGGTGTAATCAATGACAACTTATCTCGTCCATTTGATTTAACTTTGAAATTTTAGTCAATGCCCACTTTTCCTCATGCATTTCAGTTATATACTAAATTTAGTCAATGTCTACTTATTTCGTCCATTTTAGTTGATGAGCGTTGTAACATCCCGCCCAAGACTCGAATAATTATTAATATTGAGACGATGTATCGGAGATGTTTTAAGCAAAGGACAATTTGGTAAATTGTCAGTTAATGGGTTATTTATATGACAAGTGTAATATTCCGCTTAAATGTAATGGTTAACAGTGTTAGAAACTTATGAAACAAGCAAGGCGTTTTCGTAATTAAGAGGAATGGCATTCATGTAATATTTTGAAGAAGGAAAAGTTGTTAGTATGGAAGCAAGATATTTATCTTGCTATTCTTTCCATTCTTTCCTTTCCCAAATCAGCTCTCTTTCTCTCCCTTTTCTCTCTACTCTCACGCCTCCTCTTCCTCTCCTTCACTCATCAAGATTTCATTCCAATTCATGTGAGAAAGAGCTAGCAAGCTTGTGTGGAAAGCAAGAACAAGAGAAGAAACAAGGAGAATTGAAGAAGTATCAAGAGAAGAGCTAGAGCTTTGGTTCTCAAGCTTGGGTTTGGTGATTAGAGACATGGCAAGGAGCAAAGCTAGTGATTCAGGTGAGCTCTCTTGGGTTGTTAGAACCCTCCTAGAGTGAATTTCATGTGTTTGCATCATAGGTAAGTTATAGAGTTTTTACCCTAATCTTTTGTGCTTGCTAATTCCTTGTCCAATCACGCTTTAATCATTCAATTTATAGTTGTAAATCGTTCCTTATGCTGTTATGGAGCTTGGGTATGTTTAAATGTGTCAAAATGGTGGAGAAATCACACTTTTATCAGGTTTTGAACTGTCATTTTCGCCAGGCGACCTCGGGGCGAGAAAACGGCGATTTTCAGCAATTTTCCCTGCCCTGTTTCGCCTAGCTTTCGCTCGGCGAAATCAGTGATTTCGCCAACCTTTAGCTCAGCGAAATCAGACAGACAGCACATGTCTGTTCTGGTTCGTTCTGAGTGCTGTGTACGAGTTCGGCGAGGCTTTTTAGTAACTGTTTTCAAAGAAAACCTTTTTATTAAATAAGAAAAACATCATTGTGGACATATCCGAAGACACATAATACATAAGGAATAAGTGATTGAGGATTTAGCAATGCATTAATAGCATGAATACAAGGTTAATAGGAATGCTTCGGCAAGTATAGTTACAGATGCCTTAATCCATAAGTTATCATAGAGAGGTATAAGACCTAGTAATGAGTTTATCCCCTACTAGGCATTTCCCAAACACTCAATTAAGTACAAGCAAGCCAAGAATGTTATAGTATTCAAGTTTAGAAACCTAATATAGGTTAAAGAGAATTAAGATGGTACTTATCATGTACCAAGCACAAGAATGATACCATATATAGTTAAGAACCTCTAGTAGGTTAAGTTCTAAAGAATGCATTAGATATGCACAAGAAATATGAAACGTAATAGATACGTATATGAACTTAAGAAAGAATCTAATGATAAAGAATATGATAACGTGTTCATCAGACTCCGGGTTACGCCGGATGGGATTTCTCCGAAAGGGCTATCCACACGTAATTTATAAGACTATGCTAAACGTGTTCATCAGACTCCGGGTTCCGCCGGATGGGACTCTTCCGAGAGGATTGTCCACACGTATGTTAAAAGACTTAAGCATGTCCAGCAGGCTCCGGGATTCGCCGGATGAGACTTCTCCGAGAGGGTTGTCTACATGCAAGATGTGTCCAGCAGGCTCCGGATTATGCCGGATGGGGCTTCACCGAGAGGGTTGCCTACACAAAGATAAGAGGAGTCCGGTGTTATCCTGATATGATAGGAATTTCACCGGTATGATGGGAGATGTACTTCGGGGTTACTCCACCCGGATGCACTCCGTAAAATGAACCCAGATAATAATGTTTGTTCAACGCTAACAGCTAACATAAAGACATGTATCAGTTAATATTATATTATGTTATCAGACAGAGAATAGTTATCAGATAAGTATCAGTTATCAGGCGGTGATCCTAGGTTTCCCCTCGATCACCCAGTTATCAGGATATAGTCTAGATCTCATGACTATTCAGTATCAGACTCAGATAGTGATCCTAGGTTTCCCCTTGATCACTAGTTTAACAGGATGTAGTCCAGTTTATGACTACACAGTTTAGCAGGACAGTCAGGTAGCCCTCTATGAGTAAGGACAAGACTTGGCGATCATAGGTATCCCCAAGATTGCCGAGGTAGGCACGGCGACCCTAGGTTCCCTGTGGTTGCCAACAGTAGGTAGGGTAGGAGCTCACTGAGACATTATGTCTCATCCCTATCCTTCTGGTGCAGGTTTTCAGGTAAGCTAGTGATGTTCATGAAGATTTTCACCAGGAAGACGCTGGATGGAGTGCAGTTGCTCGTCGCGGAGAAGCTCAGAAGGTTGTCAGGATATGTTTATGTATTTATAGATGATGTATGGATAAATGTATTAACGAGACAACTTGTACTCATTCAGATGTATTTATTATTATTATTGAAAATTTTAATGTATCCGATATCAGATTAATACACATGCTAAATATTCTAGATAATTTAGTATGGGTGTTACAATTGGTATCAGAGCAGGTCGATTCAGACCGTGCCTTGGGTCATTAAAGTTTCAATAAAAGTAGTGGGACCATTGGGTTCCGGATATTGTTCTAAAGGTCACATCTAGTTGAGCCTGATCAACTCAATCTAGTATATGACAGTTAGGATAAATGTCTGAGAGCTGAATGTGACCAAGGAGGAATGAAGTGTGTGAATGGCGAAGATTAAGGTGACAGAATTTTAAGACGGAATTGACAAAGAAGTAATCATGCCAAATGGTGGCCATCGAACAGTGAAGTGACTAAGTCTGTTTAGGGCAGAGTTTCAGGAAGGTCAGAAATATTTAAGGATAAAGCGAAGAGCCTTAACCCAGTTGGACGCATCGTTGGACGATGCCTCGTCTGCAGAAGACATAAGGACTAAGGAATCATGGAATGCTCTAGGATATGACGTGGAACCTTGACGGAAACCGCAGATTGAGAATTTAAAATGAAGTGTGGACTAAGTAACAATTCTGAGTACAGAGTTGAAGAATCGAACTTGAATCGGATGAGATTTTAATGTCCGGACAGTTAAGAGAATTAATTATGGACTAAGAGAGTTATTTGAATAGATGAAACTAACCACTCAAGTGTGGTTATTGAGTATGAATCACAAGTAAGTTTGACCCCCATCAGATCAGCCACGACTACTGAATCAGATTTGTGAAATAAGAAGAGGAGATGATATACAGCCTAAGAACTAAGATGGATGAATAAGTGGTAACAATAAGACTCGTTGCATGTCAAGGCGTGAATCAAATTTTTGGATGTATCCTAATGGTAAGAAGATTAGAAGTAAGAGAAGCTAGGCTGGAATTATTATGCTGATGGACGAATTAAGTTGAACACTCTTGATTAGACGAACAGTATTGAATTTCCTTGATTGGTTAAAGAAGGCAAGTTTAAGAAAACACAAGGTTATAGTAGACCAGTGTTGAAGGATGATCGGGATTTCAGCCGAGAATTATGTTGAGATTTTAATATACGGAGGATCGTCTTGAACATGAAAGTTTAGGATTGAGGTTAATGCTAAGGAGTTATATGTTCTTAATTGAAGAGTTTTCTCCCACAAATATTATAGAACAGAAAGAGGTCACCTCGTATTGATAAGTTTCCAAGGGCAGTAATAAGGTATAGATTTGAATTGTGAATACAATAACGAGATACTGGAGGAATCCAATAGATCATGATAATGTGCAAAAGTTTAAGATCGATTAATCGGGCACTCGAAGAGATGCAACCTATGCTGGGCGTTCTAGAGAACCGGTAAGAATTTGGAACTTTTCAGGACGGATTGTTCTGTAGAAACTCAAGGGTAATTTAAGGACCATAATAGAGCTAAGGAGACCAAAGTTGTCTCGGGAAGATTATGGATATGAAATCATTACGGATAAAGAAAGAGTGAATAGTAACAAGACTCAAATGAAAGATATGAACCTTTAAAAGCTTTAAGTGTCTTTAGAAGTTGCCACGAACGGATGTACATGAATTTAAACTGCCTCAGACATACTTCCAGTCGGGTTTATGCAATGTTTAATGATTCTACAAGAAGAGCTGATCAAGAGAAATGGTAATGTCAGACAAATTTGTTACATTGATTACAAAGCGATAGAGTAAAATGATTGATCGACGGAATTTTATGTGACAATAGTGAAGTCTTCCTCAGATGCCAACTCGAGTGTTAAAAATCAGAGTGGCGCAGCGGAGTGGTAATCCAAGAGTGATATAATGAACAACGCTAAGTTGAGGCTTAAAGTATGAGAAGATGTTAAGTGTTTAATTCCTATTATACGGGATAGTAGTAAGTATAAGCGATTTGAACGTATCATGAGTTCTAATGGAAAGTTATGGAAGTTAAGTTGATGAATACCTTAAACCTCGAAATCTATGAGGAATGAAATATTTGAATCGAGGACTTGATCAGATACGACAATGCAATGGCGAGTGAGTTTAATTCCATGTTGTAACAATGTCATGTTAACCTATATCGGCCGAAGATTTCGGAAGTCTTGAACTTAATGTTCACCATTAAAGGACGGAGAACTTTTACGCAGATTAAAAAGTTAATCGTAGTTCATGGTAAAGGGCTACGTAATTTCATGTTATAACTAAAGGAATAAAGGCTAGGTGTGCTATTATCGGTAGCAATCAAGTAGAGTTTTCCATTGAAACCAAGGATCTTGAACTCAATGTTTAGAAACGAGAGATAAGTTTATGATGCTGATGGAATGTAACCATAAATTTATGTTATGAGTTATTGCATACTTAAGAAATAAACATGAGTAACATTGGCGGGGCAAACCTGGCAAGCCAGTCGAAAGGCAAATCCCGAATGTTACAAAGTGAGTTAAAAGTAAAAGGAAAGAATCCCAATGATGTGATAGTGTCACAAATATGTTATGAATGATGTCCCGTTAGTTGGACAATGATAATGTGACGTACTATGTACTCGTTAGTAGCGTATATGTGCTCTAACGTATATGTAAATTAAGTGTTATGACATATGCTATGAGATGATATGATATGTGAAATGATTTATACCATCCATCACTTGGACTACATTTTATAAGCTTTGGATATATATATATATATATATACCGGCATAGGGAGTATAACGACCCGATAAGGATTCAAGATAACTGGGGACAGGAATGATAAAAGATTATCAGACTTCTGATAACGAAGAATGACTTCTAATTTATCAAGATAAATGACGCCAACTACTTAGTAAGCGAAGCATAAGAAATTTGCAAGAATTCCGCGAATTATTCGAGAATTTTATAGTGGAGGTAATGATTATGATTGCAACAAGAGGAACATCGAGATGACATAAAGAAAGGAGCGGGTGCTAGAGGTGAAATTCCTGCTTGTACGTATACTAATAATGAAGTTGGTGTGATCCCTGTATCTGCATGAGGGTACACTATATCAGGTGTGCTGTGTAAGAATGATTCTAATTGGAAAGGACGATATATGTCTATGAGTAAGATGTCGTCGTATGTGGTGAAAGATAAAGATAAGAAACCATTGGAACTTGTTGCAGAGCAACAAACCCCTGAAGAGTGAAAATATTCGAGGAGGATAAGATTATCCAGTAAAGTATTTGAGGTTTAGTAACCTTAAGTTGGAATTGTATTAGGTGAGCCGCATAAGGTATATATGTATTTATACATGATTTCAAGGGAATTCTAAATTTCGAGGACGAAATTTCTTTAAGGGGGGTAGATTGTAACATCCCGCCCAAGACTCGAATAATTATTAATATTGAGACGATGTATCGGAGATGTTTTAAGCAAAGGACAATTTGGTAAATTGTCAGTTAATGGGTTATTTATATGACAAGTGTAATATTCCGCTTAAATGTAATGGTTAACAGTGTTAGAAACTTATGAAACAAGCAAGGCGTTTTCGTAATTAAGAGGAATGGCATTCATGTAATATTTTGAAGAAGGAAAGGTTGTTAGTATGGAAGCAAGATATTTATCTTGCTATTCTTTCCATTCTTTCCTTTCCCAAATCAGCTCTCTTTCTCTCCCTTTTCTCTCTACTCTCACGCCTCCTCTTCCTCTCCTTCACTCATCAAGATTTCATTCCAATTCATGTGAGAAAGAGCTAGCAAGCTTGTGTGGAAAGCAAGAACAAGAGAAGAAACAAGGAGAATTGAAGAAGTATCAAGAGAAGAGCTAGAGCTTTGGTTCTCAAGCTTGGGTTTGGTGATTAGAGACATGGCAAGGAGCAAAGCTAGTGATTCAGGTGAGCTCTCTTGGGTTGTTAGAACCCTCCTAGAGTGAATTTCATGTGTTTGCATCATAGGTAAGTTATAGAGTTTTTACCCTAATCTTTTGTGCTTGCTAATTCCTTGTCCAATCACGCTTTAATCATTCAATTTATAGTTGTAAATCGTTCCTTATGCTGTTATGGAGCTTGGGTATGTTTAAATGTGTCAAAATGGTGGAGAAATCACACTTTTATCAGGTTTTGAACTGTCATTTTCGCCAGGCGACCTCGGGGCGAGAAAACGGCGATTTTCAGCAATTTTCCCTGCCCTGTTTCGCCTAGCTTTCGCCAAGCTTTCGCTCGGCGAAATCAGTGATTTCGCCAACCTTTAGCTCAGCGAAATCAGACAGACAGCACATGTCTGTTCTGGTTCGTTCTGAGTGCTGTGTACGAGTTCGGCGAGGCTTTTTAGTAACTGTTTTCAAAGAAAACCTTTTTATTAAATAAGAAAAACACCATTGTGGACATATCCGAAGACACATAATACATAAGGAATAAGTGATTGAGGATTTAGCAATGCATTAATAGCATGAATACAAGGTTAATAGGAATGCTTCGGCAAGTATAGTTACAGATGCCTTAATCCATAAGTTATCATAGAGAGGTATAAGACCTAGTAATGAGTTTATCCCCTACTAGGCATTTCCCAAACACTCAATTAAGTACAAGCAAGCCAAGAATGTTATAGTATTCAAGTTTAGAAACCTAATATAGGTTAAAGAGAATTAAGATGGTACTTATCATGTACCAAGCACAAGAATGATACCATATATAGTTAAGAACCTCTAGTAGGTTAAGTTCTAAAGAATGCATTAGATATGCACAAGAAATATGAAACGTAATAGATACGTATATGAACTTAAGAAAGAATCTAATGATAAAGAATATGATAACGTGTTCATCAGACTCCGGGTTACGCCGGATGGGATTTCTCCGAAAGGGCTATCCACACGTAATTTATAAGACTATGCTAAACGTGTTCATCAGACTCCGGGTTCCGCCGGATGGGACTCTTCCGAGAGGATTGTCCACACGTATGTTAAAAGACTTAAGCATGTCCAGCAGGCTCCGGGATTCGCCGGATGGGACTTCTCCGAGAGGGTTGTCTACATGCAAGATGTGTCCAGCAGGCTCCGGATTATGCCGGATGGGGCTTCACCGAGAGGGTTGCCTACACAAAGATAAGAGGAGTCCGGTGTTAGCCTGATATGATAGGAATTTCACTGGTATGATGGGAGATGTACTTCGGGGTTACTCCACCCGGATGCACTCCGTAAAATGAACCCAGATAATAATGTTTGTTCAACGCTAACAGCTAACATAAAGACATGTATCAGTTAATATTATATTATGTTATCAGACAGAGAATAGTTATCAGATAAGTATCAGTTATCAGGCGGTGATCCTAGGTTTCCCCTCGATCACCCAGTTATCAGGATATAGTCTAGATCTCATGACTATTCAGTATCAGACTCAGATAGTGATCCTAGGTTTCCCCTTGATCACTAGTTTAACAGGATGTAGTCCAGTTTATGACTACACAGTTTAGCAGGACAGTCAGGTAGCCCTCTATGAGTAAGGACAAGACTTGGCGATCATAGGTATCCCCAAGATTGCCGAGGTAGGCACGGCGACCCTAGGTTCCCTGTGGTTGCCAACAGTAGGTAGGGTAGGAGCTCACTGAGACATTATGTCTCATCCCTATCCTTCTGGTGCAGGTTTTCAGGTAAGCTAGTGATGTTCATGAAGATTTTCACCAGGAAGACGCTGGATGGAGTGCAGTTGCTCGTCGCGGAGAAGCTCAGAAGGTTATCAGGATATGTTTATGTATTTATAGATGATGTATGGATAAATGTATTAACGAGACAACTTGTACTCATTCAGATGTATTTATTATTATTATTGAAAATTTTAATGTATCCGATATCAGATTAATACACATGCTAAATATTCTAGATAATTTAGTATGGGTGTTACAAGCGTTTAATATCATTGTAAAATTTAGTCAAAGTTAGTTTAATAAGTAACAACTTATCTCGTGCATTTGAGTTAATTCTTAAATTTTATTAGTGAAAATTTGTCAAGTGCATGATA
The DNA here is from genome assembly GCA_018208015.1 of Medicago ruthenica. Taxonomy (NCBI): domain Eukaryota; kingdom Viridiplantae; phylum Streptophyta; class Magnoliopsida; order Fabales; family Fabaceae; genus Medicago; species Medicago ruthenica. The sequence goes on from CM031374.1 coordinate 95,375,989, forward strand.
GTTTAATTTAGGCCAAATACCATGTTTAGTCCTTTAAGTTTGACAAAAATACCGCATTAGTTCTTTAAGTTTTTTAAGTTTCAAATAAGTCCTTTAAGTTGTTAATTTAATGCACCTATTTGAAGTTTTTAATTTTCAAATAGGTCCTTAAAAGGGTAACGGTGTAATAAATTAACAACTTAAAGGACCTATTTGAAACTTAAGAACTTAAATGACTAATCCGGTATTTTTTGTCAAACTTAAAGAACCAAAAGAAGTATTTGGCCTTTAATTTAATAAATGTCAATTTCTCTTGTGTATGATAATTCTATATAATCAATGTGAACCTCTCCAATGCATTTTAGTTGAAAAGAGTTAAATATTTTTATATAATTGAAACAATGTGATAGTCTAAATAGTAGAAACATTTTAGCAGGAACAAGTTTTTCCTTGTATAACAATATTATGCACTGCGACGACTGCCTCACACACTATTCCACCATCATCATTTATAGGATTTTCTTTACTTATATTGTATAGATAGTGGTAATCCAACGTGACATTTTATTTTCTTAAAAATGTTTAAAAAAGGTCAAATATAATATAATATTTTTAATAACAAAAATAATAGAAATATGCGAAAAAATATAATCCAAACATATTTTTTCCAACGGTAAGTTGGACCTACTTTGAACAAATTTGTTTCGCGATGCACGCTTTTTTAAGAAGGACAATTTGAGTTAATTCTTAAATTTTATTAGTGAAAATATGTCAAGTGCATGATAGTTTAATTTAATAAATGCCAACTTCTTTTGTGTATGATAATTCTATATGGCAATGTCAACTTGTCCAATGCATTTTAATTGAAAAGATTTAAATATTTTTATAGAATTGAAACAATGTGATAGTCTAAATAGTAGAAACATTTTAGCATGAACAAATTTTTCAATGTATAATAATATTATGCACTGGTACGACTGCCTCACGCACTATTCCAGCATCACCATATTCGTTTATAAGATCTTCTTGACGCATATTATATAGATAGTGGTAATCCAACGTAACATTTTATTTTCTTAAAAATGTTAAAAAAAGGTCAAATATAATCTAATATATTTTTTTTAATAACAAAACTAATAGGAATAGGCGAAAAAAATAATCCAGACATTTTTTTTTCAACCGTAAGATGGACCTACAATAATGATTTTTTTTTTTCGATGCCCATTTTTTTTAAGAAGGCAATTTTATATTTTCTACATAAAAAATTTTCTTTTAATTTACCGTTAAATTAATGATTTATTTTCTTGTACTTGCATCAACGACACACGTTGTTATAATATATATTTTTATTGTATACGTAATAAAAAAATTAATTGTATAAATCTCAAATAATGACTCCAATTGCAGATAAATTTTTTAATAAATTAATTAATGATCCACATTTTTTAGCATTGGATCGGTTAAAAAAATACAAATAATTTTTAAAATACATCTCCCTTTTTAATTTTGACTAAATGATCACAACTATTAATTAAGAGTACACATAATATGTAAATACTCATATCAATTTTTAATTTATCTCTCATACCCTCTTTTACTATTATTTTTATTTACACAAATACTCATTTGTTGATTTTATTCTCTCTCTTTACCAAATGAATCTGAGAAGCTCTCAGAAACCCTAGCCGCCGCCGAGTCACTGTTCACGGCCTCCATAATCAATCTCCGGCTGCCTCTGGCTCAACCACACTCATAATCTTGATCTATTCCTTATCCTCTATCAATCTATTAAATTTTTTTTCAGATCAAATAGATTTGTAAACATCTCAACCACCACCTTCTCGGCTAGATCTCGGCCAACAAAAAAAGACTCTCCTCCATCGACGACCTCCGCGCCGGAAATTGCAACCACCGCGGTTCGTGTCTTCATTAAGGTCAAGTTCTTTACATCTTATCTTTCTCTTCTTTATGCATTCGTTTTTTTTGGCTTGCTTGCTGTGGTCTGGAATCTTCCTGCCAATCAAAAGGATAAACGTTAGATCAACCAGACAAAGAAGTCACAATTGAGACGTTTTCTTATGAAGATATTTTGTATATTTACTTTTTTGTTGTTGATATAATTGTAAAATTGTGTTAGGACTGTGTTTGGATATGTACTTTTTGTTGATATAATTGTAAAACTGTGTTTGGACTCGTTTTCTACATTTTCTTATTTTGCCACGTATGTGATGTTGATGAATTTGAACATAAAAGTATAGTTTGTTAAATATGTCTTATGAAGCTCAACAAAAAAATGAAGACAAAACAATAAAGAAATAATGAGTTTAATTACATTTTCATAGCTTTGTGAAGATGAAAAGAAATTCTTTTACCTGCCTGTGTTCTTCATTTCAAAAAGAACAATTTTCCTGCAATGAGAGAAAATAAAATGAAGTTAAAAAAATGAAAAGAAAAAATGTAGATGATAGTAAGTCAGAAAGAAGAGGACAAGGAAAATGAGAGAAAGATGAGAGAATAAGAGAGTATTGAATGATAAATATAAAGTGTATTTGAAAATTGAAATTGAGAATTTGGCTCCAATGATATGTATGAGTAGTAATATTGAAAATAGTGAAACATTTGATTTATTGGGTTTTGTGTAAACCAAAATCTGTCGTATAGTTGGCATGTAATGGAACTGACTTTTTAAAGAGCAAATAAACTAAACTATAAGCTTTTTGTAGTTACATGACATCATCATAGTTAGTTGTGGTCATTTAGTTGAATAAAGTAATTTTTAGACAACTTTTACCCCTAATTGTGTAATTTGGCAAGCAACCAGCATGGGGTATTAAAAGGTTTTCCACAACATCTTCCCTTCTTATATTAAGGGATTATTTCCTTTTCCCTTTTTTAATTTCGGACAATCCCTTTCTATCCATAAGCTGTTTTTAGCTTATTTGCATAAGCTCTTCATCATAGCTGATAAAAACAGCTTATACCTTACCTGAAAATAATTTGATCTGATTTGAACTTGACCTAGTAGTTTGACCTTAATAGAATGAATTGTGATGACAGTGAATAACAATGAGGAAGCTAAAGCATCATGAGCAGAGGCTTTTGAGAAAGGTGAATTTTTTGGAATGGAAGAGAGAAGGGGGTCACAGAGAGAACATGGTTATGCGGCGCTACCATGTTACTGGACGGGACGATTACAAAAAGTATTTTCATAATTCACATTGTTTATGTTGTTGTTGCATTTGGTAATTTCCTTTGTTTTAGTTTGGTTTTTAGCTGATTCATTTTCTTTGTGCAACTGGGATTGTGGAAAATATGAATAGGTATTCAAGTATATGCCGGATGGTTCAAAAGTTGGTAAACACGGTGAAACAGATGGATCCCAAGGATCCTTTTCGAATTGATATGACTGATAAGCTTTTGGAAAAACTGTAAGTTCACTTTTTGAAGTTCAAAGTTTAAACCTATTTGATTTCAGTAATTAATATTTGTTTCATAATTATGGTTACTGCTATATATCATAATTATTCACGTTTTCCATCTTTCTTTTAACATAATTTGTTATTTAGTGTTGTTCCATGACTCCCCAAATCTATTTGTGCTTCTGTTTTTTTCATTTGAACTGAATTGATTAGAGACGACACTATGAGTTTTGGTTAACTCAATTCAATTACAAATATAGTTGTAAATTATATACAAGTTGCAGGGCGGTTTTTGTAACTTTTTTGAAACAGCAAATTTTATTAAAGCAAAGCCAACACAAGATGCACAGGCTTCCCACAAGCAACAAACAACAAACAACGATAGAAGGCAGGCACCTTAAAGATGTAGTACTCCCAAAATTAAAAACAGATACCTCCTAACAGCACAATGGCTACACACAAACAACCAATTCTGGGTTAGAAAATAAAACTCAGCAAAGGCCCACAAACAGGCAGCCAAACAAATGTCTAAAATACACCCAGCAGAAAACCAATTACTTCCTGCACCTAATGCGCCCAGAACACACCCCCTACAGCAAGCAGAACAGCAACCAGAACATCAGCATAGACCCGCACCAGACAGTCGCAACTCCAAAAACCATGGCAGAAGTTATCCCTCGGGCAACCCTCTCAAAACCTACCGGCGAAGGCAATCTATAGGATTCCAACTCCATTCATAAAACAAACAAATCGGGAGGTTAAGCCTATGGAGACTCCATCTCCACGAAAGCACCTTAATCTCCTCCACCAAGTCCTCCACACCACTAACCGCATTCTTAAAAATAAAGTTGTTCCGAGCTTGCCAAATCACCCATATAGTTGCATGCCAAATAAGCCGAAAGCCCCTCCGAAGCTTTTTATCTCTACCACTCGAACCCCAACATTCCCAATGGATGAAAAGATTCGGAGGAGTGATGAATAAAATCCCCAACCAAGTCATAATCTCTCGCCAAATAGAAAAAATCACCTCACAATGGAGAAAGAGATGAATAGATGACTCTTCAACATGTCCACAAAAGACGCAAACGGTCGAAGCCTCCGGTGGTAAAACATGTCTCTTAGCAAGATTTCCCCTCGTCGGAATGCGATTAAGAAGAAGCTTCCAAGAGAAGGCCACCACCCTTGAAGGCGCCGGACTTTTCCAAATTTCTTTGAAAACTCTCTTCTCTTGCATAGCCCTTCCCTCGTCCCACACCATCAACTTCTCCAACTTTAAATAAGATGACTTCACCGTAAACTCTCTCCCCTCCTCCGCCTTCCGCTCCCACCCGTCCCCATATAGTGACCCCCTATGCCCCTCCAAATCCTCCAATAAGCTAGTCACGAGCTCTTCCTCCCACACAAAAAGATTCCTGCGCCAAGAAAACATCCAACCCCCTCCCAACTTCGCTGACCTCAAAAAGTCCCCCACACACCCGTCTTTATGATTTGAAATCGAAAAGAGCCTTGGATATTTCCTACAAAAGGGTGTATCCCCCCGCCACGGCACCTTCCAAAAACTAGTAGTCCTTCCATTTCCAACTTTCCTCACCAACTCCGAGTTAAACCAATTTGAGCCAACAACAACTTCTAGCTTAACTAAATCCTTCCGCCAAGTAGAAGAATGTCGAGGCCAAACCTCACTACTACCTCCTTCCAACATCTCCCCCACACGGTTCCCATACTTCTCCACCAAGACCTCCTTCCATAAACCATTGTCACTTTGAAGCAATCTCCACCTCCATTTTGCCAATAAACTTAGATTAACCAATCTAACATCTCTAACTCCTAATCCTCCATTATATTTTGGCTGACAAATTGTTTTTCACCGAACCCAACAAATCTTCCGCCCTCCCCAAAGAAACTCCCTTTGGATTTTAACAACCTTCTTCCACACTTAAACCGGCATCTTCAGAAAGGAGAGATAATAGATAGGTAAAGAATTTAGCACCGAATTTAACAAAACAATTCGACCACCAAGGCTAATATACTTATTACCCCAAGAGTGTAATTTCCGGTTTAATTGATCTAGCAAAGGTTCCCAAGTAGAAAGCTTCTTTGCATTAGCCCCCACCGGTAGCCCCAAGTAGCGAAAAGGTATAATACCTTCACTACAATTCAAAAAATTACACGCCATAAATAGTGAATACAAGTGACAAATGAAATATAATGAAAATAGGTGAACTGACTGCAATGATTCTTTGGTTCTCTCGTCATGATGACCATATTTTTGTTATATAACTTACAAGTTTGTCTACGATTTTTGAGAATGATAATTTAGACCCACCATTTCAAAAAGGATGATTGTTCTAGTTTAGTGCCTGCTTTCGTTTTGCTTATTCTTGGTAGCTGATATTAGTTTGAAACAAAGAAGATAAAAGTAAATGTTGTGAGCTACTTGCACGTATCTGTTTCATTCATTCTTTCATTTTTATGACAGTTACAATATGGGTGTGATTCCAACCAGGCAAAGCATCACACTATGTGAACGCTTAACTGTGTCAGCCTTCTGCAGGTAAAAGGAACACATTGCTGCTTTTAATGCTTTAAATGAAAATTTAGTTATCCACTTTATCTGTTTGCTCATTAGAATGTATTTTCATATGAAAAAATAAGGAATAACTTCAGATTTTACCAACATGTGGTTGGTATGTCTGAGTGCTAAGAGGCTTGGTCATCTTAAACAAATAGTCCTGGAGTTCCAAATGGGTTTGAAATAAAAAACTAAACTGATTGAATTACTGCATAAATGGATCTATCTATCGAAATATTTAGTGGTCAAACAAGTGAAGCCAGGGCCAGGCTAGTTAAATAGGACAAGCAATAAACAAAATCTAGAAATCAAGAAAGCGTCTATAGTTATGGATTTGGGTGAGGTATTAATGAACATTTTAGGCCTTCAAAGTCTAGGAACAATCTAGAAACAGAAGACAAAGTCTAGGAATTTTGGGAGTATTATTATTCACTGTGTCCATGCTAATGTTAGATGTTTACTTCAGTTGTTTTAATACAGTTGAGGTAGCTTGAACATTTTGCCAAGTTATCTAGTTTTAAGGGCAAATTTTGTCACATGAAGGTCAACATATGGTTTATCATCGCTTTGTAGCTAGGCAAGTTCACTATTCCGAGTCGTATGAAAAGTGGTATATATATTATAGTAAGGCTAAGGGTGCCATTTTATGTGATTGTAATAAACTAAATTTAATACATGAGGAATAGGCTGACCACTGAAAAATGAAATTCTTCAGCAGTTTTTTTTTTCTTCTTTTGCAGCATTAGTTGATTATAATTAAGTAATTACCTTTCTTCTAATGTGACGGCCAACTATGTTTTGGGCTAAAAATTTACTGTCATCAACTGTCAAGTTAAATCAAGTTGAAACATGGATTCTGACCCCTAATCTCGTCTTGTTAGTTTTATGCAGCAATAAAAATTTATTGATTTTTGTACCACAACTTTGCATTAAATCATCCTAATTTGCTCCTAATTTTGTTCACTATCATGCAGACGTAGGCTCTCAACCGTTTTGGTGAAACTAAAATTTGCTGAGCATCTGAAAGAAGCTGTAACTTATATTGAACAAGGACATGTTCGAGTTGGTCCAAATACAATTACAGACCCAGCTTACCTTGTAACTAGAAACATGGAAGACTTGATTACATGGGTGGATTCTTCCAAGATCAAGAGAAAGGTGCTTCAGTACAATGACAAGTTGGATGACTATGATTTAATGAATTAGTTGGCTATTTGTGCTTTGCTGTTGAACTAATTTTTATTGTAGACATGGATGAACTAAGAGTGTTTGAATTTGTGGATGAATTTTTAACTTTGTATGGTTATCTCTTTAATGGGAAATTCTTTTTTTTTAAAAGAAAAGAGTCATTCCATATTATGACGGGGTAATGAAACTTGGATGTAGGTTGTGTTTGAATTTTCTTTTAGTTTTTTTTTTAACCAGGGTGCGTATAAGCACAAACTAATTCCTCGAGCCATATAGGCCCGCCCGCAATGGGTGGTAAAGACCTGTATGCAGTCACTTTAAATATCACAAGCTGGCTTCATAAAACAGGATGCGTGCAAGGGAAAATCACCTTGTATAGACATCGCTCCATAATCAGACTCATGCATTTTAAATGGTGGAAGTAGATTAGTAGAGCCTTCTCGTGGTCAATGGCATGGTGATGATAGGAAACGAGTGTGAATGAATGTAATACCAAGTTAGATGAATTTTCGAAAAAAATAGAACCAAACAAAACAAATCAAATAAAATATAATCGAATTAAATTTTATTTTATTTATTCAATGTTAAGCCTGGTTTAGTCTTTTTTAGTCTCTTCAATGTTAGGACTACTTTTTTTTTAGGTTTAAACAATTATTTTCTTGACAAAACAAAAGGGTTTAAATAATTATTTTTAAAGTCTGATTTGATATAATATGTGTCTCTGTTAACTAAGTTAAACTCAAGTATGGTTTGATATGTTAGCTTATATGGAACATTATTCATCTGACCAATCTAAAAAAAACTTAAAGAACTATTGGGTCAACTGATAAAAGAACTTCAAGATAAATTATAGGGTTAATACTGTTTTTGGTCCCGGTAATATTAGCGAATTTTGGTTTTAGTCCTTGTAAAAGAAAATTTAGATTCTGTCCCTGTCATTTCAGATTTTTCCACTTTTAGTCCCTCACTTAATCTTGTCAACATAATCTGCACACGTGGCACGCTGACTGTGTAATTTTTTACTTTTATCATTAAATTTATTTTGATTTATATTTTTTAAACAATTGAAAACAAATTTTAGAATTTAAAATAAAATACTATGTTCTCTTCTCTCTTTAGCTGAAACTCTCTTCTCTCTACAAACCGTCTTCAACCTTCCGCCTCCACCTCTCCCTTCTCCCAAATCCAAACCCTCTCTTCACAAGACGTAAACATGGTCAGCAGTGATGCGAAGAGGTACAACCTCTGCATCACTCACAGTGGCCTTCCGGCGTTCCTCTACCATCGACGCCGTCGTGTTCCTTTTCTGAGTTCAGATCGGAGTTCTCTGCTTCGATCTTGTTTGTTTCGAGATCGAGAGTTCGTTCCAGAAATGGTTTTCGTTCTTATCGATGGTTTCTTCAACCTCTCGCCGCTGTGTGCTCCGCTGCAATGACGGTGGTCATCGTGGTTTTCTTCGCCGCCGTTGAAAGGCTTGGGTTTTTGTTTTCGCCGGTTGTTTCTGTTCCCCGGTAATCTGTCACCGGTGGGCTGTTTGTTCGTATGGTCTCCGGTTGTTTTTGTTTGTTGATGTTGTGTAGTGGTGAAATAATCCTGAAATTTGTTTTTTTGGGTTTGAGTTGAAGCTTGTTGTTTTCTGGATAATTTTTATAAAGATACAATGAAGAAGATGAAAAGTGGAAGATGAAAAAATACAATGAAGAAGCTTGTTGTTTTCTGATCAATTTTTATTCATGTTTGCCTTTGATGTGGCTTACGAAGGAATTAAACAAGGGGTGATTAAACAAGGAGTAGATGATGATTCTGATCGAAGGAATCATACTATTTTTAATCTTTGTTAACATTGCAGCCTCATTGGAAACCCTAAACCTAATTCATTTGGGCGCCAAAGCATTTGGACCGTTGATTTCAATGCCAATGGATCAACACACATCACGAGAAGCATTAAAACCTTGATTGCAAACCGTAAACCTACTTACTTTGGGCACCAATGCATGTTAATTGTTGATTTCAATGGCTAATGATCTGCACATGTTACAAGTAACATTCCAAATTCAAATTTCCCCCCAAATTGTCTTGAACTAACCACCCTTTGTTAAACCTTTACATCTTCCATACATGCATTAATTGATTGCGTGTTTCCCATGCAGTGTTAATTAGTAGTGTGTTACCAATGTTGGTTTAGCTGAAGGGACCATATTACATGCACACTGCTCGATAATGAATTCAGTTTGGTGTGTCTCTGTTCATTTCATTTCCTTCTCTCTCTTTCAAATTATCCTCTCCCTTTTCTATCATCTTCTTCCTCCTCCTTGCTCTCGGTTACGGCATCACCCTCGCCGTCGTCGACTCTACCGGCACCTTCTGCACCGGAGGCTTCATCGGTTCTCACCTCTGCGAAAAACTCATGTCTGAAACCTCTTATCGATTTCGATATTTACAACGACATAATCAAACACCTTTTAGAACCTGAATCGCTTCCTTGGATGGTCACATTCACTTTCACTGTCTCGATATCAAGAACGATTCGCGATTGAAGGTCTCACAAGATGGCAGATCTGGTAATTTTCAGTTTTACGATATTTTTTTCAATTTAGTTTTTTTTTTATTTTGATTTGTTCTTGAGATTTTCAATTGATGCACTTCCTGTGGTAAGTTATTTTGATTAAAGATTGAATTTTTATGTGATTTGTTATGTTGGTACTAATTATTTTTGGTTTTGAAATTTGAAATCATGCCTCACAAAACCTCCAATCTCATGTTGTTTCTCCTTTATTATATGCACATCTATATGATTTTCTACAATTTTCCTTACTTCCAAATCAAATATTTTCCTTTATAAAAACACGTTTGTTATTTTGATGTGTTAGTTTCTTTTGTTCCGGTAAAAGCTTCTTCAAAAAACAAAAAAGCTTCTTCAATAAACAAAAATTGGTCTCTAACCACCTACATATCATGGTTGGAATAATTCAGTTTCTATTGGATATGTGTGAAAGTATGGTAGTATGTTTTCTGTTTGAGTTTGGTATGCCTAATATAGTTTCTATTGAGTTCAGTGTTTGGTTTCTATTTTAACTACTTCATTGGTTTATTACAGATTATATCCCAAGGATTTAGACCGAGTTCAATTGGACTATACAAGGCTCTTTTCATATCAGTCTAGGACTGCAGGTATCATTGGTTTTTCTTTGCTCAGTTGATTTAAATGTTCCCATGTTAGTAATTGTTGTAAATTACACAGAAAAAAATTGTTGGTTTGTTTATGATCAGGAGCTATATGACTATTCTGTTCTTATCAGAAAAAATTATTAACGCATAGCCAGTACAAGACACACATAGCTAGCCAAAGGTGAAATACGAAAACAGCAGGCGCCGTACATAGGCAGAACACCCTAAAAACAACTCTGCCACAAGCATAAAACTGAACGCAAACCATCAACGCCAAAACAGCCCCAAAAGCCAAAACTGGACGCAAGAACTGACAAAAACAGCGGCAAAAAATAAGGCTGAAACGACATCAGATATAGCAGTAGCGAAGCTGAAATAAAAGCCGTGCTGGAAACATGCCGAAACCCCAGTGTAGCCATGAAAGACGTCAACAAAAACAGTAGGTGAAGACACAAACTAGGAATAGAACCAGCCTCTACAGAGCTGGAAAAAACAACATCCGAGACAGGTATGCAGCTACAATCAAAGATGCCGCGTTCGAAAAACCATTGATGAAACAACCACAAAAATAAAAACCAACCATCTTGACTAACATCAATTTTGAGAAGTTTGATTAGTTATATATTTCTATTTTGTTATTTGAAGTGTTCATCTAATCATGTCTTATTTGAACATGGTGTTTTGCATTGAAAATTAATTATTCATGTATTCTTTGATGTGGTTGGTTGCTATAAGTTAATTAGCATTGTCTTAAGTTTACGTAAGTATTAAACAACACTGTCATTGTAGAAGTTAAAGCATATTTCCCATGAATCATTGAGTTCTTCTGCTTACAAATAGATTTATTTATAGAAAAAAAAGTTTTATTTGCAGTAAAAAAAAGTTTTATTGAAGGATTTATTGCAATCAAGAATGACAATGGTAAAGCAAGATGATAACAACAGATACTGCATATATGTACTATGCAGGTCTTTACTGTAAATTAGACATTTTGATGAAGTGGCTTATAAAAACAAGTTGTACATGTTTGAGAAAGAGTACCATTTAACAGTTTGATCTTTTCTTCTTATTTATGTAATATGCAGTTTTTATTATGATTCTAATAATAAAAGGGAAATTTTGTGCATTGAGTAATTAGTATCAATTGAGCCTATTTTTTGCTGTAAAATAGCCTTGATCTTTGCTTTTTGTAGGGGTGTTGTTTCTTGCCAGCAAAAATTGGGGTAATAATAATAATGAACTTTTAAAATTTCAGCCTTTAAATCAAAATCTCTAAACTTAGTTAACACGGGAAGCTTAAGGAAAGGAATGTAGTGCATTACTAATGTGTTAGGATTCATTCATATTCATATTGCTCTTTGTTTTTAAAGATATACATCCCTTAAAATTTTTGAAAGTGTGCATCTGTTTTATATCTATCCTAATTCACCAAAAAATTGAAAAAGTTTTTTGTTATCTTTTGTTCTATATCTATTTATGGACTGTCATGTTTCTACATCAATATGGCAGCAACACGGGTACAAGAATGCACGATGGATGTTGTCCGGGTACAAGTTGATGTAGTGGCTTGAGTAGATACACAACTAATCCTCAAGTTTATGAGACTGTACCAAGTTGTATTCATGAGTTTTTTTGGGTACAATGTTTTTTTTTTGTAATACAAGAAAGGATGTGGATTATTTCAAAAAAAAAAAGACGTGGATCAATGTTTATCATGTTATTTTTATTAAAGTGAATCTTCTGTTATCTTTATATTATCATGTTGGTATTTATACGCACGGGTAGGTGATCTAGTTAAGTTTAATGATCAATAAACAATTTTTATACAATTTTTGGTCCCTGTTTAATTTCTATGTGGAATTAATTTAATTTCATAAAATATGAAAACAATCCAGTCAGCTTGCCAACTCAGCTGATTCTGCTGACAAGATTAAGTGAGGGACTAAAAGTGGAAGAATCTGAAATGACAGGGACGGAATCTAATTTTTTTTTACAAGGACTAAAACCGGAATTCGCTAATATTACAGGGACAAAAAACGGTATTAACCCTAAATTATATATATATATATATTAAAAGTAAAAAACTAATATTTGATGACATTCGACATGTGTGAAAATAAATTGTTTATATGCATGTTCATACGTTTATTTTGCTTTCGCATTAAAATATGGACCGTAGATCTTACCATTTAGGCCTTTAGGCCCTACAGACAAGGGCTTGGACCCTTAGAGTCAGGCTGGGCGCCCTCCAGAAGGACACAAGGCCCACCTGATAGTCATATATAATTTTAGGGAACTTTCCTAAAATGGGATCCTCTGGGGGAGCCCTCAGCAACCCATGAGGGCGCCCTAGTCATGGTTTTGACCCTATACGATTTGGGCCCAAAACCATGATCGGATAAACCCAAACCGAGGCTACAAATAGTAACCTTGGGACCATTCCCAAGACATGACCTAAACAGACTCAGAAAACCCTAATTTTCCTATATTGTACTCACAGCCAGTACAGTTGGCGCCCACCGTGGGGCTACGGTAAAACTGACCTGGCCACCATCTCTGAAAGAAAAGCAGTCGATCCGCGGCCTCCGAACATCACCAGGACGCCGTGAATCCACCGTATCTTTCAGAAGCAACCCTAAATCCTCCGAATCTGCCGTGATTCAACCCTAAATCCATCCTTTTCCTGATAAACCCCGATTTTAACCAAACGTTCAACCCGTTTTTTGCTCGAAAAACCGATCCAAACCTTGAGATTCGCAAGCCCAATCGCTAATCTCCAACCGCCAACCTCCATACCGATCCAAACAACCGTCGTCACTACCATTGATGACGGACACGGCGACCTTAGAAGCCTTGCAAGAATAACGAAATATTTAACTGTAGTAATGGCGCAGATTCACTGCATTCCAGGTTCGTGCCACGTAGGATAAAATCGCCGTAATATTTTTAATTAAAACTCTTTGTATTTTTTCGGTTAATAAGAAGGAATAAGGGAGCACTCTTTTCCCTCGCGAAGGCTGGGTTTTTAATGAGGCACCCTATTCCTGTTTATTTTTATCTGTGTCATAACTCTGATATTGCAGACATCATCATAACAAGCTAGACAGCGTCAAAACTGCAAAGAAATCAGAAGAAAAAGGGAGACGCCGCCTGATTCCTTAACCCCAACGAGGGTTGCCACCTAATTCCTTAACCCCAATGAGGGCTCTAAGACGTCGTGAGCTAAAATAAGATCGCCACCTAATTCCTTAACCCCAATGAGGGCTCTAAGACGTCGTGAGCTAAAATAAAATCGCCACCTAATTCCTTAACCCCAATGAGGGCTCTAAGACGTCGTGAGCCAACATCAAATCGCCAACTGATTCCTTAACCCCAACGAGGGTTGCCACCTAATTCGTTAACCCCAAAGAGGGCTCTAAGACGTCGTGAGCTAA